>OX638219.1:16773962-17198962 GCA_951805285.1 Thymelicus acteon | reverse complement strand
AATATCAACTATGTTCAATAAAGAAACAAACTCATTCCTAACTCATTCGTCAATAAATTAATCGAAAGGCGTTATAAATTCTCGTCTCTCATCTATACTGCTCAATTTTCAACGTATACCACAAGTAACATCACATCAAATCCTAATATTATATTATTATCATCATAATTCCTTCAAAATAAACTTCAAAATATTTTAAACCGCTTTTACCAATCAGTATTCAACACTTTTGTTATTGTCCAACCAGTATTTAAACAGTTCCAACTACTATCCAACCTGGATTTGTACACGTTATGTCACAGTTCAACACACAGAAAAATGGCTGAAGGTTGATCATCATCATTAAACTCAAAGCTGAGAACATCATCAAATTACTCTTAAGTTCATAAATTAATCACTTTGCTTAGTACACACACAACATCGACCCTTCCTCAAACCTCTAACGTCTCCATTGAGCGTTGTCACACCACACAGGACACGCTTATACCAAGCGTTCCCACCCCATGTGTCACTAAGCATTGTGTTGGCCCAACTGCCTCATCAACATCATGCGAAAGGCCGCATTGATCTCTACTATAAACATTTGACCTTCAGACAATTTAAACAGTCACGGCTGTTACAGATAAAGAGACCTTATTAAGCCACGCTTAATACGAATTCAACTAAGCATACTGGTTAAACAATTTCTCTCATAACAGATTATAACTCTAACCTTGACTTACCTAACCTTTTTTTTACCTTACCTAACCTACCATTTTTTAACGTGTGGAAAGACCTTCGTCTCATCCATCCGGCCACGGGAAGCCGGAGAGATATGTAACCTACCCTAACCTATCATCCTAACCTAATTTAAGCTAAGCTAAACTTATTGATCCGCAGTGGTTTGGAGCACCGCAGTGCTGTTTAGAATCCATACGGATTGATGTAGATGATGTGTATTCCAAGAGACTCGAAAGTGCTCAGAAACGCTTCTCATAGCATCTTACATTCCCATACAATTTGGGCAAAACTATTCCAAGCTACGCAGATAATTAAAGCACTTCAAGATGTCACTATCGAATCGAACACGAATGCTTGACCTCTCGTTTCTTTACAAGCTTGCCAATGGATTATTTGACGCTCCTAATATTTTCTCTCAACTCAACTTTTTCGTTCCATCCAAATTACCTAGATCATCATGGTTCAGAATTCTCAATGACGCACAATGTTATTCTAACCTCAAAAAAAGTACCACTTACTAGAATTATTCGCATAATTAGGAATATTTCTAATAATTATGACATTGACTTATTCACAAGTGAAATTCGCAAGTCTCAAAAGGCTTTAATTAATTTGATTTCTTCAGATGCACTCTAATTTTCAATTCAATACTATTATCATTTTTGTTATTATCAATGTTATTATCTTACTGTTAACTCGCCTTAGTTAAATGCATGACCACCAAGAAACGGCCATGTAGTCTACACCTATAAAATAACACTTATCTTTCTTCTGTTCTTACCTATTGTTTATTTTCTGTAAATGGTTTGTATTATGTTGGTGTTTACTAAATAAAGTAATAAAATTTAATTTAATTTATTTTAATTAATTAGCATGGGCAATTTGTCGAACGATCCTCAAGAAAACATCATTATTTACATACTCTGCCACTGTAAGTGACGTCCATTCGGACACAAACTGTACTCACTGAATAACCTCCATCAATTTATATGAAGAATAGGATTTAAGTTCTAAGACCTGGTGTCTATAAATTTTGTAGTAGCGTTGTAGGATATTTGGAGAATTAAAAGTTTTTCTTTCTTTCTTTTTACTAACTGATCAATTAGGTAAACATTAAATTTCAATTCAATCAACAAATAATCATCAGTACCACAGAAATTATTCAATTTACTTTTGAATTAATAAAAATAAAGCTTGACGTCGCATTAACAACTCATCTCCTCATCGTACCAACAAATCCTGTTTCATGACGTCGCATCAACAACTCATCTCGTCATCGTACCAAAAAATCCTGTTTCAACATTTTACCTTCTTAGAATTTAGGAAACGGCACCGATCATTTCCGAGAAAGTAAGAAACACAATAATTTGAAATGAGTATTTGAATTTAGGATCCAGCTTGATTTGATTGCATTCATTATATCTCATCACTCATCAATTTAATCTAACGCTAATTTGATCATATCCTGAATTGTAATAGCAATACCAATCAAACATAATTTCAAATTCAACTCTATTGAAGTGAGTAATTCTGTAGGAGAGTGGTCTGTAGTCAACACGACATTTCAAAATTTATTTTTCATCGTAATCGTCGTCAGTTGTCACTTCGACAGATTTTAATACTTACGTCAAAACATAATAATAATATGTCATAACAAACCTTGATGACAATTTTGTCCTACTAACCCAAGAACTATCAAAATATTATCACAAAGTTATGCAGGCAAAACACGAAATGAAATAATGTTACTATTTAAATATGCAGTTACCGTTACTCGTCAACTGAAGATATTAATTTACCATTCAGTCTACTTTGCAACAATCCATAATGTGTGATTGCGCACGATCATTAAAGTTGCCAATAAACAAATCAATATCAATCTTACAAAACAGCTATAGGTGGTAGGGAACGCTACCGTTATTATCAAGGCATCTACATGACCATCTTACCATGTTGAAAATCAGAATGTAATCAATGATAGGATTAGATGCATATGCTAAACTGACGTGACCATTTGATCATTGGTGAACATCTCGTATAACGTAGCATCACAAATAGGTTGGTCTTTCTGTTGCGTTATATTTAACGGTGTAGTGAACCAGAAGTATACCATCTTACAATTGCATCTTTCACCAACTCTAAAAGTAAATGAAATGTTAACGACTAAAAGCTTTATGCCAATCATGCCGGGGCTCGACCATGCACAGGTTGACTCAGTAATCAGCACAGGACACAGCGCTCGCAACAACGCCGGCAGAAGCATGTACAACCCGTTGCAATTTAGCAGAAACCAGCTTCGCTCCACACTCGTAGCTATACACATTCAAATCTCGCCATTTTTCCTAAGCTAATTGCTCATTTCCATTTATTTCTCAAATTTTTGTCATAAGAACCATTGTGCGGTAGATTTCTAGATGAAGCCCAACTTTACTATCACACTCCATAATTCCATCATCTCCTTTGTGTTTCATTGATTTAGTATCGTTTCTCTTTATAAAATTTTCCCTTCAAGCTTATTTCAAATGTCATCCGAACTGTTTTGTCCGTCATTTATTTTCCGACGTGTATCTCTTAGATTAAAAACTGTATCACCATCTGGGTTTTTTATCCCACGCCTGATATCGTAGAAGGCTAGATTGGAGTGTATGCTTTCGTATGTTCAGATCATCTCTGTAAACCATGTATCAAAGAACACTTCAGTACTATGAACATAGATCTCTCTCTGTGGGCGTAGTTATATGTCAGGACTGCCAGGATACTAAATAAAACACACTGTTCGACAGGCACAAGGATACTCTTCGTTTATTGCCTGATAACACCCGGTTTCATGAATTCAACGTTATTTAGATTTTCCTTGGTTTCGCGATCCTATACCTATCTGTCTACTGTAATGTCAATTCTCCTTTTTTCTTAATTTTGATAGATTACTAAGAACTTATTTTACTATACGCCGACATATATATATCTACTAATGGAATGACCGTTCTTAACTTTGTCACTCTGCCAAAAATCCGCTAGGAATCCTTGACACGCCAGCATTATTATAAAACGCAAGGCTTTATTATATAAATTACACTCAACTTGTTTTCCCGACCATAAACTCGAACAGCGATAAAAGATAGGACGGGTACCATACGGATCAGCGTCTACTTAAGAGTCATCCGATACAGCCCGGCAGACGATAAAATTTTAATTTTCCCTCCAACCTACTTCACCGGGAACCCTTGAAGCTGTTACAATTATTACCAATGCCATTTTATTTATACAACGTGTCGGAAAACTCCTAACCTTTTTGTGGGATGGGAACGTTAGCTTGATTTTAATGTTATAGCTTCGTACATAACTCACACTTGACCAGTTATTTACACAAAACCTTAAAGATGATTTTCTTTCGCTTAATTCTTGTCAGCAATATTAACGGTAACATTTCGTAGTTTAAGGTTTTTTTTTATTACAACTTTTATTAGGAATAATATTAGCCACAATTTCAATAGAAACAATAATTTATTTATTTAACTATTTATTTAAACTATTCATTTTACACATTAAAACATTTACAAAAGAGTACACTGTTAACAGGTAAGTACAATACAATGGGGGGCCTTATCGCTTACAAACGATTTCTTTCAGACAACCCGTAAAAACGAGAGGAGAATTATGTGTGGGAGAAATCAGGGTAGGGTGTATACATAAAAATACCTTAAATGTTAAATGGATTTTTGGCAAGAAAATCTCAAATGAATTTTCGTGTTCATTGCAAAAATCGTTTACCAAAAACTTTGCTGTCATTTTAGCTCAGATTGTAGGATTGTAGGATTAGTAGCCGTCACAATTATGACACTTCTTTTATTGTCGTGATGGATTCTGTAAGCCGAAAAAGGAAAGGTCAAGTCGACACAATATTAGTCAGTTGAAGAAACCGGCTTTTAAATCTAACTTAATTACATTATTAGAATACTGAATTCGCTTTCTTTCTCAAAGCAAGTAATTTTATAATTTAACCACTAGACGCGATAAATTGACTTCACAGTTACATGAGCAATGACTCTTCTCTGATTCTTCTGATTTGGTTCTAGTGAAGAGGGTAGTGCAATAATTATATTATTATTAATGGAATAAAATAATTAGTCATTTTTTTCTCTCAGATTTAGTAAATATGTATAACTTTGTATATTTTTATTATTAAAAATATTATAAAATAATTGCAGTTGTAGACGAATGATGACGTCGAAGTTGTAGACGAATGCATTTACCTGGGACAAGTGATCCAGATGGGTAAGTCCAACTTCGAGAAAGAAGTCACTCGTAGAATCCAACTCGGATGGTCTGTGTTCGGGAAACTGCGTTATATCTTGTCGTCCAAAACCTTACCTCAGTGCCTGAAATTGAAGGTTCGAGCAGTGTGTGTTGCCAGCGATTACATACGGATCCGAGACGTGGTATTTTACTATTGGCCCAATCCACAAGCTCAAAGTAGCGCAGCGGGCTATGGAGAGGGCTATGCTCGGTATTTCTCTACGTGATCGCATCAGAAATGAGGAGATCCGTAGACGAACAAAGGTAACTGACATAGCTCAAAGAATTAGCCGGCTGAAGTGGCAATGGGCTGGCCACATAGTTCGAAGGAACGTTGGGTAAGAAAGGTCCTCGAATGACGCCCACGTCTCGGAAAAAGGTGCATAGGACGACCCCAGACCAGGTGGACTGACCACTTGAAGAATACAGCGGGCATCCGTTGGATTCAGAAGGCTCAGGACCGGTCAGAGTGGCGCAAGTTAGGGGAGGCCTATGTCTGGCAGTGGACCTACAAAAGCTGATGGATGGAAAATAATTGCCACACTCTTATCAACGTTTATTTCATGGAAATTCTATTGATTGACTAGCCCAAAAATACAATAATCATGTACGTTATCTGAAATACTTAATAGCTTGATAAAAAATGCAATTGAAACCTTCAAGTGTTACTAAATTCGTGTACTCAAACTCCGATATACGGCTCACGAGACGAAATCTGATAACTGTTACCGGGGTTTAGCTTCCGCTTTTATCGTTTACATGAAATGTCGCGAAAGAAACTCTAATGCCTTTCCAAAATTACAGGGTGTGATATAAAAGATTTATGATGATCCAACAGGAACGTATGTTTTTTAATAATCGTTGAAAGCTCAATGCGATACGAAGTAATAGATTGTGTCCATTACTGGACAAATTAGACTCTGGTGAAATTATTCAAATGATTATAACACCACATGTGGGTTCTCTGTATGTAGGTGCCACGGGCAACACACGAAGACAAGATTACACACACACAGGGAAGAGAAATTTATTACTGAGTTGCGACTATTTGCCACAGTTGCGTTTCGAAAAACGGTAGTGCGCGTCTGGGCTTAATTCATTTTGTTATCTTGGCTATTTAAGAAGTTATAGTTTAAAGTAGCGATAGTCTAACGGTTACAACGTTGGTCTCCTGAATGGTTTTCAAATATTATGTGCGTATTAGAAGTTAATTATCACTTGCTTCGGTGAAGGAAAACATCGTGAGGTAGCCTGCACACCGGAGAGTTCTTCATAAAGTTCTCAAAGATGTGTGAAGTCTACCAATCCGAATTTGGCTAGCGTGGTAGACTATAGCCTGTACCCCTCACATTGTGAGAGGAGACCTCGAGCCCAGTAATGGGACAATAATGCGTTGTTGCTTTGCTTTTGCTTTGCTTTATAGTTTAAAAAACACAGATACTGAAGAAGAGAATTGGGACTGTGCGGATAACCATTAAGGACTTCCCTTTGGCTGGAGCCAAACCTGGGTGCAGTATCAGGTCAATTTGTAACAAAAATGCATTGTCATCAGAACTAAAGCAAAGTGTATAATTTCAACTCCTTAGGATAAGTGAAAGTAGTTCTAATTAGGCTTGTAAGATTTGACTCAAACAGGGCAAGCTAAGTTAGCTAGAAGTTGATATAAAAATAATATAATAATATGAAAAAATACTTAGGTACGTCTGTAAAATTTAATTATACCTTGACGAAACCAGGTCAAATTTGTAATTAAGCAAGTACTTAATTAAGCAAATTAATACCTGACAATTGTTAAGAACTGTTGAAGTTTTAGTAAGTTGGGTAAAGTTTTAAGTTAATTCTTGCTGAAACTAAGTTCTATTTCATAAGAATCGGCTTTTGTTTTTATCATCAAGAATCTCCCTAAAAGTTTGGACACCTTTTACAGAAAGGGAAATTCAGGTACATTAGCCATAACTCCTTAATAACATTTCCGAAATTTAAACAGAACAAGGCTCCGAGTTCAGGTGGTTCTATCGTGTATTTCAATGGATCGTAACCGAGCCCTATTACTTTTATTCGACGCTTCGCATTTCCACCGTCCCATCTTTCTGTTGTATACACGGGTTCTACCTCATTTTTGTGCTCATTTTCATTATTTTTTGTGATGAAAGAAAATTGTTGCTGTATTTACGCGTATTACTTCACTTACGCTTAAGTATTAGATACTTAGGCTCGTTTATTCAGCTGCAAGAGTAACGAAAATGAACGGTTATTACGTAAGATTATCAAGTTAGCCGATAATTACGTTTCTTTGTCCGCCTAATAGAATCCCCTTACGTGAGTCCGTACAGAAAGCAATAATCATTGCGCATACAAAATCCAGGGGCTTGGAGCGTTAAATAAAAGGCTATTATAAGGCACTGATATGGTATAAAGGGTCGTCAGAGCATTGTATTAACGGAAATGTAGGGAGTTGGCTCGCCGAAGGCGGAATTGTGTCAGAGAATGGAAGTTACATAAATCTGTCTTCTATCCTTACAAAGAGAGGACCTTGGTTCATTTTCGTGAGAATTAAAATATGAATCGAGAATGTTCTATAGATATATTTTCTTATTAGCTTCGTTAAGTACTGGCTATTAGAGTTTCATTAGTAGTAATTACAGTGTCTATAAAATATCTTGAAATATTTGCAAACTTTTCCATTATGTTTTCAAAGCGGTGATTAGTCTGGTTTCTTTGCCCGTATTAACTCCCGTGCACTTAAAGCTAAGCCTGAAGCCAGTAAGAGGAATGTTGCAGGTTTTGGACAAAGTTTATTATCGCAAACATTAAATGTGCTTGAAACCTTGCACAGTGAGAAATCATTGACCACACTATTCAAGTAGTAGCAATTTTAAACCGCCTTTGAGAAAATTATAGATAACTTGTTCAAGAGTTTGAATGGTTACCCTTCAGCAGAGAAACAATAAACTAACATACACATAATAGTGAAAATTAGAAGTGCCGGATTTCAATCCATACTCCTCAGTGCGAGAAATCAACATCAAACAGCTATGACTGCTTTTTAACTCCTGACGAAAAAGGGGGTGTTATAAGTTTGACGTATCTGTGTATCTATGTATCTGTGTCTGCATATTTGTGTATCTGTGGATCTGTATATCTGTGGCATCATTGCTCACAAACAAATGATCTGATTTTGATCTAATTTTTTTTGTATGAAAGATGACTTAATCGAGTTTTCTTAGCAACTTATAGTGTGAATAAAACTATCGGGAGGTTTTTAAATTTTAACTTAATATTATTACCGTTGACGAAACGGAGCAGGTTTATGTGTTTCACCTGAGATGTTTGTTTGTTGCCTTTTTCAAAGGCGGCTGGACCGATTAAAATATGGTTTTCTGTATAACAGTTATGGTGATAACTCCCTAGGGCAGGGGAAAATTATATAGTTACTAATTGTTGCGGCGCTACACTATGGTCTAGCGACGTCGCGACCCTAATGCGTCTGTGCAATTTAATAGTCTGTGGCAGCTGCCGGTCGCGGATTCGTCGGCAACGCTGATTGCTCAGCGGCCCAGCCAATGGACGGCCGCTGACCACTACTGGACACAATGACCACGCAATTTTAAATTTCTACTTGTTACTTATTTTTCGCGGTAATATACGCTAACGACCTTCGATACGATACGCAAATTTTTTACATTGTAATACGCTAAAATTTATATTATACGAATTTTTTCTACAAATACTTCGGTCGTTTTTGTCAAATCTCCTGGACGGCCGAAACATTGGACCTTCGTAGCCGAATACAATAAAAATCAGAACCAGCAATTCGTCTGACCTGGGGATTTAAACGTTGGATCTTCAACTGGAGACCTACCGCAGCGCAGAGGATAAGGAGAAGCAGGAGTACAAAGGAAACAGCTAAACGCAAGCTTTGGGATAAGCCAGTCGTGCTTGAAAACGCGCAAAAAGGTACGACCAGCCATCCTGCCTAGTTACTTCCTTTCCTTTTCCCCTGTGCTAATACCGTTGTCTTCGCATAATTTCAGTGACAAGTTGGTGTGCTTGCTTCTGTGCGCTTCCAGCTGCTCTGCTTGGTGTGTGTGCAACGATCAGGAAGTTCACATACGCGTAAGTACTCCATCTAAACAGTACCTACACCAAAATGAGCCTAAAACCTACAGATACCGCAGTGTCTTCTAAATCTCGCGATCACTCTCCTAATTTTAGTGAAAACAGCATCATTAAGGAGTTAGTGAAAAAACGGGGCATAATAAAGGGCAGATTGACTAGGTTTGCAA
The DNA here is from genome assembly GCA_951805285.1 of Thymelicus acteon. NCBI lineage: Eukaryota > Metazoa > Arthropoda > Insecta > Lepidoptera > Hesperiidae > Thymelicus > Thymelicus acteon. Next base: position 17,189,660 of record OX638219.1, on the reverse strand, counting down.
ATTATATTTCTTCCATTGAAGGTAAACTACTATCTGATCAAACTTGTGTTGATCTTAAATTGCGTATTAAAGGAGCCGCTACATTATATAATGAATTTAATGAAATCCAAGCTAAGCTTGAGGAATCAGTCTCTGACATTGAGGAGCAATTAACACATAGAGAACAGTTTGAGGATAGTTACTATAGCATCCTTTCGCAAGCTGAATGTTTACTAAAGCAAAATCAGGTCACTGACAGTTCCGGTACATGTAATAGTCATCAGCGAAATTCAATTAAATTGCCTACAATTTCTTTGCCCACGTTCGACGGTTCATACGAACAGTGGTTAGAATTTCGAGACACTTTCACATCACTAGTGCATAATTGTAAAGATCTAAGTAACATAGAAAAGTTTCACTATTTAAAATCATCACTTAAGAAAGGTGCAGAGCTAATAATTGATTCGGTGGAATTTTCTAGTAGTAATTATGCTGTTGCTTGGGAATTACTTCTTAGTCGGTACGATAATAGCAGATTATTAGTACACAATCATGTTAAAGCCTTGTTTACTATGCCTAGTTTGAGCAAGGAGTCACCAGTGTTACTTAGGCGATTAATCGAAACCGTTTTGAAAAATCTACGCGCATTAAAAATACTCGGCGAGCCCACGGACTCCTGGGATACATTAATTATATACATAATGGTATCTAAATTAGATCACACCACTGAACGCGAGTGGGAGCAACACAAAGGTAATCTATATTCAAATAACTGTGACTCCAAGCTTAACCTAACTGTTGACGACCTAATGTCATTCTTAAAAAACCGAGCCGACATGTTAGAAACATTGCAAGCGTCACACAATTCCAGTAGTAGACATACTATCGAGCGTAAACAACCGAGCACACAAATGAACCACACTAAACATCATTGCAATGTTTCACTCAACAAGGCACCGGAACGTATTTCACGCATTCACACTAAAAAACTTTGTTTACTATGCAACACAGATCATCCACTATATTCTTGTCAAAAATTCCTCGACTATAATTTACAATCAAAGCTTAAATTCATTAACGATATGAGGTTGTGTATAAACTGCTTGCGTCCGGGTCACACTGTCGACAGTTGCAAGTTTGGTCCGTGCCGCATGTGTAACAAAAAACATAATTCTTTAGTGCATCCGTATAGTCATGATAACACGAGTAGCATTAACCGGTCCGCTACGCTTACTTCGTCGCACGCGAATGTGGCGAACGATCAACTGATGGTCCCGGGCTGTGAAAGGTTGCCCCGTCCCGTCTCCCCTGCAGCTGCGCCCGCGCGGCCGCTGGGTACTTCTTCGGCCTTATCAGTACAGGTGCCCACCGGTCGGGCAAACAAACAACACATAAAAAACATGCACTGCACTCCTATTGCCGCTACTGTCACTCCCGTGTTATTATCCACCGCGCTAGTCGAGATAGCTGATATTCATAATAATTATCATCTAGTTCGCGCGCTTCTCGATAGTGGCAGTCAACGGTGTTTTATAACAAAATCATTAAGTGATTTACTTCAAGCGCCTATTATACAGTCCACACATGAAATAAGAGGTGTCGGTAACTCGATCACAAAATGTACACAAACATGTGATGTCAAGATTAAATCACGCACAAACACTTACACTACACGATTGCAATGTTTCGTCTTAACTAGTATTACGTCGGCGTTGCCAGCAATTGCCGAGCAAAGCGCACACTTTAATATTCCTGAACACATTATATTAGCTGATCCGCAGTTTAATGAATCTAGACATATAGATATTTTAATTGGAGCTGATAAGTTCTGGGATTTGATGAATAATAATAAAATAAAGCTACCGAATGGGCCTTTCTTATTAGATACAAAATTAGGTTGGATCGTGTCCGGACCTATTTGTTCTATCTCGCGTTCTTATAGTCCCATTCAGTGTAGTTTTTCGCATACAATTGAAACGCAATTACGACAGTTTTGGGAGCTGGAAGAGACGCCTGTGTCCCGGGATTCGCGCACGGATGAGGAGCGTGCCTGTGAACAACATTTCGTTGAAAATACTACGCGCAACATTGACGGAAGGTTCTGTGTACGCATTCCTCTTATTACTTCCCCCGAGGTACTTGGTGACAGCTACGCACAAGCAGAACGTCGCTTTTTAGCACTCGAGAGGCGTTTGTTCAATAACCCTAATTATAGACAACTTTATAGTGATTTTATGGAAGAATATATACGCTTAGGACACATGACGCGCATCGATCACTACGGGACGCCTCACTACGTCATGCCGCATCACGGAGTCTTTCGCGAGCACAGCACCACCACCAAGTTGCGTGTAGTATTCGACGCTAGCGCTGCGACCAGCACTGGCCGCTCACTCAATGACATACAGATGATAGGACCGCCTATTCAAGGCGATCTTATGTCGATTTTGCTCAGGTTTAGACAACATAAATACACAGCCTGTGCTGATATTGAAAAAATGTATCGACAGGTATTGATTGACACGGATCAACGTCAATTGCAATTAATTTTGTGGCGCAATGACCCTTCACAACCTATATCTGTATATCAATTGAACACAGTTACATACGGAACCGCATCTGCACCATATTTGAGTTGTAGGTGTCTTAAGCAGCTCGCAGCTGACTGCACGGATCATAACGTTGCGAGAATCATTAATGAAGATTTCTATGTCGATGATATGATCACGGGCAGTGATAACAAAGACGAATTGTTAAAAAATTGTCGAGGTGTAGGAAATTTATTAAAATCAGGTTGTTTCACACTGCGTAAATGGATGTTTAATTTTGAAACTAATGACACAGCTAATAACACGTCAGATTTAGGTAAGGAGCTATCACTTGGCGAGAATTGTAACTCAAAAACATTAGGTGTGGGTTGGTTTAATTTTAATGATGAATTTTATTTTAATAATTACTAAACGTTTCATTTTGTCTAATATTTCGCAAATATTTGATTAAAAATAGGATTCGATGATGAGGTCCCTGCCGACATCGCTCAAATTTGGGATCACTTCGCAACTTCTCTTTCCTTCCTCAAAGATATACGCATACCGCGACACGTCATAGGCAGTGACCCACAGCGCGTAGAATTGCATGTTTTCTCGGATGCTTCAGAGTCCGCTTACGGCACATGCATATACGTACGCACAATTAATCACGACTCATCAATATCCGTTCGGTTATATTGTTCTAAAAGCAAAGTTGCACCACTCAAGCCTGTAAGCATACCGCGTTTAGAACTTCTAGGAGCATTATTAAGCGCTAAATTATTTAACAAATTACGTAACTCTTTACATTGCAATTTTAGTAACATAGTGTTTTGGTGTGACTCCACAATTGTACTGGGATGGCTCCGCATGGCTCCGAATTCGTTAAAAACATTTGTTCAAAATAGAGTTTGTGAGATTCATGATATTACAAAGGACTTACCATGGTGTCATGTGCGTGGGAAAGATAACCCAGCCGATTTAGTGTCTCGTGGCGTCAAGCTGGAAGATTTACAATCATGCGACCTGTGGTGGAATGGACCAGCTTTTCTGAACGACCCTAACTTTGATTGCAATTTATCAATTTCTAATCAGTCTCACACAAAGCAGACGGTAGATTTGCCCGAAGTAAAACAAAATAAATTACTTTCATTTGTTATTGAGTCGACTAACTGTTTCTTTCCCTTTGAAAGATTTTCTCAATTTAATCGCATGAAACGGGCCTGTGCATATATGTTACGATTTATTCACAACACACGTAATAAAAATAACCGCTATACAGGTAATCTTTCTGTGGATGAATTGATTAACGCGAATCGTATTTTACTTAAATTGTCGCAAAGAGAATCTTACTCAGAGGAATTTCATTTATTGTCTAATAATCGCAATTTAAAATCTACTAGTAATATTAATAAATTGAATTTATTTTTGGATAATGATAAAATTATACGTGTTGGCGGAAGACTAACCTATTCATCAAATTTCGATTTCGATAAAAAACATCCGATATTGTTATCATCGAAACATCAGTATACGATACTGTTGTTCCGCGACGAGCACCGCCGACTGCATCACGCGGCTCCGCAAGCGCTGCTGTACAACATACGCGAGTCTTACTGGCCAGTGGGCGGCAGGAACCTTGCCAGGTGCACCGTACATCAGTGTGTCACTTGTGTGCGTTTCAAAGGGAAAACCTTGTCTCCTATAATGGGAAACTTACCTCAGGGGAGAATAACTCCAAGTTTTCCATTTTTACGTTGTGGAGTCGATTACGCTGGTCCGGTACTCACTTTGAACCGTAAGGGCAGGGGCTCGAAATTAGTTAAGAGTTACATATGCATATTTGTTTGCTTTGTAACTCGCGCGGTACATATCGAACTTGTCAGTGACCTGTCTTCTGAAAGTTATTTGCTCGCATTAAAGAGATTTATTTCTCGACGCGGTAAACCAGTTGAAATAATGTCCGACAATGGAAGAAATTTTGTAGGCCTAGCAAATGAATTTTCAAAATTTTTATCAACTTGTTCTAGTGATATTAAAGAGTATGCAACTAGTCAAAATATAAAATTCACATTTGTTCCTCCGTACGCGGCTCATTTTGGAGGTCTGTGGGAGTCCGGGGTTCGATCGTGCAAGCATCACCTTCTTAGAGTAGTTGGAAACGCACATTTAACTTTTGAAGAGATGAGCACGGTGTTAGCACAGATAGAAGCCGTTCTCAATTCCCGTCCCATTAGTCCCATGTCTGCAGATCCAAACGACCTCCTCCCCTTAAGTCCTGCTCACTTTTTGGTTGGTCGTTCCCTAACAGCGCCCATCATGGAACAGCTGACTGATATTCCTGCCCATCGATTGACGCGCTATCAAAGGCTGGAACAGATTAAGCAACACTTCTGGAATCGATGGAGCAAAGAATACATATCAGAAATGCAGACTAGAACCAAATGGAGAGAAAACAAACCGGATCTTCAGCCCAACACTCTCGTGGTTATCAAGGAGGACAACACTCCTCCACTGAAGTGGAGCTTAGGTCGCATCATTTCCACGAAGCCTGGCAAAGATGGCGTGTCCAGAGTGGCGGACATCCAAACTACGTCCGGAGTTATCAGGCGCGCGTTCCCACGTATTTGTCCACTACCTGTTGCGATGGATGGCGATGAAGAGGTTGGATGCCAGTAGCTCCAAGGCCGGGGGCATGTTGCGGCGCTACACTATGGTCTAGCGACGTCGCGACCCTAATGCGTCTGTGCAATTTAATAGTCTGTGGCAGCTGCCGGTCGCGGATTCGTCGGCAACGCTGATTGCTCAGCGGCCCAGCCAATGGACGGCCGCTGACCACTACTGGACACAATGACCACGCAATTTTAAATTTCTACTTGTTACTTATTTTTCGCGGTAATATACGCTAACGACCTTCGATACGATACGCAAATTTTTTACATTGTAATACGCTAAAATTTATATTATACGAATTTTTTCTACAAATACTTCGGTCGTTTTTGTCAAATCTCCTGGACGGCCGAAACACTAATATAAAATTCTAGAAATCCACACAGAAGGCTTCAGAATTTGTAATTGTTATTACTTTATCTTGTCTAACTGTCTTGGAAACCTTGAATCTTAATTAGGCCTTGGAATTTAAACTCTATTAGCATAGTAGGCTTCTAGACCTTTTACAGGGGTACTTAAGAAACGTTGCGTATCTAGCTCATTTGTGCGCGTCACTGTCTTATAAACTTTCATAATTTTTAAGTATATTATTTTTGGGAGTGAGAACTTAATCCATTCTTCAGTCTAATTGAGGGCAGGAAAAATAGCCTACGTTCAAATGGTCCTCGTTATAATATGATTATAGTGTATTTGAGTGTTTCGGATGTGTTGTGTGTGGGAATGGAAATGTGTTGTATCACCTCCACCCGTCTTCTGAAATTAGTTTTAAAATTTAAGTGATTAGTAAGTTATATTATAATAGTTAAAAGTTTGATGATACCACTCTATCACTTATGAATGACTTGAAACCATTTACTAATATAAAACTCGCACGTTTTTTTAAATTATTATATATTAATGAGTTCATAATATCTTGGATGCCAACTGTTAGCTTTACCCAACCGAAGTATCCAATACTGTTATCCTCGAAATCATCGCGGGAAGTTTTACGGCTGGAGAAAGGTTTTTCGTTCGAAGTTTTATGGACGAGAATAAAAGCACACGTCCAAGTGGGAACAATTGTTCTGTATTATCGTAAATATATCGTACTTGACGTGGAGTGAATTCCGTCCGTTGTTAATAATATTATGAATTTCTTGGAGATTACTTCAAGCGTATTTAGTTTAACTATTCTCAAAATGCTCTAAAGTATTTTAATAAGTTTTTTAACCGACTTCAAAAAAGAAAGAGGTATTCAATTCGACTGTATTTTTTATGTTTGTTACCTCAGAACTTTCGACTGGGTGAACCGATTTTGATGATTCTTTTTTAATCGAAAGCTGGTGCTTGTCATGTGGACCCACTTTTTGAGCTAGATCTGACGAGTAGTTTTTGAGTTATTTTTAAAGAAAGAAAGAAAGAAAGAAAAAAACGTTTATTTCTGTGCCCCTTAGGTACACACACGAACATGGATCAAAATAAAGAAAAGAAGTCGGTTATTTTTTATTGGGTAAAATTCAGTTTATATTGGGAAATTTTAATCCTGCTTCTAATTGCGACGAAGTGCTTTGCCTAATCATTTATAATCAATACGGGAATGAACTAGCGTAACGTGTTTTGATATTCCCATATAACGATAGTGCAATTGTTGTACCTTCAAGTCAAAAATGAATATGTACTTTCTTAGTTAGCTACTGCATTTTTCCTCCCTACAAGATACATAAATTATCACGTATATAATTTAATATGTACCAGTAAATAAACAATTACGGTATTGACTGGCATTTAATGCTCTTTTGGTACAGAAAACTTTGGGCCAAAAAATTACAAATATAAGTGTGAAAAAGAGAGCTGTGAACACTATTTACCTATGCACCTGTGTGTATTTATAAAATGAAATAATGTTAAAACAGTTGATAAGTTTATCACAGTTGATTACTGTTCACAAACTACGGCTTACTCAAAATATGTGGATTGGCCTTTTCGCTACCGTCACATGGGCGTATGGGCGTATCACATGGGCAAGGTGGAAAATTTATTCACTGTTTATTACTTTTTTGTTATACAATACTATTTTGACTAAGGTTGTGAAAATACGGCTTGTAGGGTTAGGACGGTAGAGTTAGAATCTCGGCTCTACATAAGATTTGATAACTTTTAGATGTCTCGTCTTGGGATAATAAATGCATAGATAGACTGTAAACTGTCAATATCTGTAGATTATGATTTATTTGATTTTACTGCGACACGGTTAGGCAATACTCTCCTAACAACTAATAATACTAACCACTACGGTTTACAATAAGTTTTTTCGTAGGTAGTTAATCTATATTCTAATTTATAGTTGATATTAAGGTAACTTTATTACTTTTGAAGCGCTCATAGCTCGGCGGCTTACGTGGATCCTAAGCGATCGACAAAGTTAAGCAACAGCGGGCGCGTTCGGTAGTTGGATGGGTGACCGCTAGTGGCAAAATTTTCTTGAGCGCTTCCGTGCTTCGTAGGGCACGTAAAGCCGTCGGTCCCGGTTGTTATCGTAAGATAAGTCGTTAAGCCATGTCGGATGCCCTCAGGCGGCATGAAAACTACCGACAATTGGGTTGGCCACTAACCTCTCCACCTATCCGCACTGGAACAGCTTGGTGGAGTATGCTCTAGAGGAAAGACCCGTGCTCAGTAGTGGGCCGTTAATGGGTTGAAGCCAGCCAGCCAGCCATTAAGGTACCTTTATCATACAGTTTGCTTCGTGTCTAGTTGTTTATTGTATTATGAGAGATCTGCGTATTCTTAACTCAAAATGGGTTGGCAATAAAATAAAATGAAATGAAATGCAATGGAAATGCCATGGATGTGCCATGGAAATAATACCATGGAAATAATTTTATGGAAATAATGCCATGGAAATAATGCCTTGGAAATAATGCTATGGAAATAATGTTATGGAAATAATGCTATGGAAATAATGTTATGGAAATAATGCCGTGGAAATAATGTTATGGAAATAATGATATGGAAGTAATGTTATGGAAATAATGTTATGGAAATAATGCCGTGGAAATAATGTTATGGAAATAATCTTATGGAAATAATGTTATGGAAATAATGTTATGGAAATAATGATGTGGAAATAATGTTATGGAAATAATGTTATGGAAATAATGTTATGGAAATAATGCCATGGAAATAATGCCATGGAAATAATTTTATGGAAATAATGCTATGGAAATAATGTTATGGAAATAATGCCATGGAAATAATGCCTTGGAAATAATGCTATGGAAATAATGCTATGGAAATAATGTTGAGGAAATAATGCCATGGAAATAATGCTATGGAAATAATGTTATGGAAATAATGCCATGGAAATAATGCCTTGGAAATAATGCTATGGAAATAATGCTATGGAAATAATGTTGTGGAAATAATGCCATGGAAATGATGCCTTGGAAATAATGCCATAGAAATAATGTCATGGAAATAATGCTATGGAAATAATGTTATGGAAATAATGCCATGGAAATAATGCTATGGAAATAATCTTATGGAAATAATGCCGTGGAAATAATGTTGAGGAAATAATGCCATGGAAGTAATGTTATGGAAATAATGTTATGGAAATAATGCCGTGGAAATAATGTTATGGAAATAATGTTATGGAAATAATGTTATGGAAATAATGATGTGGAAATAATGTTATGGAAATAATGTTATGGAAATAATGTTATGGAAATAATGCCATGGAAATAATGCCATGGAAATAATTTTATGGAAATAATGCTATGGAAATAATGTTATGGAAATAATGCCATGGAAATAATGCCTTGGAAATAATGCTATGGAAATAATGCTATGGAAATAATGTTGAGGAAATAATGCCATGGAAATAATGCTATGGAAATAATGTTATGGAAATAATGCCATGGAAATAATGCCTTGGAAATAATGCTATGGAAATAATGTTATGGAAATAATGTTATGGAAATAATGTTATGGAAATAATGCCACGGAAATAATGCCATGGAAATAATTTTATGGAAATAATGCTATGGAAATAATGTTATGGAAATAATGCCATGGAAATAATGCCTTGGAAATAATGCTATGGAAATAATGTTGAGGAAATAATGCCATGGAAATAATGCTATGGAAATAATGTTATGGAAATAATGCCATGGAAATAATGCCTTGGAAATAATGCTATGGAAATAATGCTATGGAAATAATGTTGTGGAAATAATGCCATGGAAATGATGCCTTGGAAATAATGCCATAGAAATAATGTCATGGAAATAATGCTATGGAAATAATGTTATGGAAATAATGTTATGGAAATAATGCCTTGGAAATAATGCTATGGAAATAATGTTATGGAAATAATGCCTTGGAAATAATGCCATAGAAATAATGTCATGGAAATAATCTTATGGAAATAATGTTATGGAAATAATGTTATGGAAATAATGATGTGGAAATAATGTTATGGAAATAATGTTATGGAAATAATGTTATGGAAATAATGCCATGGAAATAATGCCATGGAAATAATTTTATGGAAATAATGCTATGGAAATAATGTTATGGAAATAATGCCATGGAAATAATGCCTTGGAAATAATGCTATGGAAATAATGCTATGGAAATAATGTTGAGGAAATAATGCCATGGAAATAATGCTATGGAAATAATGTTATGGAAATAATGCCATGGAAATAATGCCTTGGAAATAATGCTATGGAAATAATGCTATGGAAATAATGTTGTGGAAATAATGCCATGGAAATGATGCCTTGGAAATAATGCCATAGAAATAATGTCATGGAAATAATGCTATGGAAATAATGTTGTGGAAATAATGCCATGGAAATAATTTTATGGAAATAATGCTATGGAAATAATGTTATGGAAATAATGCCGTGGAAATAATGTTATGGAAATAATGTTATGGAAATAATGATATGGAAATAATGTTATGGAAATAATGTTATGGAAATAATGTTATGGAAATAATGCCATGGAAATAATGCTATGGAAATAATCTTATGGAAATAATGCCGTGGAAATAATGTTATGGAAATAATGATATGGAAATAATGTTATGGAAATAATGTTATGGAAATAATGTTATGGAAATAATGCCATGGAAATAATGCTATGGAAATAATCTTATGGAAATAATGCCGTGGAAATAATGTTATGGAAATAATCTTATGGAAATAATGTTATGGAAATAATGCCATGGAAATGATGCCATGAAAATAATGCAATGGAAATAATGTTATGGAAATAATGCCATGGAAATAATGCCATGGAAATAATGCCGTGAAAATAATGTCATGGAAATAATGTAATGGAAATGCCATGGAATAATAATTTTTAAGTTAAAAAAATTACCTTTGCCAGGATGTCCCGCTCTTCCGTAGAAAATGATGACAACGATGATGATTTTTCAATAACGCACAGAATCATGAAGGAATAACCTACACTGTACAGAACCATCCTTGAAGGATCTTTTAGTGAATGTGAGTTAAAATATACGAACATACCCCGTTGTCGCAGTGCCGACGTAGTTCTGCATAATTACTCGGAAACTCCACTTCCAAAGGATAGTTGGTTAACTATATAATACAAATCTCGAACGGCTCTTCGCGCCTGCGGTTCACCTAGGAAAATATTTTCTGACAACTAGTGATGGAATTTATAAGGCTCAACTACCTGGAATTTTGATATAATTAATATGGCGTAGGGATGTTTTTCAAAGTATTTCTGCTCTGCATTCATGATAATAACACGTAATTTATTATTGATTTTTTCAATAAATGATAAATATAGTTCATGCGTTTCCAGGAATTCCATCCTACATATAAATCGTTTCTCCAGGCCAAGATTCTCCTTATAATGCTTCTCCAGTGCATATTCATGGAGCCTTGGACCTAAATTATTATCAAGCGGGTGTAGTACACAAGTCTCCTCAGACAACTAAGGAGAGACCTACACTTAAACGAGAATTTTACCTAAGATACCTAATATTTTTGTCTGTGTGAAGGTTTAATTGATTTAAATTTTAAAAAATATTCTTCATTTCCATGCCGCCGATTTGGGCCCCCCAAATCCCAGCGCCCTAGGCGGTCGCCTAGTTCTCCTATATGGACGGGCCGGCCCTGCTGTAAACAGACAAACTTAGCACCGGTTCCACTTGGCGGAATTTGGCCATTTTGATATTATTTGGTCAGCAAGTCTGGCTTCTACCTTAAATCTGAAATCAACCATAAGATGTTATCGTATGATTCGGTGGCAATGACTGACTTCAAAAAAGAAGGAGGTATTCAATTTGACTGTGTTTTTTATGTTTGTTAAACTTTCGACTGTGTGAACCGACTTTGATGATTCTTTTTTTAATCAAAAGTTGGTGCTTGTCATGTGCTTTCATTTAAATTCAATTAAAATGAGCGAGATATTACCATTAGTTTTTGAGTTATCCCTAATTTTAAAGTTGGTTACTTTTGTTAAGAACTATTCTTAGCCAGAAGAAGGATTCTAATGAATCCTGATTGTACTGAAGTCAATCCATCATCCAGATGAACTGTATTTTTATTTGCCTATAGGCTACTATTATAAAAAGGAAAGTAAACATTGTTCTCCTCAAGATATTAAAATTTTACTAACTTGATAACTACTACACCCAATGAACTCTGCAACATTAATATTACTTTCAAGCAGATGGCCCAAGGAGCAGTCTTGATAGCGGCCAAACCGGTAGGAAGCGTAAATTCAAAGCCTTATCCTCTAAATCAACGCGGGAAGTTTTATGGCCCAAGGGGAAAGTTTTTCGTACGGCAACAACTTTGCTTTATTGTTTTAAATGGCTCTATGTTGCCGTGAACATTGCCCTGTGTAGTCACGCTTTGAAGTTTAAAAATGTACCTTATCTAATGTATAAATGCAATTTAAATTCATAAGATAATACCACAGCCACGTTGAATTATTTCTGAGAACAAAATTACTTATCTTGTGCATAATTTACAGAATGTTCTACAATTTGAAATAATACGTTATTTGCATCACTAATTAGATGTACTTTTTGTGATTGGTAGATAAGCACATGCGTAAAACCCAAAAAATTGCAAATATTTTTTTATGGAGATAGCCGATAAACATGCTGACGATCCACCTGTTAGATATGGCTATCGTCGCCCATGGACATTAGCCACACCAAAGTCATCACTGATGCGTTGTCTGTTAAGAAAGAGAGAAGAAAAAGAAAGAAAAATTCAACTAAGTAGATCAGAAGCAAAACGATTACAAGCTTACCAAGCCACTTAAAATTAAAAATGTTTCAAAAATTTTTTTACTATTAACTACTTTGATCAACAAATATATAATTACGTAATTGCTGATTTATTTAATTTCGTCATAAGATATTTTTTGCCGAACTTGGTTCGAATCAATTTGCAGCTGATCCAATACGCAAATTACCCTGCTCGTGTACATAATGAATCCTAAATTAAACATCAACCCAAAGTTTGTGACAGAGACATCCTACAACCATGCGAGTTTTGACACTTAACAATATTCAATTTCAATTAATAAGACAAATTAAATGTGTGGAGATAAAAATCCACGCCGCTGAAATTGTACTGCAGAATTAATGAAAAAGTTGCAGCTTCATAATATATGAGTTTCAGATTTCCAGGTCACCACCACTTCCGGAGCTTGTCGTGTCGGACAGTTCATTAAACCCGTAAAACAGTCAGAATGGTGACCCCGCTTCTTTATTACACTGCATATGAATTGATGATTAATTTTTTGTACCGGAAAGAGCGGACGTTTTTCATCGGACGGCGAAGGCTCGCCGCTAAATCAGTTCTACAGAAACAATATTTGCTTTCCGCTGTGAAGATTATGTTGTTTCAAATGTTTTTGTACTTTGCATGTTAAATTGTGGGATTAATTACATTCATTGTAACTGGTTTTTGTTGAACAATTTTACAATTTGTTTCAAAATTTGAAGTATGAGGCCTGAGCAAAATAGTTGCAAAAACCTGTCGATAAAATTTATATAAAACTAGCTGACACGGCGAACTTCGTGTCGCCTAATAAACTATTTTTTTTCTAAAATAAAAGTAGCCTAAGTTACTCTTTGTTACATCAGCTATCTGCCAGTGAAATTCCCGTCAAAATCGGTTCAGCCATTTCAGAGATTACCGGGAACAAACAGACAGACAGACGAAAATTGTAAAAAAATGTTGTTTTAGTATATGTACCGTGTATATTTAGTAAAAAGCGGTTATTTTAATATTACAAACAAACATTCCAATTTTATTTATTTATATATAGATGTATAGATTTGTTGTAATTTCTTCTATATTACTTTGCAATAAAACGACTTACCATCATGTATGTGACTTTGCACCTAGAAATAGCACCCAAAGCTATAATTTGCATTAATGTTTTATGCATACCTACCTGTGAGTTAACAAGCAATCATTGACAAAAATGTTACATTTTCTTTCCAATTTCACAAAAAAAAAATTGTAAAGTATTGACATTGGATAAAAAACGCCACTATGCAATTTTAAATTGTATGTTGTATTTTCTAGGTTATAATTTTCATGTCGACGTTAATAACGACGAGGGATTTCCTTTACTTGGTGGTATAAAGTTGGGTTTTGTCTTTATTGTATGTGGATATGTGAGTTACATAATATGTAGATATGTAAACAGTGTCAAACCCTGCCTCTTATGAGATGGCGTTGCCTCAGGTGGGGCTCTTTCTGTTCCTGTCCTTAACACCTTCACTTCAATATTCCTGAGTGATGAGACAATACTGCAAAGTAATTGACCCGCCTACGTGCGGCGGGTCACAAAGAGTGAAAACACATCTGCATGACGTAGTTGGCACCACAAACATATAGCATTGTTGAGTCGTTGAATGCATATCTACAATAATCTACATATAGGAAATTCAATGACCACAATTTATCAAATCACTAGTAAAGCGCTCTCGCTTCGCTTTGGGTACCTAAGGCCTAAGTCCTAAGTTAATATTAAACTCATTTTGTTATAGTTTTGTATAGCCTTTTTCATGAATGAGACTCTAATTTTTAACCGAGTTCAAAAAAGTAGGAGGTATTCAATTCGACTGTATTATGTTCATTACCTCAAAACATTCGACTTTGTGAACCGATTTTGATGATTCTTTTTTTATTCGAAAGCTGGTGCTTGTCATATGATCTCACTTAAATTTGAGCGAGATGTGACAAGTGGTTTTTGAGTTATCCCTAATTTTGAAGTCTGTTATGTTTTGTCAAGAATTTCAAATCTAACTGGCAGTTACCAGCGCGTTCTAACAAACTTTAAAGTTTTATTATATTTGTATGGGTTATGGATAATTCCACACAATAAAATTTCCATCCAATGAATATGAAGCTATTTGAACACTCTAAGGTACTTCAGTGAAGCAACTGAACGCCTGTGAAAGAACGATTCGCGTGTCAAGTGCTCTTGATGTCTATTCTTTCCGCGCAAGGAAATATACTTTGCCTGTCTTTGCCAATCTTTATATATATAAATTACATGTCACGTTGTTTGTCCGCGATGGACTTCTAAACTACATAACCGATTTTAATCAAATTTGCACACCGTGTGCAATTTGATCCAGTTTGAAAGATAGGATAGATGGAAGATTTAAAAAAAAACTTTTGAAAGAACGAAGTCTGTCCTGGCAGCTAGTGCAAGTATATTTTTGTTATTTATGGAGTGTTCCTGTACTATATAGTTTGACGTACAAAAGCGTTACGTTACGAATCTTTTAATACAGTTTTAACGATACAGTTTATATATTTAATACGGTATTATTACAGTACCTACAGACATTGCGTTTGTAGGCATCTTTATAGTTACAACTTGGCAGCTAGTGCAAGTATATTTTTGTTATTTGTGGAGTGTTCCTGTAATATATAGTTTGACGTACAAAAGCGTTTCGTTACGAATCTTTTAATACAGTTTTAACGATACAGTTTATATATTTAATACGGTATTATTACCTACAGTACCTACAGATATTGCGTTTGTAGGCAACAGAAAACTTTATAGTTATAATCCGCGCGCGACGAGATTGGTATGGAACCTTGTCGAAGTAAATCAAAAACAAAAGTTCTCAAGAGGCGTTAGCAAAAAAAATGCCGAACAATTGAGATAATTATTTTTTAGTATTACCTGGTATTAATTATAAATTAATTATTTCTGCCATCTATCATAATTGTTACATATAAAAAATGTTCATGGTTGTAATCAATTCAATAAAAAGTTGAGATACATTATTTTACATTAATGCCCATTTGCTTCAAGGAAATCATCATCAGAGTTTTCGTCATTTTCAGAGCTTTCACTTTCGTCAGAAGTATCGCCTTCTGAAAAATAGAATAAAAATGTAAACACACTACCTAAGTACTGCAGATGAAGGAGATCACCATTGGGAATGTTCTACTTTACGTTCTATTTTATTTAAAATACAACTAGCATAATATGCGAGCTTCGACGCGAGTTTGCCGACTAAAGATATTTTAATATTTTACTATAGCTGTCAAATGTCATAGTAAAATCTCTACACCTGACTAAATTCGACTACCTTTTTTTACATACAATATCATTGTTGCCGACGCTACGGCTTGCCGGTGACACGTAAGTGTCTCAGTTCCAAAAGGTCGCATCCCATTCTTATCGCGCGCGGATTATACAACTTTATAGTTCAACTGAACTGTCGTATACCAAATTTTGCATTGAGCAAATGCAATCGAGCCCCCGTTCTCTTTTCAAAATCAACTGAATACACTGAAAATTGTAGCCAATTGGCAACAGTTCATTGCGCAAACATTGGTGTCAGTTCAATACGCTAGTAATAATAGTTCAATGACAAAAAAATTACTATTGACGTACAAAAGTACTATTTGACGACCCGTGTGGCGCAATGGTTACCATACCGGATCGCTGCTCCGAGGGTCCTGGGTTCGATTCCCAGCGGTGCGGAAATTTGAATGATGAGTTAGAATTTCTGTTCTAGTGTGGGGCCAAGAGTGTGAAGCGTTATTTCTTTACTATAATAAAACTCATTTACTTTAATAAAATTACACTACGGCTTTTGTAGAGGTATATAAATAGTCGCTCATACAATTAAACCCGTCAAATTCAACGAGTTTTTATTTTACTTATAAAGTTTTGTGATCCCATAAAGACGTCCCAAGGCTGCGACTTTTTCTCGCTACCTCAATATTATCTTAAGAAAGTGAAAGTATATTTTGTGCAGAAAAAACTTGGGAGCAGCCACAAAATATTAAGTATAGGAGATTTTAAACCGGAAATTTAATAATCTGTAATATCTGTTACATTACAACACATTAAACAAATAAAATTAAAATACATGCAATACATACAAAGAAAATGTTTTTGACGACCCTGTAGCCTAGTTGGTGGCGGTCCTGCCTGCGAGGCGAGGGGGGGACCCCTGGGACGGTTGACGAACCTGGGAAGGTTCGATTCCCGGCTGGGGCAGATATTTGTGTGACAGATATATGTTTGTTATTGTGATGTGTTTTACAATATTATTATGTTATCGCAGGGAGAGTTCCAGTCTAGTACATCTATCACCAACCCCTATTTTTAAGAGCGATGCTTTAATTATTTTCTACTCTTGGCGGTCAATAAATTGATTATTTACCAAACCTGTTAAAATCAAAGTGCTGTGACAAGTTTATTCGGACAATCATCTCCTAAAAGGTGAAAGTAGGGGATGAAATTTAAAGTTATAAATGTGAAAAACTATGTATTCACTCAAGGGCAATATATATATTGTAAAAAGTTATGATAATATGGATTAGTTAGTTCATGGTTAGAAACAATGAAGAGGGACCTGGAGAGGGAATTCAATGATCTCTGATTTTTTAAAACTATTAAAACTAAGAAAGTTAAAACTAACATTACATACATGGAATGTTAGGCGATACAACGTTTGCCAGGTCAACTAGTAGTAGTATATAAATAGTCAAACACAAGCTAGTGAGCCATCTGATCATGACTTGTTTTTATTGTAACTCGGTCGCTTTGAAGTCAGCCAACAAGGATTTTCTCCTTCTTTCGTAGTCATTAGATCTGTGTGTGGCTTACGTAGTTTTCCTATAGGCGATAATCACTTTCTATCAGGTGGCTTGCATGAGAGTTCTTTCACATTGACATTTTTAATGTTTTATTCAATATTTCATGTATTTTTAACACATTGAATATACATTTAATTTTGCTTTTTTTATTTCGCACGTGGGTAATTTTCACGAAATTCCGAAATTCGGCTATCTTAAAATGACAAAAAATATTGAAATTATTTGATATTTATTTTATGTGAATTTGGTAGTACTAATGTTACTAGAATTTAATTATGTAGTGGTCCCAAAAATTATCGCGATTTATGAAAGTTATGAGGACATTAAAAAAAATTAAGGTGAGGGAATGATAATTACAGACAAGTCATGAAGCTTTTTGAATAAAATTAGTTTAATTTCAACGAAAACTTTTTATTCAATGAAATTTTGTTCTTAAACAATAAGTAAGATCAATGAGTAATTCCAGGAAATCACAAATTGCAGCACTTTGTCATAACTCTAATTTAAACTTATTTTTATTTATTCAGGCACTTAGTTAAATAACAGTGACATCAAAATCCTTACTAACTTAAAGATTCATCTAACAGCATTTTTAACAACAGAAAAACTAATTATTTTAAACTTTAGTCTCATACTTGACCTTTATCTTTTTTTTTAGGTATTTAATTCTTTCTTTTTCGCGAAGTATTTCAAGTGTTACAGGATCAGCTTTCATTTTTTCCCTGCGCTTCCGGTCATATTCTTGCTTTTGGATCGAAGTTCCTTATCGCGCGTTGCGAAAGGGGGCTAGACGGAAAAAATTAAGACGTCGTTTATTAATTAAAGCGAAGTACTAGGCGACCAGAAGTGTTCGAGGGTGCGACATCCATACACATACTGTACAATCATAGTATGTGGCTGTCTTATTTACTCTTCGGTATTTAGCATAGGCACAACAGGGATATCTATATTACGATCATGCACATTAAGTTATTATTGCTATTCCTCTTGTCATGCCAATTAATATGCGGAAGAGCGACAGGGATAGAATAAATCTATCACTGCCACTCTGACAAGTGTCTTGTCAGTAGTGATGTCAGTAGATAGTGATAGATTTATTCTATCACTGGTCGCTTAGTATTAATCGAAAGGAACTTCGTTCCATCCAGGTGTCCCTTGACACCTCTCATTTTTTTTAATTTAGCTTCTTCTTTGCTTATCTTCTTTTTTCTTGACATTTTTTAACCTACAACAATATTGCAGCAATAAATTCAAGAGTTAATAAAAGAAAACAATAAAAAAAGCCAGTAAGCCCACCCAAAAATCATTCCCTCATATATCATCATTCCCTCACCATAATTTTTTATGAGGGAATGATGGTGAGGGAATGACGAAATAAAGAATAACTGTAAAGAACTCGTGACTTAACCTTTCTTTTAAAACGATTTTTCTGCTTAAGGAAATTACTCCCAAAAGCCATCTTATCTGTGCAACTTATAATCAGTTAAAGTACTTACCTTTTGTTTTTTTAGAATGTGATGAAATGACGATCAAAAATGTAATTTAACCATAAAATTACTAAAATCTTTTTGCAGCGCACACCCGAACACAATCACAGAAAATTCGCCATTTTGATAAATTGACATTAGTGCCAACTTTCAAAAACTGGTGGTAGCGTTCGTATTTTATTTAAAATGCGTTCATAATTCAACTGCCAGTAATAGTGTGAGGGAATGATTTATTTTTGTGGGACACATATAAATATTCAATTTTTTAACGCGTTTTTTACTTTAAAACGCTAATTTTGGTTTTTCCCATAAATTCATACTATTTATAAACAACCCAACCTATCTGAATATGATTCGAATGATTTTTGTGCTTTTTTGGTAAATAAAAGTAAATAAAATTGGTACTTGGGACATAGTGAGGGAATGACGTTAGGAACATTATGGTTATGCATTTTTATTTATTTATTTATACAGCTCTAAAATCTTATGTGAAACCTTTAGGTATAGTTATGTAGATTGTATAGAAATATTAGTAACATCCATTTCTTTGTTGGATTTTTATATAATTTCCAAGGACAAGAATTTCGGGATTTGGTGAGAATTACCCACGTACACTTCTAAATCTCACACTTCAACGATCATGCTTTATTCTTACAACTGGCTAAGTGCATGTCAAATCACACGCATGTTGAGCTTTATTGCATTATCCCCACTAGTTAGTCACTAATAGTTTTAGTTTTTCTAAATATAGTGCATCTACAGATGATCAGTAGTTTCATTGTAATATTGTTTATGTAAGTATCCTTTGTGGAACATAGGCGCAATATGTCAGATGGTATAGATATTGCATAGTGATTGGAGTATGTTGCTTTAATTAATACTAACGGAATAACTAATACATAAATTGTAGAACAAAGTTAGTGAAATAATTTGAAAATAAATACTAAAATATGCTAATTTATGAACACATATGTATTATATCACACATAAATATAAATAAAAGCAAGTTAGCGGCTTGAGTAAATTATTTCTGAAGAAACGTTTTCGATATTGTAAATTATGAAGATTTCTTAGTAATAAGTAAATATTACCATTGACTAAAATTATTATTCTTTGTTAGTATTTGTTTTATTTCAATGGTTTCATAACTAAAAAAGATAGACAGGTAGACATGATCTGGTAAAGGACAAAGGAAGGACAAAGCCGTAGTGGTAGTAAGACAGGTTTCGCGAAGGTAACGAGGTTGACTGGTATAATAAACTGGAGCAGCGTGGTGGAGCATGATCTAGGCCAGCATAAGAGGAAAGATCCAGAATCTCAGTATTAGGCCTTAAAGACAAAAAGACAAAAAAAAAATGTGTGCAATTCACAGGTGGTAGAAGTGAAACCTTCAAAAATAAAGGTATTAATTTATAACGTGTATCAGTTTAAGTTATCTTTCAAAAACTATTTTGTACTAAATAAAAATAAAACAGTGGTAACTAACGCCATCTCTTAACATAATATGAAGAGTAATATGGGCAGCTAGCGCCATCTATCTAGCAATAAAACGAATCTTCTATCTTGTTCCTCGCGCCATCTATGAATACAACTTAGTACTTTTTAAAGTAACACTAAGAGAACCACGAACGTATAATGCTTCCTATCTCATTTTCTCCCTCGTTAAATCTTATGAATTTGTGTCCGTCTCTTTTTATTGTCCCTGTTTCATCGACTTTCAAATGAAAACGATGTTAAAGAAGATTTCACTTCAAAATTTTTGTATTTAAGTATCGTGTAAATAACTAAAAGCACTTGAGAAAACATAGAATATTTAGAAATAAAACACAAACAACTCAAATTTATTTAAATATATTGATATATTTATATATTTTACGTTATTTTAGCACCTATTTGCATTGTCCCTAAAACGCATTTTAACAATTAGTAATTAGTTTCTCTATTCATAAAAAATTGTTTAAAAACTAATTTTATTTAAAGCGAGCATAAATTATAATTATTTAGTTTTCTCATATTATTATAATGGGCCTTTAAACTAATCAGTCTTATTTTCCCTTAATTAGTCGCCAACCTTTTTTCATCAATACAGTTCTAGCTATAATCATTAAATTTCAAATATGATTGATACAAATTAATTAATCACTTCTTTGAAATGTACGTAAATGTTATTTAAATGAATACGTTATTTTCGCGTGGAAAAGTAGCATTTCGAATAAACGACATGATTGATTTTATTTGACTCCGTCCATGACATGTTTTCGTGGATACCGCCAACAACGTTTGGAATGGAATGATCGCTTTTGTTTACTGTTTATTGCCGTAAATGCAAATTAACATAACAATTTGCATCCACTGAAGTGTTGGTTGTCCACTATATTATCGCGCGTGCATGATGTAATAAATTACATTGTTAGTACGAGATATACCGAGGTGGTGTTATTTCAGCCGGCAATTCCTATATTGGCTTTGCTTTTGATTTCAGCAAGCATTGTATCGTACTGCATATTGATAAGCCTAGTATATATTATACAGGGTAATTACAAAATCGGTGTTTACTTATTATTACACCAATTCTCCTAATGATCTAGTTTTCAACATCATAATATGATAAATATCTTACTCGGAAATACTTCCATCATACTTGCCCGCAAGGCGCCACATATTTTTCTTTTTAGATGCAAAGTCAAAGTGAAACGCAGTGTTCTTCTGAAGACCTACACTACTGGAGTCTCTTGAGATCGAAAGTTTGTGAGAAATAGTGAATTGCATATAGACTTAAGAAAGATTTACATACAAACTAAGCATGAAGTAAACGCCTGCCTCAAACAAGTTCAACTTTGATTAAGTTTGCAAGAAACTATGTGAGTTAAGCCGTTACTCGCGTGTCCAGTAATCTTTGTTAATTTTGCTATGCTACGTCAAAACTTCATTGATAAAAAAGTTTTTCTTTTTGTTTAATGGTATTGAAAACTACTGCTATTACTCTACGATTTTACTACCAAGACGTAACATATTTCAAAGCTAGCTACTATGAGTTTCCCTCTTCATTAATATTTATAGCGATATAAAACAAAGCCCCTGTGAAAAATTAACCTTCTACCTTCAAGTATTGAAATTTCAATATTATAAGATTTTAGAGCAAAGACAGCCAGATGGAATCGAATAATTAATGCTTAGTTATAGTGCTTCTTTCAGTACGAATCTCTAAAACACTGATACAAAATGAAAAATTATCACAAAAGTTAATAATTTTACTTGGAAATCTAAGCCATACACGAATAACAAATATATTTGCATTTCAATAGCAGACAGGTACACGTCTGTACCTAACCACCTACTGCTATTTCAACTGACGTGTTCTGTAAGCAATAAGCTTAAACTTTGATTAAGTTTGTTAAGTGCTTGTAGATGTTTATAGGTGTTTCGTTTATTGCTCAACTAACTTTAAATGCACACAGCAAGTCGGCCTCTATTGTTACTGTTAGAAAAAAAAAGTTTCAGATGATCTACACTAACTTAACCTAACTACGTCGAAGTCTTTCGAATGGTATAAAATTTTTCTTCCTCTTCCTCGTCGCCATCCTTGCTGGCTATTCTTAAAAAAGGTGCCTTTTGAATTGCAGCATCTGTTATATGAAGCAATTTTGTGTTATATTGAAAGTAATGTGCCATGTGTATAAAAATGAAAGGTTCTTTATTCTTAGTAATGTCTTTCAAGCTCTATATTTTAAAAATATAATGAAATATTTTTATATTATAAAATATTTCTCGATGTTGGTATCTAAACAGTTTATTACCTATTTCCCATTACCTATCAATATATTGCTCTACACAGAAAAATTTGCGGTATTTAATCACTATATCCAAATAAGAAGACACTAAAACCCACATATCGATCGATGACCGGTTAACGAGCGATGCATATTTGAATAGTAATTTAGCAACAATCGGAGTGATTGGCATTAATGAGCCTAATTTACTCGGATCTATATTTGACTAGCACGTCTGATGCTAAACAATTAAATTCATTGTTAGTGAGCCCCACATTTCGGTTTCCGGACAGGTTTATAATTTTATAGGTAATGTAGAGAGTGGTTTAACTAAATTTGTGTGGACGGATTAATATTTCAGTTGATGGAATACCTTTGGTTTGGTCTGAAATGTGTTAGGTACTAAATTAGTCATGTTTCAGTGAAAAGTTTGAAAGGTATGGCTTAGAAAGCTTAGCTGCCGGTGTCATTAAAATTAATAATTTTGGTTCAATAATATTATGAGCATTTCAAATTTTGCTTTCGTAGCAGCAAGTCCAGAATGGAATGTCTGTGTAAATTTTTTTTTTATATTGCACTCCAAGCCAATCAATCGCCACTGTTTGAAATGTAAATTTCTGAATAAAAGTCTTGACTTACTTGGCTGTTACTTTCCTCCTGTTAAAGCCACTGGTAACGCATCATTGCCTAATATTGTATGGTACAGTAGATGTCCAATATGTTCATAAGTGTCAATGACCATTCACCATTAGTTGACTAGGTTTTTATTTATATCACGATTATCAATTGGGTCAAATAAAAAACAATTTTTATCCTTCATGTTTATAAAATAGCTCCAGAATTTGACGTGTACTGTTTACATTTTTCATTCCCTAATCTCAGTAATGTACCTTTCATTTTTTACAGAGCTTCCGAGTAAGCCAGTGATCTTCGATGAATTTGGCAAAGAGATCAGTGGGGTTGCCGGCCCATATAACGAGGGAGGCGACTTCAAACTTATTTGTTCAGTAAACGGAGGTAAGTATCTAAGGTATCCGTGTTTTTAGACGAGTTTTATTTACTATACAATCTTGGCACTGCTTTGTATTCAAATATTAATGTAAATCAGTTCAAAAATTATTAATCGTAAATAGAAATGAGTTTTGGCAATAAATGATTAACTGTCTGACACTATAAGATTGTTTACCGAATAGGATTTTTCTGAAAAATAAATAATAGTTAAAAAAAAAAACTAAAAAACACGCTTTTATAGAAAATCCAACTAAAAAATAGAAAATAAATATGAATCAAGAATCGTAAAATTGTAAAAAAAGCGTGGGGTGCTTTTTAACATATTATCAAAATGATAATCATTGTACTTAATGACACCATGCACCCCACGCTTTTATTACAATTAAACGATTCTTAATTTAAAGGGCTTCCAACATTTTTGTATGGAGCCTGGCATACCTACAAGTCCGCCATTTTGAAAAAACCTCGATTCGGCGGCCAGTAATGAAACATGTGTCAATCGATAGAATAAATGATTGTGATCAAAAAGTATTCAGTGATGAAATGTCGTAAGTGGTATACTTTCTGAGATATTTGAGTTCAAAACCGTAGGAAAATAAAGCAAAAAACATCGTTTCGGCCGATATTGATAAAACATGTGTCAGTCGATAGTCTAAGTGATTACGATCAAAAAGTATTCAGTGATAAAATGTCGTAAGTGATATGCTTTCTGAGATATTTGAGTTCAAAACCGTACAAAAATAAAACATTTGTAATTAATTTTATTGTCTTTTTATTTTTAGTGGATCTGTAACTGTATCGGTGTAATGCCAGATAAGAAATATTATGAATATTTAGAATAATTACTATTTTACATTACTATTATATTACTATTTTATAAATATAAAATCACAATATACATAAACAAAATTAAATAAATATAGTTTTATTCATATTTACATATAAACATCTTATATATTAAGGAAATAAATATTTATAAATACATATACATATAACATCTGATTGAAGACCACGGGCGACAACATTCTAATTGCTTCAGGTAGTGCTGCCGGACTTCTTGAAGGAGCTTTTAGTAGTCTATGATTTTTTGATGTCTACAAGCAAGGAGTTCCAGAACAGTATGAACTGTATTGTGAAGGAATTCCCAAAATAAGCAGTGCTATGGGTTTCCTTTAAAATAAACAGGAGAAGACACATTATTCAAAATAGCATAAAATGTTGAGAGAATTCTGAAGTTTCGCCTGTATCGAATGGGTAGCCATTTAAGTTAGGAATGGAACTGGGAAATGTGGTCATACCTACGTAAGCCGAAGATATATCTAATACAGTTATTAAGAAGGCGCTCCAATTTATTCAGAAGTTCATCTGACAAATCTGTACAACACACATCAGAATAATCAAGGTGAGGGATGACCAGTGTTTATGGCGTATTTATGGTTAAGTGTTTATGGCGATACAGCAATTGAAGTGTACCGGTCACTTTTTTCCTTACCTCAGTTACGTTATGTATTACAAAAATTAAACAAATTCGTCAAACAAACAACTTAAGGGTAAAGATAAAATTGCGGGATGGTACTGCTCATGCATAGTGTGAAAAAGAGCCTTGTCCTGGTGTTCCCATATAATGTGTGTTATACGGTTCTTGGCATGGGCTCGACATCAGGAAACATTGCCTTTATCACCAGCGGAATTTTTAGATTCAGTGATTGTCAGACATGATATAGAAAACTAAGCCAATAATGAATTTTAACTTTTGGTTTAGAGTAATTGCCAAAGCTGTAGCCGCTGGTGGCAAATAAATAAATCGTTTATAAAACGACTTAGTAGTTTGCTTCTTCTTTGCTTTTTTTTAATTCAAACCTACCCGTTATTAATAAATCAAGCACATACACATAATATACTTATTTTTCATTATTGACCTAATAAATTCAAAATAAGTAAATGATAATTTTTAATGCATTATTTTTGTACGGTTTTGAACTCAAATATCTCAGGAAGTATATCACTTACAACATTTCATCACTGAATACTTTTTAATCGTAATCATTTAGCCTATCGATTGACATATGTTTCATCAATGTCCGCCGTAAAGAAGTTTTTTTGCTTTATATTTCTACGGTTTTGAACTCAAATATCTCAGAAATTATATCACTTACAACATTTCATCACTGAATACTTTTTAATCGTGATTATTTAGCCTATCGAATGACATATGATTTATCAATATCCGACGAAACGAAGTTTTTTGCTTTATTTTTCTAGTTTTAAACTCACTTATCTCAGAAAGTATATCACTTACGACATTTCATCACTGAATACTTTTTGATCATAATTATTTAGTCTATCGATTGACACATGTTTCATCACTGGCCGCCGAATCGGGGTTTTTTCAAAATGGCGGACTTGTAGGTGTGCCAATTAGGTTGGATGCCCTTTTACTTGGATTTTCTATAAAAGCGTGTTTTTTTTTGTTTTTTTAAACTATTATTTATTTTTCAGTTTTTAGTTTGATTTTTTGAACTGTAATTAAGGTTTTTTTTCTTTCTTTCTTAAAAAAATGAATTGTCATCGGTTCTCGATAAGTGTACGAAGTTCAAATGAAATATGACTGTTTGAAGTGGGTCAAAATCAAGTCCAAAGGAGTCGGTTACAAACATACAAGTGAAACTAATACAAAGCGTGTAAAATGGACTATAAAGATGCTTATAAGTACCATCAAACCTATTTGTAATAATTTGTAAGCACATTCTGGAAAAAGAGCCTTAAAGATTTTAATGAAATTTGTAATTATTGAGGTTTATAGGGGCAAAAAATTGATCTAGCTAGGTGTCATGTGTAGAATAATTCGTTTAGTCTATTTTCACTCGAGCAGAGCGCTTTCGATGAGACGCTACTAGTAAAAAATGAAACGGGGTCGGTTTTTTTTAAATCAAAGAAAATACACTCTTAAGGGCTTGTTTCACCATCTTCAAGTAGAGTCCTGAATAAGCTATTCGCCGGATAAAGTGACGTTAAAGTGTCATTTTACATACACGAAATGTCAACTTAACCAACGAATAGCTTACTTCGGACTTACTTGAAGATTGTGAAACAAGCCCTAATTCGTATAAAATCATGAACTATTTGTGTGTCTGATACTACTGAATTAATTTAGTATCAAATTAATCTGATATTGATTACCTCATGTTGTAAGAAAAATTAATACGTACAATTATTGTTCTACATTAAAGTAGAATATAATGTTTTAAGCTTTTAAATGCGCTCTGAATATAAAACATCAATGTCATAATGTGGATATCATCCCTCAAAGAAAGGGAAAAGGGATGTCAAATAATGATGAGTTGATGCACGTTTTTTGCGCCAGAAGCGAGCACCGTCAATCAATTGAACGTATACAGATTATTTACACTGGTTCGTTTTATTTTCTGTGTGTTGGATCGTTTGATACGAATTTAAATTGGTGATCCAACCGGGATTTATATTGGATTCGAGCTTCCCTGAGCATTATCGGTACTAATCCATTGTAACGTAAATACGATTGTGTTATTTATGAGGATGACGTAAATTTGTTTTTGATTAACTGAGGTACCCTTACCTTCGTAATTAGCTATTTCTTTACCTAAAAAAGGTTCATTCGCAGCACAATTACAACGCAAAAATTGAATTTTAATATTAATAATAAATATAATTTTTTTATCCGTAGCTTTAGTCATGTTTTGTTTCCTAGTTTTTTACCCGACTGCCAAGGAAAGGATATGTTTTAGCGAGTATTTTGTATGTATGCATATATTATTCTTTATTACCTCATATATTCTAAACCGCTAGACCAATTTATAAAATTAAGATATCGTTAGATTCGTCTTAATAACCCAAGTTTTCTTAGATACAAACTAAAAGCTAAAAAATAAAAAATAAAAAATAAAACAAATATGGTGGCTGTCAGATGTCTGTTTGATTTATCAAAAACGAGTAACCGCCCTCGCTTTGCTTCGGTTTTCTTATTTTTTTACACCTTGGGTTACATTATTGGAGTATTATTAAGGATCCCTAATTTTTTTTAAACTATAATATAGCCTATGTTACTCGGGGATAGTGCAGCTTCCCAAAAGTGAAAGAATTTTTCAAATCGGTTCAGTAGTTTCGGAGCCTATTCAATGCAAACAAAAAATCAAATCTTTCCTCTTTATATATTAGTATAGATTAAAAATAATAAATCAAATAATCCATTATGAGTTTTAAATTAAAGAGATCCTCATAAGGATTTCAAAAAGGTATATCCTCAGATGAAGGAAATCTGAGGGTATATCATGATGGTTTTTTAAATAGCAGCCGTTTTTTTTTAATTTTTTTAATTTATACTAGATTATTATTAGCTGATGAAGGAATTCAACGTGATTTTAAAGAAGTGTTAATATATAATAGGTACATCTCCATTGGCCATTTCTGGATTCCCCAAAAAGTATTAAAATTGCTTAAGCAGTTTAAGTACTCACGAGCATTAGTGAGTTAGAAGATTAGTGAAGTTTAATTGCCAATATTTAATTGTATTTTTTTGTTTTAGGAATACCCACGCCAAGAGTACAGTGGTACCAAGGAGACACAGTCCTGGCGACTCTCGGTGCTGCAGAGTTGCAGCCTTCCGGGCCCAGGTCCTTACCGCTAGTAATCAGAAACGCTACCAGAAGTCACCTGTCTTCTGTATACACTTGCACAGCAAATAATACGGTGGCTGCTCCCCCACAGAGGACTTCGGTTCGAGTTGATTTATATTGTGAGTAGAATTAGGATCTTTACTATAAGCGTCCAAACGACTGTTTTTGATATTATATCTATGTACTAATCTATTATGTATAGACAGTGGATCGAAATGATCGTTACTTAAAACCATGTCATGACATAAGTTATTACAGTAATGAAGAGGTATGAATTCTGTTTTTTATGTAGGTATCTGACATTTGAAAAAAAATTAAGATGCAACTTGATTCTATTTTAATTATAACATTACACGCACATATTATATATAACGCAGAAGGGGTGTTCTACGGTGTTGGTTAATATTTAATAATATTCCTTTTACTTTGCACCATGATATATTTCCAGTTCTCCTAACGTTCACATCAATAACAATCTGTACTACTCCGTGATCACTATTCCAATTCCATAGAATGTCCCACAAGTATTGTTCTAAATAGATTGACACATTCCTTATTCTAAATATCAATTTTTCTTCATGACTTCTTGTATGACAGCATCTGCATCGGCCGATCGTTGTAGAACCAAAGAGGTCGCTCGCCGACATATACATATTCATGCGTTTATATCTATACATCTATATCTATACAATTAAATAAAATTGGAGTGTCTGTTTGTAATATTAAAATAACCGCTTTTTACTAAGTGCATTTGAATGTATACACGGTACATATGCCAAAACAACATTTTTTACAATTTTTGTCTGTCTGTATGTCTGTCTGTCTGTTTGTTCCAGCTAATCTTTGAAATGGCTGGACCGATTTTGACGGGACTTTCACTGGCAGATAGCTGATGTAACAAGGAGTAACTTAGGCTACTTTTATTTAAAAAAAATGTTTGTTAGGCGATACGAAGTTCGCCGGGTCAGCTAGTCATTTAATAAATTTGATGATTGGTTTGATTTAATTTAAAGTTTATTTTCTTCTTTTTAGGGCAATTAAAGATAAGCTTGTTTTTAAAAAGTTTTTTTTACCATTAATTTTGACAGCTGTCCTATATATAAAGCGGCCGTAAATATAAGCTGAATTTGTAACAAAACATATTGTCTATAGGATAACTCCATTCGATGACTAAATAACCAAAATATTCCCGCTACAATTTTTTCCAATGTTTATCTGGTATCAGCTTGTCATATCATTTCACGATACGTGGAAAAAATGTTGCAATGAACTTTGCGATACCTACATTCTGCTTGTGTCCCAAATGTGATACATTGCATCTGCATTCACTGCAAAACAACCACGTGTCTCACCGCAAATCGTTTACGATACGCGATTAAAAATTACTAGTTGACTCAGCAAACACTGTTCTGCCACAAATTTTCTGGATAGGGACACCCTAATCACCTAGCGGTATGAAATATACTTTACGACCTATTCTCATATCTAACAAATATACACATACAAAATCGTAAAAATCGTTCCAGCCGTTTCGAAGGAGTGCGACCACAAACACGAGATTTTTATAAATTAGACATAAAATTATAATTAACTCTTTTCTTTTACGATGGCTATAATGACTTTGTGCTTTTTCAATATTTTGCCTTTTAAGCAATTGACTATCAATTTGAAAATAAATTCTAAAAATATTTTATAAAAATAAAGCTGAAAACTTTTTTTGTTTATGATGATGTGATAATAATTTGCGAGTAATATTACGAGTAATATCTTACTGAGGTTGTAGTTTAGTCGGCTTCGTAGTTGCACAAAGTACCTATGGTATACTTGCAGGGAGACAGTAAATCAGAAAAGTAATAGTCAAAAAAAGACTTTCAATCAACGATGGTTTAAGTTCAGACTTTATTTTACCCTGATTGGTCCTGGATTTATAGGATCATGTATCTTCTTTTATCTGTTTTTGTCTTTCTTTATTTTCAGTATCTTTTTCGTTATTTCTCTTCCTAATCGATTGGTATCCCGTGTTTCTTTTTATCAAGAATTTCTCCATCTTCTTTTATTTCTTCTCAAGCTGTCTTACGCCCCAACTCAGAGTCACTAACGATTACTTGAATCACTCCTTAGTACAGAATTTGTATGGTGATTCTTTGATAAGGAGCAATTAAAGTAAACGTTAGTGACTCTGAGTTGGGGTGTTAGTGGCGAACACTAATTGCAGGCAATGACATCACGTTCTCTGAACGGCGTCTACCGTCATATGATTAATTGCCTAATTTCGTGGAGTTTATATAATATTACATATTTTTAATTAAAAATCTTCGGTATAACCAATACTTTTGTTTTTGTTATTCTTACATTATACTTCATCATCATAAACAAGGATGCATTCGGTTTATCCCTAGGATAAACAAGCCGATTGAATATTGTCGCAAGTTCATGTAGACCGTTGTCCAACAACCGGATAGATAAATAAAATTAAGAGTTCTATTACATAAAAATAAACTTTTATTGAATTATGGTTGCTACTGACCCTTTGGATAACTTACAAATGAACATGACAGGTTGTAAGGCAAACAATTTATACGGGATAATTTTTTTATTGACACATGCCTTTGAAGTATTATCTAGTTTATAGATTTGAAGCTTCCATCTTCAGCAGACAACGCCGGCAAAATAATCAGTTGTCTTTGACAATTCTCTATTGTATTGGGAACATTGCTTTTCAAATAGAGAGACGCGATTGACAGGCTCTTTATTTGTAACAACGACGTTCGAGAATATTGGCCCGTTTCGATTGGGATTTGGAATAAAATATTTTGTTGGTGTAACCACTCCTTTACGTTTATTTTAAAGAAATATTTTCTTTTTTAAACAAAATTTGTTCGTACATATGTTTGTTTGTGTAAGTCGTATGGTTGAAAGATAGATTTTATATGTTGGATATTACTGACCGCTTATCGTATTTATATATCATTTAAGTATAACAATATTCTATTTTAATATAATCGAATGAAAACAGAGTAATAAAATATAGTTTTCTTATTGGATTTGTAAATAAATTGCAGGTGCAAATGTATGATCAATATGTATACCTACATATAATGAGACTGTAACTGATCAATGTCTGTACATGGAAGATATTTAAGAAAAACTTTTACTGGGGGCATTTATTAACGCAATAGATCCCATAGTGATTTTTAGAATTAATCTTAAAAACAGCTCAATTGATTTGGATGCGGTTTTTACTAATGTATTGTAGTAAACTGGGGTTAACGTTTAGTGTTTTATTTCAATTGCTACACAAATAAAAAGTTATGTCAATTTTAATTAACTGTATATGTATCAAGAAAAGTTTCTCGAAGTGAAGCGAGGGCATTGACTAGTAAGAAATAACATTGCCGAATCCGAGTGCTTTCTACATAATTACATATATTCGACAAAATCCGAACAGGAAAGTTTCCCAGCATTCGTTTTGGCATTCTTATACATATTTGAGTCGGATCCATTCGACTTCCGTTCGGGCTGACGATTGCGTTCGACTTTAGCCGTACGGGTTTTTTTGAAACATTGACATCCAAATATACCAAACTTTGCCGTCCGAATTTTTTTAATTGAAAATGTGCTAGCATGCCATACGCAGGTATCTCCAAAATCTGTATCGCATATATGACTTTGTGGAAATTAAATATAGATGCAATTGAGTAATATTCAACGTAACCTTAATGCTTCGAAAGAAAGTTATCAATTGTTGTGGGCATAGCAATTTACTGCCCAATAACCTGTCATGTAAGAAACCCTCGCCCCAGCGTGGGACCAGATAGAAAAATAGACAAAGTCATAGAGTTAACAATATCCACACACCTTGAAGAATATTACTGTGAAATCTGAGGCATAAATATTTCCTCACAATAGCCCTCGGTGTTAAAGCTAGTGATAATTCATTTCTGACACGCACATATCTTCAATAAATCACAGGTGCGTTCGTGCGGATTCAAACCCGAACACCCTGTATTTTTCCATATTATATCTAAGTATCATCTATATAGAATCAATGCTAGAGAAACTCACAGCCTCAAATATCATAGATGATTGAGTTATATTCGAAATATTACATTTAATATCATCAAAGTAGTATGAGCGTACTTGTAGTTTAGTATTTGTAAGTAACTTATGCCCACAACTTTGTAAACTTCTTAACTGGATCCAGAGAGAAATGAGCATTGAAAGATCTTAGTAGTTTACTGGGATAAAAAGTATAATTCCTTTTAATCCAATTCATAAACTATACTTAGTCGTGTGAAATTTAATATAAATGCATTATGCCTCTTTTGCTTCACATTTATAGTATAAGTAGGATAATAACAATAATAACAACGCGAGACATAAAGTTAATTCTGTGCGTGAATGGCTTGACTTGGCTTGGCTGCAATCCATTATTGACCTGAAGAGAGACCTGTGCTCAGTAGGAACTCTTAACTCTGCTCTTCAGGAGACCTAGAGCATACACCACCACTCTGCTCCAATGTGGATTGGTGGAAGGGTTTGTGGCGAACCCATGTGTCGGAAACTTTCAAGCCGCCCGAGGGCATCCAACATGGCTTACCGACTGTTATCATACAATAACAACCGGGACCAACGGCTCTACGTGCCCTCCGAAGCACGGAAATACTCAAGAAATTGCAGTCTATCGGTTACCCATCTAACCACCGACTGCGCCCGTGTTGCTTAACTTGACAAAGTTGACAAAGTGATCAAAAGATCATTCTCTTGCTCTCTCTTGAGTTCCGTTAATACCTTAACTTAACTTGTATAATAAATGATTATTTTCTTTACAGTAAGGCCCTTGACAGTGGAGATATTGTCGAAAGAACAACCTCTGTCAGTAGGCAGGAAGGCAGAGTTGCTGTGTAAGTCTACAGGCGCGAGACCACCAGCTACCATCACTTGGTGGCTCGGTGGCAAGTCCTTGGAATCCGTTACGAAACACAAAGTGAGTTTTTGAATCATTTTTTCTATAGACAAGGAAAGACGTTAAACTTTTTGAAATTGTTGTTACCCAAGTGTCGATATATTGGAGTTTAACCACAGAGTATAACCACAGAAGAAATAATAGTACTTATTCTTTTAACTCCTTTAGAATCGATTTTCATATTTAAGCCCGCCGTATGAAATTTTATGAGGAGTAAAATCTAACTTTCTCCGTTACGTTATGCGTTATGTTTGTAATTCATAACACAGAATCTAAATGACGTTGGATGGCTGATCAGTAACATCGCCATCTTATGATACAGAATCTAGATAACGTCGGATGGGTGATCAGACTGATCAGTCACAACGCCGTCTAATGGTAATAATAATCTTGGTACATCCTATTCTGATGATATGAAACATCATCATCATAAGTTAATGGTTGACAACGAATCAAAGAAAATAGGCATGAAATTGGCTTGTAAGTAAAAGGAAAGGTACGTAAGCTGCTAAGAAAGGGAAGAAAAATAAAATACACAAATTAAATTCACTTGGGATATTATTTCAAGTTGTCACTGTGAAAGAAATACGTAGAGTGAATTAAAAGATATCATAAAAATAAGAATGAAAAAAGGAATTTTCACTTATATATTTTAGAACAAGAAAATGAACAAACATATTTTAAAGCGGTCCTCTTTTTAAATGTTTAAATGGTAGTAAAGATTATGACTAGTTCAGTATTTATATCAATTTGCGGGAAACCAAAGCTTTTATTAGTAATCTGTATAGTTGTGGACACTGAAATAACAAATCTAGAGAAGCAAACTTCGAGACCGACCTAATATAAGGGCATTTTATGTATTCAAATTAACAATAACCAAAAGGTGAAGAAAACAGTTGGATATTTTGTGTTTGTACTTTCGAAAATCAAAACATTATCTAAAGATAATTCATATGTGAAGACATTGTACATTTTAGTTGGGTTTTACTGCAGATGCGGTAGGGCATCACAGATAATGTTATGAAGATATACGGGCGTTTGCTTTTAACAACTACGTTGTAGTATTTCTCTCAAAGAAAAATGCCTTCTTCTGTTCTTGATGCCCTTGAATTTGATGCTTCCATTGATAATTTGATATTATTTATATAAACAAACACAACCAAATTTTCAGTAATACAAAACGAAAAACATATTTGAAGGTTTCTTCTAACAATGAAAGCGTTTAGATTTTTATTGATAGCGATTTCTCGGAAATTTTATTCCTCTGTATCAACTGAATGGGAAATAAATTATTGATATATATCAACAGGACTTGGAAGATCGAAACGAGACGCAATCCCTGCTGCAGTGGACGCCGTTAAAAGAACACAATGGCCAAGTGCTTACTTGCAGAGCTGAGCATGCCAAGTTCAATAAATCGACAATCGAAAGCAAGTTACCGCTTAACGTCTATTGTGAGTATTTTGTTGTTGTTCGATTTAGTTCCAGGAAATTGTAATGAGTTTAGCTTTACCTTTCTTTAGAAATGTCGTTTGTTTTGTTAAGGACGCATTAGACGAAATGTTTTCAGAACACGTAACTATAGTTCAAATAGTTTTTATCATTGGTTTTAATTTGAATTAAAATGAGTAGGTATGAATTCATTAATGTTTCCTATCATACATTCTGGTCCTTGAAACACGGTTACGACTACCTCAAGGACCAGAGGATATCATGTACAGTACGGCCGACGTATCTTGGCGCGTCTGAACTTCGCGTAAAAGGCTGCACAGTAACACAATTCGGCAATGCTCGGTACGCGGCGTATTATAGATATAACTGACTGAGATCAGTCACTCGTTAGCAAGTTCATGTCGTTATCTCTGTCTTACATGCGCTAAAGTTCGCAAAGCCTATATGCAGACGCGCCGAGATACGTCG
The DNA here is from genome assembly GCA_951805285.1 of Thymelicus acteon. NCBI lineage: Eukaryota > Metazoa > Arthropoda > Insecta > Lepidoptera > Hesperiidae > Thymelicus > Thymelicus acteon. The sequence goes on along the minus strand of OX638219.1, from coordinate 17,154,549 downwards.
GCCGTACTGTACATGCGTTTAATCAATGAATAAATTATTATCATTGTTATTATTATAAAAGTAAACTATGTACTGTATATGCCACGCACCACGTCGCATGGCCGTGTCGTGATTTTCCACGACTAAAGTCGTAGATTTTGACGACGCAACATAGCTTCACGACACGACACCGCGACGCCGCAACGTGTATCTATGCCTGTTTTAGCTTTAAAATCGTTTAGCTCATTATTATCTTATTATCTTATACAAAGAAATGCATGTTGAAGAAGTTGAATAAATAAATAAAAATGATACTGGCGAGTACGAAATGTTAATCCATAAAAGTAGCAAATAAATTGTTATTTTATTTATTGTTCTATGTTTAAAAATTTAACGCAAACTTATTTTTTTACTCCAAAAACTCCTTACCAACATTTTTATGTGTCACAAACACGATATTATTTATCCTCAAAACTGAATTAACTTCAATAGCTTCGATATATTTCCAACGGTTTTAAGAAATATGAGTAAAGTATTGTCAAAACACATTCCGCGTAGTCGGAATATACTAGAAGAATTTCCTTACAGGTGTTCCAGTTGCATGATTGTATAAAATAGATCAAGCGAAGTGCAAAAGCTGTTTGCCAGTCTAGAATCAAAGCGGGCGAGTCAGTTAAAATAACTTAGATTGTGTTTGTGTTCAGCCGCATTGATTCAAATGAATAGTTACAGCGGAAAAACCTGCAATGATATGTATGCCTTTTATTACTAAAGAAATTTCAGTCCCTACATTTAAATGGCTTAGCTGTACAGTATCGTCTGTTTGTTAGAATGTCTGTGTGAAGAATGTGTATTTTTGTGTGTTTTTCTTGACTCACCTGTCTTTCAATATGGAAACTATCTTGCGATGTTCTTACCATCTTCAATACCAAAACCCATCTTCAATATTTGTAAGTCGCCAGAATGTCGAAAGTATGTGCCTATTATTACCATTTACCAAATTTTGCTAACAAACAGCATGGTGCAGTATTCAGAAATAGTAGCAGTTTAGCCGTTGTCAAACGGAAATTAAAGAGTATGGCAGCCTCACTAGACTTATCATGTATGTACATTATGTCATATCCCTAACAAGGCAACGGAATTTATCGCTTTAAGAAAACAGTGCCAACGCTCCAACATTTGCCTGCTCCGATGAATAATTCAACATGTGCACGTTGCTACATTGCACCGCCGCGCTAAGATAAACCTTAACAAGGGCATAGTAAGGGATGTATGCTTCAAGTAGATTTGATGTACGTATATGTAACAGAAGGGGTATTCTATGGTACTGGTTATTCAATAACCTTTTACTTTGCACCATGCACGGACGTAAAAGAAAAGACGGACGTAATCCCAAGAACAAATTCAGTGAAGCACCCATAGTAATACCAACTCTGTATTCGTACAAGTACACACACCCACACATTGACAACATACGGCTACGACATTGACACCATCGCGAATCAAAAATTACAAAATTACGCACACATGGTAAGCGAGCAGTCAGCTGTCAGCTTCATTCTCAATTAGACAAGGTTACGTCCGTTCTTTTTTTATGTCCGTGGCACCATGATATATTTCCAATTCTCCTAACGTTCACATCAATATTCCAAAGTACTTCAACACTACGTGAGCAATAATAATCTGTTCTCCCCTATTGACAATTCCATAATCTAAATATGATGTGACATTTCTTATATGCCAACCTCTGCATCGGACAAGCGTTGTAGAATAAAGAGGTCCGTTCCTGGACCTTCACTGGAGATTCGTGGCCTCACCGACATATGTACCATGTAGCAATTGAAGGCTCCTTTTGCTATGGTAAACTTTTATGACAAATACAAAATTAATGTCATTAATGTCACATAATTATATTGGATCTCATAAATTACATAGATATACATTAAAGAAAAAATTACAGCTGTCATGGGACGGCTGGCAGATGTGAAACATCGAAATGCGTCGCCACGATCACCAAGTCTAAAATCAGGTTTACCCCTCGCGTAAAAATGTTTCACATCAAAAACTGTCATAATTAAGTCATATTATCAAGTTAGGTTGTGAAAATAAAATTACGATGCGATTACAAAACGAGCAGTTATTAATTATTTCTAAAATATATACCTTGACCTATCTGCCCTCTGAAAGGACGTGGTGGTAGAGAATAAGTTGAAAATGGTTTTCACGAAGACCAGCGCGCGCGTCAACCAGAAACAGCCTAATTTTTATCGCGTGTTCGTCGATTCTAACGTTAGATTTCTGGGGTTAAAAATAAAAATGACTTATTGCTATGGTTCCAAGAAATACTAACTATGAACTAATGCAACGGGTAAAATAAAATTTCCTGGAAGTATGCCAGAATTAAATATAGTACTCATAATATTCTAAAGATGTGTACAAATATTGCCTAATCTACTATATTATATAAAATAAATCATAAACTCAAGAAGCTACGCGTCTGTGCTAAGTTGTATATGTGCCTACCTCAGATGAAAGAATAAAAGGTGCCTACCTTGTACACATAATATACCTTAATTTTCATTATAAAAAATCTAGTTCTAAACAAGGTTTTAGAATGGATATAAAGAGCAACTAAAATTGTAACAAATGACGACCAGAGCGATAATAACACGCCTTAAAAATTGAAATGTGCATAAAATTTACTATTAGTACTTCGACTATTATCTTCACTATTTGCCACAGTAATGTTGGTTTCATCGATGAATTATTCAACAGATGTGCCCGAGTCAACGATTCACCTCGGAGCCAAGATGAACCCTAACGACATAGAGGAAGGTGACGATGTGTACTTCGGATGCGCCGTCGACGCCAACCCGCCCGCCTATAAAGTCGTGTGGGAACATAATGTAAGTGCCGCCACTTGATTCTATAATTTTGTTGTGTACATTCTATAGTCTGGTAGAAAAGTTTTTAGTAGAGAAGGATGTCTGGAACAGCTCAACCCTGCACAGGTTTCTTTTATGGAAATAGCCAGTAAACGAGCCGACGGTCCACCTGATGGCAAGTGGCTATCGTCGCCTATGAACATCAGCAACACCAAAGGCATCACTGATGCGTTGCTGGCCAAAAAAGAAAGAAGAAAAAGAAAGAAAGAACTGGCTCTCAAGCCCCCAGCTGGAACACGACAAGTCGTTTGGCGGCTGACACATGCTCAAGGGTGGTAGCTATCCAGGCGAATGGTCATGGTCTTTTATACGTACCGCAAGGGACTGGAACAAATTGGACGCGTAGGTGTTCCCCTCTGATTATAATGTGGGTGTCTTCAAGTCAAAGAGTGAATAAGCTTCTACTAAGTTAGTGTGCTTTACCATCCAAGGCTTCATTACTGCTTACCATCAGGTGGTTTTGTGGTCAAACACTTAGTCGGTATAAAAAAAAAAAATTAAGATCAATATTACAAATATAATCCCTCGAGGGACCCTACCATCAGCGGGTCGGATTCAGTCACCTCTTACGACACCCATCCGGCGTGGGATTGGGGTTAGTATTCTAAGCCGCTCTAATACAGCGTAAGTTTGTAAGTTTTTAAAGAAAGCACAGAAAATTTCTCAGTTGCATTGTTATTTTAATTACTTACTAGTGTTCTGCCTACACCTTTGCTCCTGTTTTCCGGGATAATAATTACCCTATATCTTATCAGATCATGGACATTCCGTGTGCTTAATTTTATGATCATCTGAATTTTACCAAAAAAAAATAACCGACTTTAAAATAACTCAAAAACTACTCGTCAGATCTAGCTCAAATTTAAGTGGGACCACGTGACAAGCACCAGCTTTCGGTTAAAAAAAGAATCATCAAAATCGGTTCACCCAGTCGAAAGTTCTGAGGTAACAAATATAAAAAAATTCAGTCGAATTGAATACCTCCTCCTTTTTTGAAGTCGGTTATAAATCTGTTCAGTAGTTTTTCGTGAAAGAGTAACAAACATCCTTACAAGCTTTCACATTTAAAATATTAGTAGGATTCGAATTACTTACATATTCTAGAACATTTTACGTTTAGGCTTGCTCATGAAATCATATCAGATTTACCCGTCTATTTTTTGACCTATCCGAGGTCTTCTTCAAATGGCGTCCGCGATAAGGACTCGTTATCAACGCTCACCATTGTAACGCCGAAAAACTGTTATTTTTAAGTTACTTTGTAATTGTTAAATGTTAAAATGATGCATGTAATATGACGGTGTGTACTTTGTATTTTTCTGAAACCAAGTGACTGTAAGTGTTTATACAATGGTATCGTCATTCGGTTGTATTTGACTACGGGACTTCGGACTACGGGTCTTGTAACTATTCATATACCTAGTTATTCCTACGCCTAATAAACCTGTGGTACGGATCTTTATAGGTACATAGGATTGTTTGTTCGATTATTATTATTATTTTACTTAAAATAAGTTAATGCTTGACCACAATCCTACCTGATAGTAAGTGGAGATGTGGTCCAGGATGGTGAGCACACTAACTTAATAAAAGCCTATTCACTCTTTTTTTGAAGTCATCCACTCAGACTGCTAAGCAGTGATAGCCTAGCGGTTAGAACGTTGGTCTCCCGAACGAAGGGGCCCGAGTTCAAATCTTGGCACGCACCTCTAATTTTCAAATATTATGTGCATGTTAGAAGTTAATTATCACTTGCTTCGGTGAAGGAAAACATCGTGAGGAAACCTGCACACCGGAGAGTTCTCCATAAAGTTCTCAAAGGTGTGTGAAATCTACCAATCCGCACTTGGCCAGCATGGTAGACTATGGCCTAATACCCCTCACATTGTGAGAGGAGACCCCGAGTCCAGCAGTGGGACAATTATGGGTTGTTGCTTTGCTTTTGCTTTTATGCTTTGCTCAGACTGAGTACGTCTTATAGATCTCAACCTTAGTAAAAGCTTAGTAGGTCATAAATATCAATGAATGAATGTGTCGTCGTTAAGTGTACGTAATAAAAATGAAAATGTAAGAATGAAAAACCTAGTTTCATAACATGTAAAGAAGTTTAGAGTTCACTTCTTACAATAGAAACAGAAGTGAACATTACTCTCTCAGTTCGGCGTCTACCGTTAGTTCATTTATCTCATCTAACATCTCGAAACTTCGTACTGAGTTACAGTAAATAACTTGTGTTTAGTCGTCCCGTTAGAAACGTAAGCGTACGACACACCGTGTCAGAGTTCTGTCTGCATTGCCAGATTTGCATTTCCATTTGCATAATCTTGCGCGAATTTTCATCACTTGACTGATGTTTAATACTCTATAACAGTTCAAGAGAATTTATATGATTGCTGAGAATTTGGGAAGAGCTTCCGAATGTTACGTGTTCTTACCGTACAGTTCTTACCTAACGTATCCGATTCTTATGTCATACCAGTAACGGGCCCCTTATCTAACCGATTCTATTCATCCTGATAACACTGATTTTAATCATAAATTATGTTTCATAATTGCAATAAAAAACAGTCAATTTACTTCTGGTCATTGATTGTCAATAACTTTATCAAGATACATTCATATTGTTGCCGGTTCGTGCATATTGGTTTGTCTATTAATTATGACATCAATGACATGGAATCCTTGTGCATACACCAACACCACACATCCGTATAAGTGTGTGAATGTGTATATTGGTCTGGCCGTCTGGAAATCAATAGCCTGTCCACTCAACGGGCAAGGCAACTGAGAAAAAGATATTAGGAAGTAAAAATCATTTTAAAATACAATTAGAAAGATGTTTAAGTCAAACTACAAAATTATAAATGTCTTCTGTCATGACGTGATGTATTGATAATTTAATTTCGCTAAACTTAACGCTAACTAAAGAACGGAAAAGTTACCTAACAGCTTGTACAGTGTTAAAAGAATATTCCGCTTTTTCTAAATGTTCTGTAAAAACTAACGAGAATACGGACAAAAGGAGTTTTTACGTTGAAAACTTTACAGTATCGGAACGTATAGGAATATACTGAAGGGAAATTGTTTTTTAAATTTTTCCATAAAAAACCTATGCCAGTAGGACATGCGTAAAAGCAGAAAAAAACATAAATGTTTAACTTGTAAACAAAACTTCTATACTAAATTATATCCCTTACCCTGAGGGGACAGATCCATCCCCGATATAAAAAGTACCTTTTTTGATGCGGAATATTAAATAACTGTGAGCCAAATTTCATCGAGATCCGTTCAGCCGTTTTTGCGTGATTGAAGGACAAATATCCAAACTTTCACTTTTATAATATTAGTAGGCTGTAGGATTTGTAGGATAAACCCAATTAGGAGAACCTAATCTATGCTGTCTTTTTAGTGGCTACTGACCACCCATTTTCAGGTCACGTTGTTGATGAGTAGCCTATAGTACCTGTAATAAAAAACACGTTCAAATCTAAAGGTTTAAAGTTAATAGTATCAGGCGTTACTCGATTTCATTGTAATTAAGTTAGTATAAGTTTACATTGCAACAATCTGCGGTTAACATGTAGATGGTTTAACTTTAAGACGTGTGGCACTTCCCTCCCTCCCACGATGGAAACATATCCCTTTCGTCCCTGTACTAAAATTTTGATTCCATCTGTACTTATGATTCCTTTGTTCACAGGGCATTCTGTTGCAGCATAACCCATCTAACGGGGTGATCCTTACAGGGAACACTAATTTAGCACTACGAAACGTATCGAGACACCAGGCAGGCAACTATACTTGCACCGCGTCAAATGTAGAAGGCGACGGGAAATCACAGCCGCTGCATATGCAAATTGTGTGTAAGTTCCTTTATTTATTATACTGGAATCCAGTGTCGTTGGTAATACAACGCGGGCCACAGGAAATGTTTTTCACGCCTTATTTTATCTGAAGGCACTAGATACAAGTGAAAAAATACATATGTAGGTAAATATGAGTATATGTTTGCATATTATTTCATTTTTTTATGGAAATAACCGGCCCAGAAAGAGAGAAGAAAAATTAATATAAAATTAATTTATATTAAGGACTTAATTAGACATCGAATTCAAGATGTTAAAAAATTATTTGTCATAACCACAGACATGTACCTAGAGGTTATAACTAAAACTACCAACATACTTTGAAGTCAAAAAACCAAAGTCTCCGATGAGGATGATTAGCGACGTGTATGTGAAGGACGTAAAAGTGCTTTTGGAATGACCGATCTTAAAGGAGCCACTAGAAGGCCATTTTCCAAGCATTGTGTATGAGAAAAATCATATAGAAGACAAACATGAAGTTGTTAAAGTCATACATGAGGAGACAACATCTTGTCAGATGAATGAAGCACCGTATTTACTACGTAGTCTTTACTACGTTGCCCCTCTGGGCAACGCCGCTAGTGACTAAAAAGTCCATTTCTGGAACGATACTTTTGGGCCACGCTTGTGACGTGCGTACTGAGAGTCTACCGGGGCAGAGCTTCCTTCGCGATTATGTCTGATAGCTGTTTTCCGAGCTATATTTTGAAAACAGACCTGTCATGAAATGGAAGCAAGTGAAAACGTATTAAAAATTCATGTAGTTCATGACGTGTTAAGGGGTGGTATAAACGTACACACACGCAATAGTTGTATCCTCAAAATCATCAGTTTGGGCAGATTGAATAACTACTTACTCAGTACTAGTCGCTAGTCACCAAGTAAGAAGAAAGAAAATTATGAAAGAAAAAATTAAAAGAATTAAGGAAAGAATGAAAAAGCTACTTTCATTCAATAAAAACAGTTCATCCTCTTCAGTCAAATATCCTTTGACACTTCGCTGTGATCTCTTCTGGGTCACTTGCAAATGTAAATCAGCGCGTGTAATCAATTTGCCAAGATTACAAATTACTCTGGCGTTAAGGTAATTCATGACAGATTGGCATTGGTTCTGAATATACATACTGCATCGTACATACATCATACATTCTGATTGTAAGCACAAAGAAATAGCCTATTTATTATATTTGTGGGGATAATATATTACTATGCCAATATAAAGAAAGAATCTCACTCAACATTCGCTTATTTTAAAGTCAAGAATACTAAGGTATACCGTGATTAGACGAAGCATAAAATGGTATCTATGTATAACTGGAAATGGACTTAAGAAAACAAAAATATTCTTCTTGAGAATTTCGTGCCGCTTTGTCGTCCAGCTTGACGATTGAAAAGTATTTGTAAAAACTTACTTAAGTAAAAAAGTTATTCTTCTGTAACACAATAACATTCGTTTTATTTCCATCTACATAGATAGACCACTGTGCAGAAAAAAAGAAATGAAGATGATCGGTGCGGCACTTCAGGAAGCAGCTAATATCGAGTGCGAAGTGGATGCGTTCCCTCCTCCAGACACCTTCGAGTGGGTTCTTAACAGTTCCGTTGGCTCTATAAAAGTCGACCCTGTAAGTATTATCACTCTGAGAGCTAATACTTCTTTTTACACAACTTTTACACAACTTGTTACAAAACTTGTTTCAAAATATGAAGGTATTGTGGAAACCAGAACACAATTAATATAATCTTGATAGAAAAATATGAATAAATTAGTTCGGCAGTAATTGGGTTAAAGAGAAAGTGGGTCAAGGTCAAACTTCTGTATTGGTCACAAATTTTGTAAGTGACGTATTATTAACTGAAAAATTACATTGTTGAGTAGAATGTAAAATGCGTGCGTGAAAAACACTATCAGCTTGGACGAAAAGACTAAAGAGAATATAGATATTGCAAAATGAATTCGCTGTGCATAGACTCCGACCTAAAATTATTAAAATAGATTGGCGTGACTATAAAGTCGGCAAGGCGTCAGAACCTAATATAACCAAAACTTAATTCCACTAACAGAGTATTTTGTATGTACTATACATAGTACATAATAATATTAGGACAAAATTAAATATATATTTTTGTAAAATAAATATATATTTTTGTATTGACCCAGTTCTAATTCAGGATCTATATAAGCTACGATGGATAAAATCTCTGTCATTTGACGTCGTGTCCTCAATTATTTTCAGGTACTCCGTTAACTTAAAGAGTAACAAAGTAATGAACTGAAAGAAAAGAAAAGCATATTTCAGTGAGATTTCTACCAGTAGGGTTGTAACATTAAGTCAAAAAACTTAATAGTCTTATTCTACAAAGATTTACCTTGACTACAATAAAAAGGCAGGTATAATATTTAGGAACATTGTCTCGAAATATCCTCAGAGAATACTGTTTTAACTTTGAGAGCACTTTTCTATTCTGTGTGATACGTCAGCGAATGTATAATGCTATTGTACGTAATATTTTTCTTTTCTTTTGTGACTAAGAGATGCCTATAAAGGTTTCAGTATTAACAGAATCTTATGTATGATGACAATAGTCCTCTTAGGACGGCTTATTTTTATTTTCAACCTAACCGCTTTACTTTGCGAACAACGAGCAAGCGGAAACTTATGTTTGTTATTTGAACCAACTCTGCCTCAATACCGGTTTTGTCTGAATCAACTTAACCTAAATACTGGTTTTATCTGAACCAACTCAACCTCAATACTGGTTTGTTATTTATAATCAAATGTCCCCATAATTAGTCACAGTATTACCTGCCTACCTGAATTTGCCACCAAAGAATACACTTAAATAACCTTAATGGGTTGAAGGTTTTTCCTACGTTGATGCATTTCAGAATTCAATTACTATACAACCACTAGAATAGATTAAACATAGGTCTGATAACAATTATAGTTAAACTAATGTAACAGGAACGCTTCACTATCGAAGCGAAAGCGGGTAAATCAGTGCTCTCGTACACCCCGGCATCGGACGGCGACTACGGCACGCTGTCGTGTCGTGCGACCAACCTCGCCGGCCAGCAAGTCACGCCGTGTGTGTACACGCTACTGCCAGCCACTCACCCGGATCCCCCTTCGAACTGCACCGTTTATAACCTGACGGATGACTCGCTGGATCTAACCTGTTTGCCAGGTAAGTTAATTATTTAAACTTACTCATAGTTTCATTGTTTCTTTTTGTTGAGACGAGGTTAAGTGCTGATTAAGATAAATGATCATAAATGTTCCTAGATATTGATATCTAGTATTGATAGACTATATATATAGATATCTAGACTATAGATATGGATAGCTAGACCTGAGTATTGGATATTATACTTGAGTAAATCCAATACTCAGGTCTGCAATTCCTCCGAGCTGTGGAAATTCAAGCTTCTAGTCAACGCAATCAAAAAAGCGGCCAAGTGCGAGTCGGGCTCGCCCATGAAGGGTTCCGTAGCAGCAAGTAACATAATATAAAAATTCTTGTAGTTCGTTGTAACTTTGATCAATGTTTTTTGTGGTTTACGATTTATGACGTATTAAAAAAAAAACTACTTACTAGATCTCATTCAAACTAATTTTCGTTGGAAGTTTTCATGGTAATGTACATCATATATTTTTTTTAGTTTTATCATTCTCTTATTTTAGAAGTTACAGGGGGGGGACACACATTTTACCACTTTGGAAGTGTCTCTCGCGCAAACTATTCAGTTTAGAAAAAAATGATATTAGAAACCTCGATATCATTTTTGAAGACCTATCTATAGATACCCCACACGTATGGGTTTGATGAAAAAAATATTTTTGAGTTTCAGTTCTAAGTATGGGGAACCCCCAAAATTTATTGTTTTTTTTCTATTTTTGTGTGAAAATCTTAATGCGGTTCACAGAATACATCTACTCACCCAAGTTTCAACAGTATAGCTTTTATAGTTTCGGAAAAAAGTGGCTGTGACATACGGACGGACGGACGGACGGACGGACGGACAGACAGACAGACAGACAGACAGACAGACAGACAGACAGACAGACAGACAGACAGACAGACATGACGAATCCATAAGGGTTCCGTTTTGTATTAAAAAAAGGTATTAAAAAAAGTGTTGCTATTATAAACTTATTTGCAGTTGGTTTTACCGCAACCTACGTCGATTTATGGAGAGGACGTTTTCCAACGGCAGTAAAGTTCGTACAATAAGTTTGTACCATTTTCGATTCATAAAGCATAATAATATGATAATTATACAATATATCTTTCAAGAGATATCATCCAGGTAACCCAAACTTAATTAACTAGATGAGATTCCCGTTAAATTAAATTAACATACTGAGCCATATAAAAATGAAATATTCTATTGTATTTTTAACAATAATTTTATATCAAAGCGTAAGCTTTGCTTGGTTTTAATTTAATTAAAACTATTTTTCAAACTTCCTAACGTAGGAAGGCGAAAAGGATATCTGCTATTCTTTTTAAAGTACGAACGAATACTTCAATACAATCCGCTACATACCAAGGTTTTAATTACAAAATAGCTTTTTAGTTATTTTTTCTGACTGTCCGTTCTAAGTTTGTTTTCCGGAACTGGATCAGTTGTTTTTCTCTCTCTTTACCCTTCAGCAATCGTAGCAAAAAATGTTAAACAATTTCATTATGAATTTATTTATGTCTCTTTCAGTTTAGTACTACATAAATGTAACAGAAATGCAACAAAAATAAACATATTTTTACTAGGTTAACGAGTGATTTATCAATTCTTATGATATAGAAGACAACCCTAATACTCCATGTATCATAATCAATAACATATAACTCCATTCATCGTTTCCTTGGACTGGAATAAAATGAATGATATAATATTATGTCGTCTTGTGTGGGAAGCGACTTGAATTGGCAAATATCGTAAAACCCAAAAATATTTTTGAATGTTGTCGTTAACGTGAATTATTCTATAGTTTTTCATCATCTTTAATTTATTAAAACAACATAGTTACAATTTTTAAAAACATTCAAAATGCTGAGTATAAATCCTTAACTACTTAATTGTAGTTGGTTCCTTGTCGAAGCCTGTACGCATCTTTAATATTTTAGGAGGCGATAATTAAGTTTTAATGAACTCTTTACTTCATTTTACTACACTTTACTTCATTCATTTCATTTAGGTTTAATAGCTGACAAAAGGGCTATTATCTGATAAAAATTGTGGTAGTAAGTGTAATGCTGATAGTAAGTGGTAATCTTGTTAACATCTGTGTTAAGCAAAGGCAGCAAAAGGCACAAAAATCACAAGGCACAAGACATTAATATGGCATAAATAATCATGAGGCACATGGCATTATAAAACATAAAAATAAAGACATTGAGGCATTGTTCCTGGAAGGACGCGTTGAATTCACTATTACGTATTATTATAGTTCGATCGCCAACTAGTTAGTGAAAAACATTTTGTGGAAGAAGTAATTGAAAGCAAATTAAAGCTATTCAATTTTGAACCGTCCCCTTCTATTATTAAGAATCAATTGTAACTTAAATTATTTGATATTCCACCTAAACATTGACCTAAGCGATCCAATATCAAAGTTCTGATTAGTTTTTAATTACTCGAACTCGCTGAAAGCATTTATGCGATAACCAGCTGTTTGGTAACTTAGGTCAAAAGGTAAAAGGTAAAGGTAATACATTCTTGATAGCGTTTACTAACATTTAATGAAAAACAACATTTAGGGCATCGGTCGTTCTACAAAGATGTTAAAACGTTTGAAAATGAAGATTAATGGAATTGCGACAAGTAACTTATTTATGGTTCTTAAAATAGCGCATAAAAGGTATCATTCTTTTTCGAGTCCAAGCCAACGTGAGGTGAGGTTTAGACGCTGAATATCCAATCCCAACATGCAATTCGCGGTGCACCTTGGTTTTAAGATCAACTAGGTTTTAAGACCCACTATGTTTTAAGACCCAGTCGTTTTTAAGACTAGGTTTTAAATCCCACTAGTTTAGACGCGAAGTCCCTTCTGTAAAAGGTCGTTGTACTCTGTACTACCCAATTTAATAATATTATGCTTAAATTACCGTTAAAGGTTTTTCAACTTCCTAACTAAAGCGATAGACTCAAGATAGGTATCCTCATTTATCTACTACAATTTACCGTGAAATATTATTTAGATACGTGTTTCGGTTACTCTACCGAGAATTGTGTCAATTTTAATAAGGAAGTAAGGCATCTTAATGCAAAAATATAAGTATTCTTTATCCCTTATTCCGTATTGACTGATTCTACTGAATCACTCATACCCCACACCATGACACACACTGGTCATATTGATAGTGATTCTTAAATAAATTGTCCTCTTAAATAAATTGTCAAATCTTAGGTAAGGCGAGATATAAAACTGATAATCTGAATTTTTCGAAGAAAAAAAAACCGACTCTAAACTTCTCGTCAAATCTAGCTCAAATTTAAGTAGGACCACATGACAAGCACCAGCTTTCGATTAAAAAAGAATCATCAAAATCATTTCATCCAGTCGAAAGTTCTGAGGTAACAAACATAAAAAATAGTTCTAAATGGTTACAGTGACCTACGACCTACGTGGCAATTTTGGGACTTCAAAGCGAAAATTATATTAATGAAGTTGAGGGATCTCGGGAGAATTCCAAAAAATTTCAGCCCTAATCCTTGTCTACATTATAAGTGAAATATCTGTCTGCAAGGTTCAATTTTCTGGCTCCAGGGGCTTGAGCTGAGCGTTAATGAGTTACAATAATGATATAGTTCTTTCCTCTTGTGTATTGTCGACACAATGATTAGATGAATATTTTTATTAAAGTCTCAACTTCAATAGTAAAGCTATTATGAGGGTATACTTTCAAGTCTAACTGAGACCAAACTTTTAATTCGACTTTGAAAAAGAAAGAGGTATCTCAGAAACCTCAAGAACATCCTTAAAGAAGTAAATTGAGCCAACGCTATTAGCCTAATGGGTTTTCATTTTTTGCAGGTTACGAAGGCGGTCTTCAAAACGTCTACTTAGCAGAGGTGTGGGCGGATGAAGGTCTGGTTGTAAATTCAAGTAATGGCGCAGCTGTTTGGAATTTGAGACGGCTGGGGGCCAAGCGACAACTTCGGATTTTGGTTTACGCGGCAAACGCTAGAGGGCGCTCGGAGCACGTAATGTTTACCGTGGAAACCGCTCCGAGGCTATCCCCTAGGACAGGTAGGATCCTTGTTTTATTAGAATTTTAGCACTTTTTAGAAGTTTGGAAGCTTTGGAAGAGTTCATATTTTATTTGGTTTTCCAGTTACGCGGTAATTTAGTCTCATTTAAAAACCAAATTGTGAAATTTGAATACAAGAATTTGAATCGTGGAAATGGTAAATACAGATCTCTCTTGGCCTGGGTTCGAATACTTCGCACATTTGACTTCAAGTGTAATGCGTTTGTTGGAAAATTAATTGTGATTTTGCTTTGATGAAGGAGCAAATAGGCTTAAACTTTTATACCTAATAATTTTATGTACGTCAAAGCTGCTGTTCCTGCTACTCATATTTTAGCAAACTTTTTATGCCAGGAAATATAAAGGTTACCTTAGGAAACAGGACAAAATTTTGATTGCTGGATTTAAAAAATGAAGAGATTTCCACAAGTTTGCACGATACGATCCTTGCTTTTACTTTAATAAACTGGAATACTATTTGGTATTGTATGCCTAATGGTATTTCCCAATTTTTTAATATAGTGGAGAAAAGAAAAAAAGAAAAAATATATGCGTTATTTTAACTCTTTTTTTATTTCTACTTACCACAGCTAAGCCAACAGTACGGATACGGCTTATAATGAAGAACTAAAAATAAAATATTGCTAACTATTTTCAAGCGTCCTTTTAATTCATTTGTATAGGTCGTGCGAGAAATTGAGCTTAAAACCTTTCACGTAGGAACTAATGTTTAAACTTTAAAACTCCCTGTCTCCCGTCATCGTCCTTTTAAAATAAAAATTTATAGCTGCGTCAAACATAAAACTGTTCCGTGGGGACGTAAGACATGGAGTTCCGGGCACGTAACGTTTACTGTGAAAAGCACTCAGGACTTTCCCCTAGGACGGATAAAATTGGTTCGCTGCTTCACAGTTTGCTTATTTTTAAATTATTCGCATTAACTTTAACGGATATTGCACAATATTTTCCTGTTTATTAGTGATTAGCTACACCTTGAAACGATGTTTATTTAAGGTTCACAATTGTATCCAAATATATTGTGCATCCGTATAATTTTTTAAATATAAATATAATTGTACTAAAAATGAATAATCATTGACGGGCAAAGCGACCAAAAATTGTAATTCAATTGTTATCTGAGGAATAAATGGCTATAATAATAATATTTATTATTATTATACTTTTTAAAATATAAGCCCGTAAAATATAGTCAATCACTAATCAACAAGTCTGCTAAGTAAACAAATATGTAAACATCATTAGAAAATAAAAAAAAATTATAAAGAAAGAAACATAAAACATCTAAAAATTGATCCTAGATCAATTCAGCTTTAAAATCAAATAATATAAAATGTTATACAAAATGTGCCTTTTGATTACTGTTCCCGAAGAAGTCTCTCTAAATAACGTTTTATTTAGAAACCCTTGCTAGACTATCCCCTGGGACTGGTAAGACAGGCTTTGTTTTTCACGTATTTTTGGTGTTTGCAGAATAGGAAAATTCCAGATAAGAAAAATATCTCCAAACTATTGTTTACTTCGATCACTAATAAAATACGCTTGTTCGAATACAGTATAATTTGTTTCTAAAAATAAATTTATTTACTTATTTTCTTATCTCTCTGTATTTTCCATCCAGTACAAAATGCTTGTATTATTAAGTACAAAAATAGTCTCCGTGGACAGATTAGATGATTTATTTTAAGGATATGTAATGTTTCGATAAGACGCAATATCTGTTAAAATGTGATTTAAAACGGGTCTTATTTGATCATATAAATTACGAGTAACCGCCCTCGCTTTGCTTCGGTTTTCTCATTTTTTTTACAACTTATTGGAATTTTATTAAGGATCCCTAATTTTTTTGAAAATATAATATAGCCTTTGTTACTCGGGGATAGTGTAGCTTCCCAACAGTGTAAGAATTTTTGAAATCGGTTCAGTAGTTTCGGAGCCTATTCAATGCAAACAAAAAATCAAATCTTTCCTCTTTATATATTAGTATAGATGAATAAATTTCATTTATATTTTTTACTCTTCTTTGTCGAATAAACTACGTCATTAATTTTCTTTTTAATAGTTATAAATTTGACTAAATGACGGAAGACGGATAAATTTTATCGTCATTAACGTCAATGGTAACAATAACATTATAAGTACTATTATTTCTTCTGTGCAATAACTACAAACTTTCTTGATAATACTACGTCTAATTCAAAAATGTTTTTCTTTTCCTTTAGAATCAAACAGTTAATGTTAAATTATTTAATGACGGTCAAAAATTACAATACAATTACAACGCGAATGTAATAAATGAACATTATAAACGTAACAATTAAACCTAAATAATTTATCACATTACATTATATTTAAAATTACATTATTTTGTACCCCAAAATTAGTTACTGTTTAGAAAACAATAGCTAATTATATGAAACATAAACACAAAGAAAGTTTTATCTAAGGCCATTAGTATAGTAACAGCATTATAAATTAGTTTTTTCTATGTAACAGAAGCACAAGAAGCTTGGGAAGTGAACTGGGCCTTAGGCGGCGTATTAGGCGCTGCGCTCACTGTGGCGATCATACTGTGCTTAGCTCTCATTGCTACTAGAATACGACATCGGTCAAGAGATTATGAAGGTTAGTAAATACAAGACTACGCCGGACCGCACTGACGTCGATCCAAGGGTCCTAGGTTCGTATCCAGCGAGGCACAAAGGAGAATGCCCATAGCCAGTACTCTCAAAAAAAAAATTGTGTCACAATGATTTTTGTACAAAAAAATAAACTAAAATATTTTATGTATTTTACCGTATTTCCTAAAAAATCCTTCTTGGGCTTAATTTTCTTAAATTAATAAGTAACTTTACTTCCTTTTTACAACACAAAAGCATTCGGCCATTTATATTGGAATTAGAGCCAATCAGGGATCTTTTAAGATCCTTCGGGCCAATAGTTTGCGTTGATTCGATTATGACTACTACACAACAAACTAGATGGTGTTAGGGGACTGTCAAATGAATCTGAAACTTAAACGTATACAATTTTAATGCGCCTGCATAGAGTCTATATTACTGTGTCTACTATAACCTAAATACAAAATAATTTTGTTGAAAATCCCGTAACTCCTACGTTAAAAATTGACTAAAGTTGGTTTGTGTAATTTATTAAGATAGCATAATCAAATAAAGGTATTTTCATCAGGACACAAAAATATTAATGTCAGTACATTTCTCCATACAAAATGGGCATTCTCCTTTTAATGATGGGTTTGAATATCTGTTGCCGATCTAGTAGTCCGGTCAATTTAGACCAAAAAATGATAGTGAAGGTGCATAAATTCCCAACAAGCTGAAAATCAGTAAGATTGTTCAAAACATAATTATAAATAAAAATTTTAAGTTCCCCATCATTCCCGTGTATGGAAAAAAAAATATTTAAGGTCAAAGGTAAAAAAATGAGTTTTTCGCGATTTTCAGCAAAACGGTAAGTTTTATCATAAAGTACCCCAAACAACAATTGTAGATCGTAAAATTATCTATAAAAATATATCAATACTTTTTTCCTACGAGCCACCGTTTCTGCGATATAAGGATTCAAAAAGTTGTAAGTTTTTATCGTCATAATATGCACACGTGTACCCTGTTACCTCATGGTAGTGTACTTAGCGCGTTTTTGAATCGTTATATCTCAGAAACGGTGGCTCGTAGGAAAAAAAGTATTGATACATTTTTATAGATAATTTTATGATCTACAATTTTTGTCTAGGGTACTTTATGATAAAACTGATCGTTTTGCTGAAAATCGCGAAAAACTAATTTTTTTGACCTTTGACCTTGAATATTTTTTTTTCCATACACGGGAATGATGGGGAACTTAAAAATTTTACTTACAATTATGTTTTGAACAATCTTACTGATTTTCAGCTTGTTGGGAATTTATGCACCTTCGAATGTCTAAATTGACCGGACTATAGGTGTGTGTAAATGTCCTTGTCTTTGTGTGTTGTCCATGGCACCCACGACACAGGGAATCCTAGTGTGGGGCTATAAATATGTAACGTTTAAAAAACTATATTGCCATGACTAAACCTTAAGCCAAGTGAGAATAAGCTCATGGCATCGCTTAGTGCAGCTTAACGCAGTCAAGCCGATTAAACTTCGCATTTACACTGCGATTAGAAGGGACGTGTCAACCCTATACGGAGTCCTTGCTACGCAAAGGCTTCCGATTAGTTAGTTAATTAATGTTATCCAACGTTAATACTGTAGTTGTACGGATCTTCCAAAACATTTAAGTTCTCCAGGGACACTACGATGCGATGTTTCTTAACAATTTGCTTTGATTGACGCCAATATTGAATAGAAGATTCAAGCCAAAAGTTGCTTAAGTAAATATTGTTATTTATTTTCGTTTTATTCTTTTTCTTCTATTCCAAAGCAGTAGAAAAGATAACCCTTTACGTATAAGAACACATTTTCTTGTTACTTTGGTTACCCTTACAAATCAACCAAAAAAATCTGTTCCGAAAAGAGCTAAAACACACACATGTTTATCTTTTATTTCACTACACCAATGACCTTGGTATAATACACGTAGACATTTTAACGCTGTATGTCAAATAACAGAGCGATTACGAGAAGAACGGTCAATTGCCTGTTCTTACGCTCTTCATCGTCGGCGCGCTAGTGACATATCTACATCTTTTTACATTATAACACCATAGTTGCTATATAAATAAAGTTACACTGTATATTTTCTCTATTAAAATAGTTTAATTTTCCAGTGACCATGCAATCAACGAAGAACCAAAAGGCGTCGCTACAGAAGCGGACCTCTCCAGATGACCGCAACCCTGACTTAATTCCTTTAAGTAAAGGTAAATTTAATTTCCAACCTTTTGTTGTCATGCACAACTCTTACTTGAAATTATTTAATTATACAGTTCGGTTAAATTGTTAACCGACTGCAAAAAAGGAGGAGGTTCTCAATTTGACTATATTTTTTGTCTTTTTATTATGTGTGTTATCTCATAACTATTTACTGGGTGTATTGATTTTGATGATTCTTTTTGTATTCGAAAGCTGGTGCTTTTCTTGTGGTCCCATTTAAATTTGAGCGGGATCTGACAAGCAGTTTTTGTCTTTGTTTACGTAAACACATGCTGGTTAGTAGCATACGAATATGCTTAAAACCGCTACCTAAAGTTGTGGAGAGAGCGAGAGGTTATGTTTTGAGCTTAAGGAATGTTAAGTTTGGTTAGGCTTTGAGCAGGTGTGCTTGTGTATGTATTAAATATTTATGCACGTGTGGTAAACTAGCATTCCCATTTATAGCTTGTGTATCTAAGGTCTAATAACAGGTCAATCTTTACTTAATGACTAGTTTAGCAAAAACATCCCTCGCCAGGCTATCAATTCTGGCAACAGTGGAACTCTGTTTGCAGATTAGCTTGTAGTTTTATAAATTATACGGAACCTTAAAAGCGATAAAAACTGCGATATCATGACTGAATCATTTAACACGTTTTAAAATATTTGATGGGCCCTCAACGTGTTTGAGGCCCTCATACTTAAATTTCACCTCAATCAGTACTAAATCAAACCCGCATAATATGGGTATTGTTTTGTACGGTTGATGAATAATTACATTAAATGTTTGTGGTTAGTTCATCTAATTAAATACATCAAATTTCTGCCTTTTCCGTATGTAGTCATAGTTATTTTCACGTTCTTAGTGATTATACTCGTAAAAAAATGTCACGTAAAAAAACGTATGTCAAAAACATAAAGTCAAACACGCATAAAGTCAAACACTCACTATGTCAAATCCGTACAACGTCAAATACGCACAATGTCAAACACGCTCAAAGTCAAACACGCATTTGGTCAACCCACATTTGGTTAAACTTCTCCTGCTCGCCGACCAAACTGCTGAACAATGTATCATAATTAAAATAGTTTATCAGATGCGCTATACTTAATATATTTAAGGTAAAATTTCAAGCAAAATTTGAAGAGATAAAACTTTATTCGGCGGCTTTCTCATTCATCATTACACAAAGTTAGATGAAGTAAGATAGACGATTGTAATTCTGTCTGTAGAATGAACTGCTGAGAACGTTTTTACTTATTTACTCGAATATTAACAATTCGAACTTGTTAAACAAATGTTAAAAGTTAAAACAGGTTACAATATTATAATAATGATAACTTATTTACTTATTTGAAAGTTAATAAGTCTGGTCTTTTTTATATAAAAGAACAAAAATTAAGTTATTATTTTAATGTAAGAGGGCTCAAACAATATGTGCAAATAAGATAAATATATTGTTTTAGTCTTATAGATTGTACTAGTGGTTTCTAGATTATTTTTATTTCTTTCCTTTTTTTGTGATGACGTTTCTTTGCGCCCTTGGTGCGGTAGTTAAAGGCTTAACATCTTTTATACATCTATACAAATAAATAAAATTGGAGTGTCTGTTTGTAATATTAAAATAACCGCTTTTTACTAAGTGCATTTGGATGTATACACGGTACATATACCAAAACTACATTTTTCACAATTTTTGTCTATCTGTCTGTCAGTTTGTTCCGGCTAATATCTGAAATGGCTGGACCGACTACGCTACTTTTATTTTAGAAAAAAAATTGTTTGTTAGGCGATACGAAGTTCGCCGGGTCGGCTAGTGTAAATATAAAAGTATAAATTATAGAAGACTTATAAATCATTACAGACAAACCAGAAATAATATTTTGCAAGGGTCAACTAGTCTAATTTAGTATCAAAATTTAAACCAAAGTTCGGTTTCAACTTTTAACGATTGATCCAGTTACTAGTTTGGTCGTGGGTCTGACTACGTTTGACATAGTTATGTAGCAGTTCAATCTCTGCCATCAAATACGAATATCTCTGTAGCAAATTGCATTTAAATCCGTTTAGTCGTTTCAACGTGGTTCTATAACAAATGCAGAGATACACGAGCTAGCGTATTTACAGATATATTATGTTGCATTACCATAAGTGGATGCAATCTCTTAAAGTGAACGAGTTCAATGGCAAAGTAAAGTAAATAAGCAATGACATTTAAAAAATATGGATATGTTATGCCCTTACAAATCAACCAAAAAAACTGTTCCGAAAAGGGACAACACACACACGTTTATCTTTTGTTTCACTACACCAATCACATTGGTATAATACACGAAGGCATTTTAATGCTATATGTCAAATGTCTAGCACTTCTGACAGCGTGCGTATCGTATTGTATTGACAGAGCGACTACGAGCAGAACGGTCAATTTCCTATTCTTACGCTCTTCATCGTTGGCGCGCTAGTGACATGTCTACCTATTTTTCACATTATAATATCATTGTAAGTAAGTAGGTATTTGTAGACTTAGCTGCTTATCAATTGAATTCTTTATCAATATTTTAATATATTTTCTAATGTAAAAAGTAAAATAGAAAACAATTTGACAAAAAAAAATCCTTTTAGCCATGTGTGTTATTAATTTAATAAGTACGTATGTAAAAGTAGTAAATTAGTACTTGAAATCTAACTGTGGAAAAGCAGTAAATCAAAATAATCAGTTATGTACGGAAATACAAAACATCTTGTGAATTAACTGATATGCCATTCGCACCCTAACTTAGGGATGTATTATTTTATTTTTTAGTATTTAAAGTTGGCACCATTGATTGATTGTCACTTTACCGACTGACAGCTGACAGACAGCTAATGTCAAAAATCCGTCGCTTTTAGTTAGCTCATTCATGGTTTGCTCGTTGCATTGATTTATTATTTCACGATATACAGTCATTGACAAAATCACTCGACAGACAATAATGAAGCCAACTCTACCTAGCCCTCTAATTAGGACAACTAATTACGCTTACTGGTCGAATATTGAAGACTGTTCGCTACGTGAATTGTATTAATCATGTTGAAAATTACGAGTGTAATACGCATTGAAGTGTAATACGCTTATTCTTATATTATTAAATGATAAATGATATAATACAAGTATATAATAAATGATAATACAATATAACAAAATAATCAATATAAACATTCAATATCAATTTATAATCAATACAATATGACCAATCGTGGATTTGACAGTAATGTATCAAGCGAAAACAAAAACTTTGAAATAATTATACACGTTAACAGCTGTTTAAACATCTTTATCTGGATGAATAACGACGAACTGTGAAGCATTTGAAGTCTTTTAGTTGTTACAAAACAATAAGATAATAATTTCCTGTGAAGGTTACATCAAAACAAAACATCTTCAGGCATAACGAAGATTCTTAGAGTGAATTTCTAGAGAATACCTTTATGTTTGAGCTACTAAGATGAAACGAGGTTTCATAAAGCAATTTTCAATTTCATAAAGCGATTTTCACGTTTCTGCGTTCAGCACGTTTTACACCAACATAAAGCTGGTACCTTGCTCATATTACCCTACTAATATGTATAATCTATGTGATATCAAATCCAAATATCACTGAGTAATGTGATATCGAGATGAATTTAAATCTGTGAGAGAATCTCTTGAAAGCAACTCAAAATTTTCAAGAGGGTTTTACTGAATGATTTATTTCTGGTTTGTGTTCTCCAATATTTTTAAAGTGCAGAATTGGCTAACATTATAGCTTATATCCTTTACTTTGTAAAAACCGACCAGATAATGTTGGGAGTGAATTTTATTTTTATTGTTGTTCTTGTTGGTGGTATAATAATATCTTATAAATTGGTATGTATACATACGACTAATCATATTAATTCTTAAACTACTCGTGTCTTAACCCGTCGGTTACCGGGAACGTTCCAGCACGTTCGAACTCAAAGGTACCGCGATCACGCGGATCCTAACGAGTTAATATTTACTTTTGCAATATTTTTGATTTGTCTAGTTAGGGTTAATATTCTAAATAGCCGTATTGGAGCGGCTTAGAATATTAACTCCAATACCACGCCGAATGGGTATCGAAAGAGGCGACTAAATCTGGCCTACTGGTGGTAGGGCCCCTCGGAGGGATTATATTGGTAATATTAATTTTAATTGTTAGTGAATCCCATTATTACTATTATTATTTATCCATGGGGTTCGCCTGGATAGCTACCACCCTTGAGCATGAGTCAGCCACCAAACTCGTGTTCCGGCTGGGAGCTTGAGAGCCAGTTCTTTCTTCCTTTTTCTTCTCTCTTTACTGATGTTCATTGGTGACGATAGCCACTTACCATCAGGTGGATCGTCAGCTCGTTACCCTGCTATTTCCGTAAAAACAATAACGAGTTACTTTATTTAAAATCCAAAATTATATATAATTAAATATTTTTTAAAACGTCTGCTGGCAAAAGTACAACTAGGATGGGTAAATAAATTAAATTTTAATTTTAATTAGTGAATGATTACGTGACCTATTTGGTAGATATTCATGTTGATGCCCAGCGAAGCAAATACCTCGTGTCGAATCCAAATGAAACGAGTTTTATAACTAAACATATTATTTGTATCAACACATTCATCTCGGTGGCATCTGTCATTCCATGTGATCGATCGAGTTAAGCGGCAGCGGGTCAGTAGATAGATGTCCGCTAGTGGCAGAAATTTTGTCATGCTTAGGAGGGCGTACAAAGCTATCCGTCCTAGTTGTCACCATTAGCAGTTATTAAGTCATATTGAAGAACTTCGGTCGACATAAAAACTGACACAATTAACCCCCCACACATGCAGTGATAGCCGAGCGGTTAGAACATTGGTCTCGAACGGAGGGGCTCGAGTTGAAATCCTGGCACGTACCTCTAATTTTCAAATATTATGTGTGTATTAGAAGTTAATATTATAACTTGCTTCAGTGAAGAAAAACATCGTGAGGAAACCTACACACCGGAGAGTTCTTTATAAAGTTCTCAAAGGTGTGTGAAGTCTATCAATCCACACTTGGCCAGCGTGGTAGACAATGGCCTGTACTCCTCACATTATGAGAGGAGACCCCGAGCCCAGCAGTGGGACAATAATTATGGGTTGTGGCTTTGCTTTTTTTGCATACAATAATTAACCCCCTCACATAAATAACACACACAGAGACATACGAGATGCAGAGCGTTGCCGCCGATTTCGACGTTTTCCACTCTGCCGCCACAAGGCTTTCCTGAGTAAGCAGCCGTATCGCAAAGTCCTCCGCCATGAAGCGACGTCCTAGGCTGAGATTCAAACCCCACAGGTGGTTTGTAATCTCCTGTCTGGTGATTTTCTCCTCCCTCTTCGCACAGGTCTTCTGTACTGAGTCTATCAGGCCTGTCGGCGTAAAGCTGTAAAACCGCTAAGGGCAACAACTGTCCATTATAAAACAACTTGACCAGTAACTCATCCATCAATCCAGGGTGGACAGTAATGGGTCATTTATTGGTTGAAGCTAGACAGTTGTAGATTTTATGTTCTTCCTCACCATTTATTGGTTGAAGCTGTAAATTTTATGTTCTTCCTTACTAACTAAGCTAAACTTTAAACCAGCATTGGACCTTAAGGTCATACTCATAAGTAACACAGAACTATCGTGATAATTTTATTTTAACTCCAAGTAATAAGATGCATGTAACCTAACGTTGATATTTTAACGATCGCTGAGAGAATTTCGCGGTAAACCGTACATTATAAAACCTAGAGCGGGAAGAGCTAACAAGATGAATAATTACTTTCTGCACCACACTGTTTGTTCTGCCAAGTTTCTCTAGAGATACTTTTTATGCAAACGATCACTGCAATTATTCTGCACTGATTTATTACTTCTACCCTCATTATTGTTTTTTCGATTTTCATGTTATCGATTTTTATCGGTGCTTAAGAATATTAGATATGTTATGTAAAGCTTAAAATAAAGGTTTTAAAATTAACTATAGAGTGAAACTTTTAAATACGGATGATAGCTAGATTTATTTCTATGACATCAATAACACCAAAGGCATTACCGATGCGTTGCCAGCCAAAATCAACCGGGGGACCCGCATTATTTTTGGTTCTTGTACACTGCGACCGAATCATAGAAAAACATATGAACTATTTCACAGAAGAAGGTGGTGAAAGTTAATTATAAGTTTAGCTGAGTAAACAAATAAGCCTATTTAAAAATTACATTAACAGCCAAAATTTTTGCATGCCTACACAGTTCTTTACAGACTTGAGAAACATACAGAACATATAATTACCACCCTATTTGCAGACGCTTGATTAATATTTACTCTCAATAATTTCTTAGATACCTTCCAAATTACTCGTATAATCAAGAACCCTGAGGCGAAGTTCTTGTGCGGTGTTGTGATTTCATAAGATGGGAATGAGAACCTTGATTAAATGTTGAGTGTGTTCAATTCAAATGTTTCTCAAAAGTAAAACTTGTCGAGTATGGAGCCTCGGGTTCAATGAAATTAATTATACCTACTAGGATTGTATGAGTCTTTGAAGCTCTATCACAAGTCCTCGAAATAACTTATTATTTCAGACTTGATAGTAATCAAGTCTCAATGAAAGAGTGCTTTCATTTGAAGGTAAATTAAATGAAAATTTTATTTTAGTTTTTAGCGTTGTAAGGATGGTAGCTAAAATGCAATTTGTTCAGGCTACATCTGCATTGGCTTAAACTCAAGCTCAAATAATTTATTTCATGAAGGTTTAATCATGAAGGTTTAATCAATACACTTGATATGAATGTACATAAATCTTTTGAATCTATCACTGTTTCGCAAAAAAGCCTCTGCACATCTTTTGAAACAAAACTTAAAATTAAATAAAACTTTATTTTGTACTAGCTGACCCGGCAAACTTCGTATCGCCTAACAAAATATTTTTTCTAAAATAAAAGTAGCCTAAGTTAATCCTTGTTACATCAGCTATCTGCCAATTAAAGTCCCGTCAAAACCAGTCCAGCCATTTCAGAGATTAGCCAGAACAAACAGACAGACAGACAGACAAAAATTGTAAAAAGTGTTGTTTTGGTACATATTTGTACCGTGTATACATCCAAATGCACTTAGTAAAAAGCGGTTATTTTAATATTATAAACAGACACTCCAATTTTATTTATTTGTATAGATAACTGACTTGAGCGGAACCGACTACGGAAGTCTATTTCCAAGCGTCTTTGTCACTGATATATTCCTCTATACTAAAGTATTATTTCTCTATGTAGCTTAAGCTAACAATGCCAATATCTTTGCAGGACCCATTTGGTTCTGGACTCACATGATTTCGTCTCTGTGTGCTAGTATTTCCCAGGGATATGCATATTATGCATAGCATAATATCATGATTGCTATGCATTTCTCCGAGAGAAACAAAGTAGACAAGGAAATATCCAAATGTACCAACATTGTACCAACCAATCGCACAAAATACACTACAAAATCAGGTCTTGACCTTTTTAAGCACCAAATAATGATGCTATCCTTGGACGTTTTATAGTGATACCATATATTCTGCTGGGAAATAAGGTGTGATTCTAATTGGTATAGCTATGTTAGGCGAGGGAATTTTGGAATGTAATGACACTGATGATGAAAGTTACATACCATCTAAGCTAATGAGACGGGCATTAATTAGAACAACATAGATGCAAAGCCTAAAATTACATGCAAATATAAATTGAAAACCGTCCCAATGGCTATAAAGTTAACGTTAAGTAACAACTAAAAATAAAGTTTAATAAGTAGAAACATTACTATACTCTAAGTTATAAAATATTATTGTGCTTTAATCCAGAATCCAACAGAAAATAGGCAATAATCTCAGAATACAGAACAAATTAATAATCTAGATTATTTTACTGTCCAATAAAGTAAACAAAAATAAGTATTTATTATTATCATGTTGACATTGTTTTGTTATTTATATCACATTACGCCTTCAGCTATTCCTAAGTAAATAGCCAACATGGCGATATAATAATTTTATCTAAGTTTACCTTTTCCAATATTATTACGTATATGACTATGGAGATAAAGAATTGTAATGGATTTTAAAAATAAATTATATTATATTATCGATATTAGCTAGAGGAGCTCTCCTCGATATTACGTTAAATTAATGACTACATTAAGAAGATTGAAGGTAATTCTTAAAGCCATAATTTATAAACCGATTTTATAAATATTTAGTGATGGAATTAAAATAATACACGCAATATTATATGGCCTCGTTTTGCTTACGGGAATTGTGATTTATAATTATTTTATTATGTTATAATATTATTAATTGTTATAATTTTTTCATTACAATTTTGTAAAAGATTATCTTGCAATTCGTTTGGCTCTCCAACTCAATATTTCGGTTATGTGATAATTTGAGGTTATCTGTAAAGAAGCCCACTGATAAAAAATACTATTATTATGTATGAACACTGTAAGTTGTCCGGGGAGCGGGACGACGGGGAACCTGTTGCATTTGATGACGCAGATGGTACCGGCGGTGGATGCGGGGCAGCAGGTGAATGTCGCAGATGAGGCAGATGAGGCAGATCGATGTACTTTGACTTCCGGAAGGCGTTCGACACGGTGAATAACGACGTCCTGCTCGCGAAGCTGGCAGGTGTAGGCTGCACGCCACATACCCTATCCTTTTTGGCTAGCTATCTACGAAACAGGCGCCAGTACGTCGATTGTGGCAGACGACTTTCGGAGCAATACGAGATGAGATTAGACGTTAGTCAAGGTCAATTTGGGCCTCCTCCAGTTTGTTATCATGATTAATGATTTGGCAGAAGTGGTTCAAGATTCTACGTGCCTACTACGAGTATATGCTGACAACCTGAAGTTAGTACGCAAAGTGGGTGATATTATAGACCGAGGTAGATTGCAAGGAGACATTGACAGGGTTGTCGAATGGAGTTGCAGGAATAGACTGCGCTTCAACGCGAACGTGGAAAAGTGTTCCCGGCTCATTTTCAGTCGCGCCCGTGCTCCTCAGAACTTCCACAATTACGTACGGAACGAGCCACTACTGCGTTTCACAGAGGTGAGAGACTGGGCGTTCGATTTACTTCCGATCTCAACTTCCAAGGCCATATAACAGAAGTATACAAAACAGCGTACCAAAACCTCGGTGTCATATTAAGGCAAGCGAGAAGTTTCACTAACTTCGATGCTTTACGTAACTTATATGAAGCCTTGGTGAGGAGTCATTTGGAGTATAATTTGGTTATATGGGCTCCGAGTGAGATCAATTATAAATTAATGTAAGAACGCATCCAAAATAAATACCATGTTAATCTACCTAAAAATGTACGGAGTTTATCCGGGTAGTCCTTTGCTGTTTCTACCTTGTTTCTAGTAAGCATGGTTGAATATAGTAATCTGGAAGTACGGAGAGAGTTGACCCTAGTGAAGTACCTGTATAGTTACTGCGCGGTGAGTTGGACAGTCCTGCTGTTCTGGAGGGATTGAAGATGTGCGTGCCCGCTGACTGCTGACTGCTGACTGCTGACGTGTCGCTGCTGGCGCTGCGGCCCGCGCGTTGACCTGCTGCACTGACCGCTGCGGGCACTGCAGACGCTTAACGTCGTAGCATGCCATACATATCCTTTAACTTGTAAACTGGACGACTTCGAAATAATTTTCTTTAAATTATACTCGGATTGAAAAATACACTCATTCACATTATTAAATGATGACATATCCATTTAAGCAATTGAATTATTTTGTTATTATTTATTAATTATTTTATAAATTTATTTGACATTGTGACGATTTTTTTGACATAGTTTGACATTAATTTAAATATCAATAATTTTGACATCATTTAATTTATGTAAATTGACATAATATTACACTGATATCTGTAATTTAATGCTGACATTGTATCGTGGTATTGTTTTGTGAAGTTTTATAATTTGTATTTTTAAGTGTTATAATTCATATTTCTTTACAACTCTATCGAATTGGGGACATCTAAAATGTTAGATGTAGTCTCAGATGAAAGAATAAAAGGGATGTAGTGTGTGTGATTTAAAATAAATAAATTTTCTCTGCTTTTATTTCTCAACCACAAACATAGAGTTGGCTTGGACTCAAAGATAAGAAAAGAGTAACAAAATTCCAAAACCTGTTTATTATTCTGCTTCTCACACTCTCTTCTTTCTGCAGGCGTGACGGAGTGCCCGCCCGATCCACCACAGTACTCCGCGGTTGTGGCGAAGCCTGAAAGTAAGAACTCGAACAGTTCGCACAGCCTCGCCAGGACTCAGTCGCCCACATCACCATTATCTTCACACCCACCACATTCCGAAACACAGGTTAGCATGCTCCTGTCTGAACTAAAGTAAGCAACCATTTAGAAAGACACATATTTGCACCACAGAATAGATATCAACAGAAGCATATTTTTGTACAAGCGGGCTCGAGTACGGGGACAAAAAATTATATTAATTACAGGATTAATAAACCAAACTTAAAGTCTCAGCGGTCTCACGTTTTGGTTTGAGATACTCAAGTACAATCTATCGTATGTAAAAGTGACTTTTGTAAGATCTAAGATCGCGCTCTTGAGCCGAGATCGAGATTTATTACGGTTTACATTGGCCTAAGGGTGAAATATATAAAGCGTATTTTGGCTTTCCAATAATGATAAAATAAATGCTAAAATAATGGTTCTGAATTACCCTTAACGTCCTAATGTCCAACCCAGTCAAAGTCTAAGAACGGCTTATAGATGAATAAAGACTAATCCCTAAGACTGATCCGCTGAATACCGTTACTATTTAATAATAGTTTTCGTGTCCGTGAACGGTGTCTATGTTCGAGCACGCTATGTCTGGAGTTATACCTACTTCTGTTGTTTCTCTATTTTGTGCCCACAGGCTGTTAGAGGAATCAAATTAAGCAAGCAAATTAATCATTAGTATGTTCTTGTACATAAGTGCTCAGCGTTCCTTAGCTAACACTGCTATTTTAAACTAACAATAATTACGTCATAACATGGAATATTGCTACATAATATTTTTACGCACTGTACTACGTGAGCGATCTAGATGCGAACGCGAAGCGACGTATATAAATGTATATAAATATTATGTATAATATGTAGTAGACAATGTATAAAAACATCATTAAATAATTGTAAAATTAAACCTAAAAGTAAAAATATACTTGTGATAAAAAGTAGAGTAACTTTTTGTCGAACTTTACTTGTTAATTTCAAAGATGACATCACGAATTTGATAATCTAATCGTTACTTGTTAATATTTTAGCAAGTAAAAATTAATCTCTTTGGAAGTTATTTGCCGCTTTTCCTGGCATTTGTTGGTCTGGTCATGGGTCATTAATTTACTTTTGAATTGTGTAAAAACATACGACGGATAAACATTTTGCAATTTAAATTATTTTCAATTTTAATTTGTGTACGAGTTCAAGCCAACATTTTATTTGATGCTAACTTTTGTAAAACGTCTTTGGGTTTTGTATTACATAAAGAAATACATTAAAATTATTGTTATCATTAAGAGTGTGACATTTTGCTACTACGAGTAGTAGGTATATGTTTAGTTAATTTTATGGTTAAAAGTAAAATTTTAGACACCTGGTCTCCTTAACAACAAGTCCTCACTATGCATGTTTTCAAGCTAAAACTAATAAGCGACTTGCATTATGTAGCATATTATTGTTATAAATGAACTGAGTGTAATAAAACTCTGGAACAGAAGTGGACAGCTTTCAGGACCAGAACAGATCAACTGGTCTGCTTACCAAAATCGACTCGAAAAATAACTCCACAATCCATATTGTATCTCATCGTACCATAATAATATTATTACACGATAACATGATATACTAAATTCATAAAAGCATATTTCACCATCCTTTCGTAATATTAAAGTGAATAATACTTTTAGGAAGGTAGTGTCTACGACTACGTACCTATATTCTCTTTTTGTCAGGTAGAATATAACAAAATTTACAATTTTACAAAAAAAAAAAATTATACGACTATGTAATAACATTTCTCGGGTGACAAAAAACGTTTCGCTACTTTTACCGATGCCATATTTAAAAATTCTGTTGAAAATTTAGTTCTGAACAAGGCAAAAGTCTGTACACCTGTACAGAATTGACAAAGTTCTTTATTGCGACAATCGGGAGGGAACGAGAAAATTGCAGTAGATTAATCAGAGCGAGACAAGATGAATTACGGCTCGGTATCACCGATAAGACAACTCCAAGGTGCAGAACATTTTGATATGTTTACCTTTGTTTTGTTAATTATGAAATTTAGACGACCCTTTAGCCTAGTTGTTAGCGACCCTGCCTGCGAACCGTGGGGTCCCGGGTTCGATTCCCGGCCGGGGCAGATAAATATTTGTACTGGGGTCATGGGTGTTGTTGTGATATGTTATAATTATGTGTCGTCCATGCCACCCGCGACACAAGGAATAACCTACTGCGGAAGTATGAGTGTTTTAGCGTTGATTTTTTTATTTTTTATTTACGTTTTATAATGTTCTACTGAGATTTTTATTATTATATCATTCATAACTTCGGTGAGTTACGTGAACGCGAAACCATTGCTACTTTTTTCATACAAACTTTCATACCTCATTCTACTGAAAGGAAACAAAAGAAAAATATCCATTATATTGCATTAATGTTGTCAAAATTTATTCATTATTAAAAATTTTACGGGAATTAAAAACTGGAATTACTATGAACGGATCTATTTAACGGAATGAAATGAGCTAACAAAGTTCCCGTTTAGTGTTTTCCGTACATGATCCTGTCATAATACATTAACAGAAACATGTAACGATTTCCAAAAGACTTCAAATTTCCTTAAATATCCAATATAATATTATATCCTGATTTCAGAGCTAATAATAATTGTATTCCGCTAATAATAATTGTAATGAAAAGAGAAAGGCTTGGTAATGATCAAACATTATCCTTATGGGAAAGCGAAAAAATACCCCTAAACACGTATTTTGTGTGTATTTTCTGCAAAAAAGTGCGTTTTTCAAGTGTCTTGTCCTATATAAATAGCAGGTTTGAACTGAAGTTATACCACAGAAGAAATAATACATAATATGTTAGTGCATATGTTAGTTCATAAATAGTACATATGTATGTTATGCATAACATCATAATCCGAACATTTTTCAATAGCGCTATGAATGCTGACTTTGAAAGAAAAATGTTTCTGGCACTCATAAAACGAGAAAGTCTACACAAAACCGGTATTCGATCTTCCTATGTTCTCTTTTCACGAGAAAATAACGTCTCCGCCTTTTTATTCATAAGCCTGTTCATTATTCGTTCAAATATTCATACCTTTGCATGGAAATTGTAATTCGTAGAACAAGACAAAAAATATACACAAAAGAATCAGATTCCGAATTACAGAGCTCTCCATAGATGTAATTACGAAGAAATAGATTACGTTTGAAATATTTTTAGATAACAAGTTTTATGAAACGCTTTTTGAAGTTATACTTCTTTAGGCGCGTTAAGAAATGATGAGAGTGACATTTTGAGATTTGTAATACGGACGGTGACACAAAAACGATGGTGACGAAAAACGTCACGTGCGTTTTTAAAAACGCTCGTTTTGAAAAAAATATTATTATTATATTTATGAGAATATATATATTTTTTTAATCTTGTTAGAATATTGTTCTTAAATGTTGTTTTTTTTTAAATATTATTTTTTGAATATTGTTCTTTGGATTATTGTTTTTTATGAACATTGTTTTTTTGATTTTTTTGAAATGTTTTTTTTTTTTAATTTTTTTTCATGCCAAAGAAGTATTAGGTACTTCTCACGCGCGTATTATATTGTAATACATGTAGTTATAGCTACTCTCTAGGTGGTTTTAACATCGTGTTCCTCACCAGGCGTCTGACTTCGAATCCTGCACATTAATTTTAATTTTCAAAGCTGTATCGCTTCAGAAATTAATTTGTTGGTTGTCGGTGTCGAAAAACTATGTTTTGTAAACCTCCAAAGTTTGTTTCCTCCCTTAAAGTCTCCGCAATAGTAGCGAACTGTCGCAAGTAGCTTAGGTGAACACAATTAGCACGTACATCATGTGAAGCAAGGACTGGAGACCAATATCTGATTATTTTACTATCAAGATCTATCTTATTTTATTTTTCTTCTCTATTTCTTGGCCGGCAATACATCAAAGACACCTCTGCTATCGTGGATATATATCCATGGGTGACGATAGCCAGTTACCATCAGGTGGTTTGTCATCTCGTCTGTTGGCTATTTCCATTAAAAAATCTATCTATAAAAATATCTGTCTGAGCTGGGAATCCTCAAGAGTGCTCTGTAGACTGCAACTAACCATTACTTGACACCGTCTTCTGAACAGCTCCAAACGATCAGTCATGCTAGTAGCCAATTATTGTTTTTCAAGGAAGGCCAGATGGAACAAGGAGCCTGAAATAAACTGGGTATAATTAATTAATTTGATTAATTACACTTTTAAAAGCACCCCTTTAGAACATAATTCATTGTTCAATAATAAAATTAAGTGTACAGAAGAATAAGTACTCGTAGCATTGATATTTGTAATATATTTCAACTATACGTAATGCAGCAGTTAGGTGAGGCTTGCCTTACATAAAGCTGGTTCGACATGTTATATTTGTCGAAAATTTTGCACAATGTTCGGCTTTGATTAATTTGGTTTGCCCGATCTGTAAAACCGACTTCTCATGATATTCGTTTTAGCTCTTACGCATCTTCATTAGATCCGCAGGTTCGGGCTCATGGGGGATGTTTTTTGGCTACTACGTCATATCGATTGGCGATCAATAGAACCCAATTTGTGTGCTATACTTATTTTCTCGCTCGGCTGTGCCAATTAGCGCTGAGCTGAATACGTTTCGGTAGGCCGAGTGGCCTTTTAGTCGTTCAGCTACACATATTCGATTCTAACGCACGGCTATGCAAACTCATGTGTATAGCGCCTATACACTGTCGAATAAAATGAGTCCGTTTCACCAATTTTGTTTTCAAATGTTCAAGTTTTTTTAACGGCTGACAAAGCAAACGGGCTCTCTGTTGGTAAGTGCTCACCGTCGGCTGTAGACATGAGCAATTTCAAAGGAATCGCAACGAACTTCCTAAAAATTTAAACCTTTTATTTAAGAACCCCATGTCATAGAACTCCGAGAATAGTTCAGAAAGAAACTAATTCCACATTTCGCAAGTATATACCAAAAATAATATGAAGAATTCATTTCAGAGCGACCGTAGCTGTGTCAATGGAACTTTGAGGTCGCATCGAGAAGTAGTGACTACGAGAACGCCTCTACTAGCAGCTCATCAAGAAAGTTGTGTGTAACAGTAACGAATTAAATCGAGATGAATCTCGTTCACACGAAGTAATTCAACCTATTCCGTTCCGTAAGCAAACGTGCCTTTTACCTAACATTGTAATAAAACATTAGACTGCTAACATACGTACGTACATACGTCTTCGATATTTTAAGTTAGTTGCATTGATAGCATATTTGAACTGGACGGCTATTCTGTTTTGTAACTTAACAGCGGAGTTTCAAAATTGACGTTCGAGCTCTAGGATCACTTCACTTCGCAAGTGCGTACTAAATGATTAGATAATGACATGTCAATATGATGCAAGTTCACTTTTGTTTTGTAACTTGACAGCGGAATCCACGATGGATTTCTAAATTGAAGTTAGAGTTCGAAACTCCCTTCACTTCGCAAGTGCGTACCAGATGATTAGAGAATCACATATCAAGATCTCGGACTCGAACTTCAATTTTGAAACTCATCGCGGATTCCGCTGTCAAGTAACAAAACAGAATAGCCCTCCTGCTATGATTGTTTTGACACTTTAAAAAATATTTTCATACACCATGGATTAATAACAACATTGCGGTTTTGTTTTAAATATAAATTATTAAAGGTAAAAGTGAAAATGATTATATTTGTACTTATTGTAAAACGTATCGTTTTAAACGATTTAAACAGCCCAGAGAAAATTCGTCTAGCTGGAAATGATCTAGCTATTTCCTTCTTATTTAAGCAACGTTTTGTTTAAATTTCCAATCGGTCTATTAATTATTTAGTAGCTCCAAGCGTAGAGCACATGATAGTCCATTTGCTTAGTGACAGCGAAACATTTAGGCGAGCATATACGCTACGGATAAACCGCTTCGTGTGAACGAGGTATTAGCACGTAATGTTTGGGATATTCTTGACTTTGTAAATTACAAGTAGACAAAGATTGTACAGCAAGTCGGCTCTGAGTCGAATTTCATGCACTATAATGTAAGGATTTAGTCTCAATAGTACATTGTGGAACCGAAAATATCAGTACTAACTCATGTTTTGTTACCAATTCAAATCACCAAATTTTTTGAATGCAATTTAGTTAGGGTTCCGTAGTGCAAGAGGAAAAACGTCACTGTTCCAGGATACTCTGAATCAAGTTCATAACTTTTTGATATAAATATCTATTCAACAAGTTTTTATTTAAAGTACCATCTTATGACAAATTAGAAACTCGTACTTAGTTAATTATACAAGATGATAATAATTATCAGCATTATGCGTTTGTGGGTAGATAAAGCCAATAATAATTTGTAAAAAAACTTAAATCGTAGTTAAAACATTTGGTTTACGAGTAGAATGGTTTTTTGCAATACACTTGCATTAAGCCAAATATAAGTTGCAACATAAATAAATTGATATTATTTATCATGAAAAAAATGTTATTTAAATATTTTTATTATATTTCTCACATTTACTTACGTTCGCATTGAAAGTACATTCCAATACATCTTAATCTAATCATAATAGGTAAAATAGTTCAGTGCTAACATAATAATATCGAAGGTAAAACGGAACCCTTCTTCTTACTTCTTACTTCTTCTTCTTACTTTTAACCTGTTTAGTACTACCAACCCTTAGGGTTTACTTTTTTACATTAGCCTCTAAACAGTTGACGTCATTTTATGTAATATGTTTACTATAATTATAATGTCAATTGAAATGCTAAAATAATAAGTTTTTGTTATTTTCGAAATAATGTAAACCTCATCTCATTGTTTTGTGTGTGTGCATGTGTGTCTTTTAAATAGAAAGTGCCAGTAGTAGCACATTTTTGATTTTCTTTTTTTACTGCTCTCGAAGCCATGCTTAGTTAATAATTATGAATTTGGTGTAATTAATAAAAAAATATAATCGGAGAAGTGGGAGGTTCCGGTGGTTGGAACGGCACGACGTTAAAAAACCAAATAATTTTTACACATACAAAAGATATTATTAATAACGTAATATACAGGTAATACGAGTATTATAAAATGAAATGCATTTAGGCATTGAAGTATAATGTCATAGAACAGACATCTCGAACAAAATGTGTGTCCCACCGGGAGGTTCTATTTTCAAAATTGAGCCCCCGTTCTCCTTTCAAAATCGAACGAATCCATTGAAAATTGAAGCCGGTCGGCGCCAATTCATTGGGACATACATTGTGTTCGCGGTGTCGGTTCTATGTGCTAGTAATAATACTTCAATGCATTTAGGAGAGTATTTTTATGAAAAAGATAAATATGGGTACAGACTTTCAATCTTGTATTTGATTAAAGCGCGTGCGTATGTTTAATGTTATGTAAACTATTTCAATGAGATGACGTCTTCATATTTTTATTTATTTAAATCTCCTCCATAACTAACAAATTGGAGATGTATTTATGTACATATTTAAATTAATAAAATACTAGTTAAGAATAATTCTATTAATTTTAAATAAATAATGTCAAGAACAATAATAATAGGATATTAAGCGATTATACTTTTATTTATAAATATTTTAATTTTAAAACATTTCATAATAATTTATTTATTTAACATTTAATAATAATTAATTCACTTGTCTGTATTGTAATTTCATTTTGCAACAAATAATTTTTAAATATGGAAATATTTAGGGAAATTGTGCAATGGTTTGTTTCAACAAGTTACCATTTAGAACCAAATGTACTATATGAATATGACTTAATCATTTCTTTTAATGATTTTATAAAATCTTCACAGTCAGTGTTTACAATTTAAACAATTATTATCTGTGAAATTGCATTTTTAAATCGATATTTTATTTAAATTTCACTGCCTATATTATATGTCCAATTGTTTATAACTAAAAGAAATTTAAACTAAATGTAAAGTATTGTAAATATATTAAAAAAAAAACAGAAAATTCAATTCTTCTGGAAACTTGATTAACATAGATTCTAAATTAACCCTGCGGTTTAACATCGAGCCAGCAAATATACATATAACAGAGCAAACAATTATCTGGACTCCTAAAACATATTTCTTTGACTAAACAGCGGTGACCCGACCAGGATAAGGTTTAATACACACGGGACCGTTATAATAACGCTGAAAAGATGACGGCAACACCATTTTTTCTCTCGTTCTCTGTTTACATTCCAAGTAATTAAATACAACGAAAAACAAAAAATATAGCACGTACAGAGAACATTATTGTTTTTTTATATTTACATATATAAATTTTCGATGAACACCAGCGAAGAAATGATTTATTCAATGTAAGTAAAATATTGTTTTATTTTATCTACTTAAACAAGCATGAACACGGAGCAATTGTCAACGTCCATAACAATATGTGAAACTACAGAATACATATCACCTTGATATGACAGACAATTAATGGTGGATAAATTATCTAACATATTATTTTAACAATATTATAAACAGCTTAAAAAACTCTGATTAGTATTTCGATACTACTTCGGGTCACATGTTGCTTGCGTGTTTATTTTGTCATAAAGCGCGTAAATATTTTGACAAAAATTTTAGCATTAAAGACGTGCTTATAAAATGTCAATGTGAATAGGGCCTAAGAGATTCGTATGAACTGAAATATACTAAAACAAAAACCAATGACACTTTGCTCTGTTATATCTAGGTGGTATGTATCTATGGTTTAAACATTCAAAATGTGTTAAATTGTATTAGTTTATAGAATTTTTAATGTAAGTGTAATATACTGACTGAAGTATTGAATATTTAAGAATGCACGATTTTGGTTGTATAATTGAAATTATATTGCTCATTTTGTGTATTTATGAATACAAAATTAATGAATTTGAATACAGATGCACTAAGTTAACTGAGACGTGAATAAAAGTCTTGAAAGTTTCAAATGAAACGACGGGAGATTTTATTACATGTGGTTCAATAAAATATTGGAAAACTAAACGCTTTTTATTCTTCTAGCAACATTACTGATACCCTTACGATATTTATCAAATAAACATACACTTTTCCTTTCAGTTTTTCATCGGCATTAAATAAGACAGAAATGTGCGAAAGATATCTCATGACAAATTTAAAAAAATGTGTTCATATAAAATTAAATAATAATATTATACCATTTTTATAAACAGAAATACAACATTACGATTAGTGAAACTATATTCATAGAGATATAAACCATTTTTTTCAGTAAATTGATGCATTTTAAAGATTTATTATAAGACAAAAACAAATAATTCTCGAGCCTTGATAAGAAAAGAGTACCTAAACAAATAGGTATAGTTGATAGCGAAACTACTAAAAAATACAACCTTAAATTACTTTTTCAACAGGGCCCAATAGGTTGAAATAATATTTGTCGTAGAAGAGTCTAAGCAAATATTATTATGGCCTATTTAAAGCCGTTCTATCTATTATATTTTATCTATTGGCTTCAACCCATTAATGGCCCACTACTGGGCACGGGTCTCTCCTCTTTTAGGAGGCCTAGAGCATACTCCACCACGCTGCTCCAGTGCGGATTGGTGGAGGGGTTAGTGGCCAACCCGAGTGTCGGAAGTTTTCAAACCGCCCGAGGGCCTCCGACATGGCTTAAGACTGTTATCTTATGATAACAACCGGGACCGACGGCTTTACGTGCCCTCCGAAGCACGGAAACTCTCAAGAAATTTTTGCCACTAGCGATCACCCATCCAACTACCGACCGCGCCCGCTGTTGCTTAACTTTATCGATCGCATAGGATCGATGCAAGCCGCCGGGCTATGAGCATATTTTATCTATTAATAATCCACAAGTCCCACAAAAAGTCATTGTGAATATCTTTGTTTTGGATTAATTTATCTAAAGATTAAATAGATTATAATATTAAAAACGGTGGCAAGAGGTTTGAATGTCTCTCTCCCGCACTGGTGACTTGACTTTGAATATGCGTATGAATTATTATCACTTCCTTTTATCTAGAAGTACGTGTTGGGGGAAGCTGAGAATTCTCCATATTTTTCTTTAAAGGCGTGTGAAATCTTCCAATTCGCACTTCGCGTGGTGGTTAATGCCTTAACTGTTCTCATTGTATATGAAGACATAATCTCAGCAGTGGGATAGTAGAATTATGTCTTGAGATTTTTTTTTATTCTAGTTTAAATTGATTGCTGAATCATTTCTTATTTAGTTAATTCCTTCTTTAGTTAGTTGAACTTAAATTCATCACAAACGTAACGATACAAAAAGGACTAAGGCAACACTTCTTGGAGTTAACAGAATGTGGAATGAAATACCTATCTAATAGTTCGACGACTAGAACTAATCGGTGACTAAAAGCGGCGAAGCGCTATTAGCCAGACGGCAGCTATAAGTGAAAATCGTAAGTGATCGAACGAATACAAACTTGGAGCGCAAACTTTGATGGAACCGTTTGTAGCAAATTTATTGAGTGCTTTCGTGCTTCTAGACTTTGTAGTCTTTTAAGTAAAAGTAAATCATTGTTAAAATCTACTTTGTTAAGTTACTTCGTTAAGTTTAGTTGTTTATCTTGATAGCTGACATTCCAGCATACCAGCATGGACACAAGCGACATGAAAAACACTATAAGAGCATTTGTGGCCATGAAATAACAGGAAGAATCAAAGAAGTTAAGTAAGTTTTTAAGTTAATTAAATAAATGTAATCTTTTCCACAATCAGTCTACGATTGGTCAATAATGTTAAGAACACTACAGCCTCCTTAGTTAAGAATTCCTCTGCTAATAACCATTAAAAGATTGACTTCTCGAAGATTTTGCATTTAATTAAGCAACTACAAGCAAATACAAATTGTTTAAATTACAGCACAAGGTAATCTAAACTATGATGCACGTAATTCAAACAGCCTTAGATGTAATCTTGTTTCAGGCAAAGTTAGCCTTTGAATGCAGCCCGCATCCTCCAGTGTGTGAACACCAGAGTTATCCCGCTAGTTGCAAACGTTGCTTGTTTATGATTTTGGCTGAGTTTACACCAATAAGCTTAGGTAATTGCAAAATCAAGGAATACAATTAGCCTTTACCTACAGTCAGTTGAATTTTACATCCATGACGTAAAGCCAGATGTGAAAGAGACTTTATAAATTTTATAGCCCGAATACGAATGTAAAAATAGTTAAATATTTTTTAAAGATTGTGGATCATTTTGAGATTATATTATTATTATTATTAATGACTTTTAACTAATAAAAAGTGACGCATGTTAGGGGATATAACCTGTAGTGGATTTATAAAGGCTGTGATGGATGGATGATGAAGGATTCGCGTTTCCTGCTACTCTGGTAGTGGTAGGCGACCACATTGACCAATGATGGCCTTGGTAGTTTCCACATTCTTAAAGAAATTTAAAGAAAATTAAAGAAGACATTGAAAAGGTATGTCATTTACGAGTGTACCGGATTCCTTCGAAATTTTTCTCCAGGTAAACAAAGAAGATTTTTTATATGACTAGCCAAGAAAGAAACTGACGTACCGCCCTTGATGATAAGAGGCCACCACTGCTCATATACATCGCAACACCAAGGCAATGCATGACTATCAGTCCAGAATCCAATTCCGAATCAGAGCAGTCTGTAATGAAAGTATGTTGACGACACTGTAGCCTAGTTGGTAGCGACCCTGCCTGCGAAGCGAGGGGTCCCGGGTTCGATTCCCGGCCGGGACAGATTTTTAAGTGACAGATAAACATTTGTACTCGGGTCATGGATGTTATTGTGATGTGTTATATGTGTCATCCATGCCACCCGCGACACAGGTAAAAACCTACTGCGGAGGTATGAGTGTGTTAGCGTTTATTTATTTATTTATTTATGTTATACGACAAAGTACTTAATCAGTAAATTTTGATCTACAGTAACTTTATAGCAAAACATTTGACTCAAACTTCAAAATTCAAAACAACAAAAAGCGACACAAAACTACATAATGTTTTCGGTAAATTCTTGAGTAACAACTTAAAGTTATTTTGAGAACATGACGTACAATGAAACAAACCAAACACATCCTCCCGAAACTGTTTAAACACTGCACGAGCTATCGACCGTTAATCTCCGTAGTGCTAGTGAAAACCTATGCCGTTTGCTACAAACTTCTCAGGAAACTAAACTTACTGAGATACTCGTCGAAAGATAAATATCTCCCTTTGCACCAGTAGTTGCGCTTTCTGTGCCATTCTAATTTATTTCCTGTTCGCTTTCCAACAATATTTCACAATTTATACAAATGCGTGACTTATTATTTTTGCTATGTTCAAGTCTCTTGCGAACGCGTTTACCGTCCAATGTGGCTATGAGGTTAAAGTGGAGTCACCCAAAAACCTATGTTACACTCGCTTTGCCCATGGCTTTGTCTGCATTTTATAGGATAATAAGTATATAGGTATGTTATAGGTATATTCCAAAATTAATGGTCTACCTGTATGGTAAATTTTATGAAAATTCGTTCAGTAATTTTTGCGTCAAAGAGTAACAAACATACATACATCCATTCTCACAAACTGTCACGATTTATAATATTAGTAGGATGGTAATTACGAACTTTAGTTTTCTAACAAGTTATCATGTTACTCTTAAAGAATTTAGTGACGAAATCATATTTATATTAAACTAGGTGTTACTCGCAACTTCGTTCTTACACTGGCCTTCTACACGTACATCGCCCGTCATACGCACGCTTCATTTGACGTTTGCTTGCATTCTACGAAAAGTATTTTTTTAAATTTAGACAGGACCAATAACGGGTCAACTATTAATAAAATTGTATATATTTTTCCTTACGTTAATACCATACTCACAAATCGATTATAATGTAGTATCTAGCATTCAATTCAATAATGGAGGCGGAGAAAAGACATTTGCAAAAACTAGCATCAATCATCTTGAATATCCTCCGCCCAAACATTATAGGATATAAAAGTGTTTTATGACGAGCACCGCATATATATTGTGAGAAGTTGTATTTTTTTGTCAGCTCACATTACTGTAAGTAACTTGCGTCTGCTGGTACACTGAATTTATAAGAGTAATAGTAAATATTATTCTTCTTAACCCGGCGTCATGGGGGTTGGGTCTGTGAGACCCGTCACATTTTATTTCGCTTATAGTTCGGTTACTATGCGTGCGACGTTGCTGATCTTCTCAATAGCTGGAGCTGTTGAGTTGTTCGATGCGTCACAAGTAACACGTTGGTCGTGGCTCAGCCGCAGTGGGAGTTACATGTGCACAAAATTGAATAAGGTATGTGAGACCCATCCCCGCAGTCAGTGTAACAATTTCGCGCCATTTTGTAT
Source organism: Thymelicus acteon (assembly GCA_951805285.1). NCBI lineage: Eukaryota > Metazoa > Arthropoda > Insecta > Lepidoptera > Hesperiidae > Thymelicus > Thymelicus acteon. The sequence continues at coordinate 17,111,880 of OX638219.1, read as the reverse complement.
AGATATTGTTTTAATTATTAACTGTGTTTTTATTATTTTATACTTGATTTTTTAAATTTTATGTTATTGTTTACAATTGTAATTGCTGATATATACTTAGTTCAATGTATTTTATTTGTATTTTTTGAGGTACTTAGTAAAAATGGATCGAGAAGAGGCAGAACCATCGCCTATATATATCTAAGTACACCCATGTAAAGGAATGTACATACTATGATTGAATTGAAAGCTTTTATAGCTTTTATAGGCCTTCTTTAACTAGCTGGTCTTTACTCTTTACCGATCAGGCAGGCAAAATTTGAGTACATATAACATATAAAATATAGTACCTTTCTGTGCTGACTGTACCATGACATGGAGTGATTAATTCATTTTTTTTCTAAAGTTTATTTAGTTTCTTCCAAAAAAGTGCCATTAGAACATCAACACTGATTGTTAATTAATAATATAATTACATTTAAGTAGAAGAGAAAAATTTTGTTGACATTTGTCGTTCTTTTTTTAAATTCTATTAAATATAATTAAAACATAATATAATATGATTTTTGTGTTTCATTTCTTTAAATTAATACCTAAAAAACTAAACACGAATAAATATTAACTTTATTATTTATAAAGTATTCGAATAATTTTGACATTAATGAACGGGTCTGTGAGACCCACCCCAACGTCCGCGTAACACGTTTCCACCCCCATGACGCCGGGTTAAATAACGTTTGGCTGTGATAATCAAAGTCAAAGTCAAAACCATTATTCATATAGGTCTCACCGATACACTTATGCACGTAATTTCTTTAAACTATTTCACATAGGAGAAGAAACGAAAGATACTCTTGAGCACATCCTGTATAATGTAAAAATGACGTTTAATGACCTAATTACATAAAAATATGCCTCAGTCAGAAATCAATCCTGGGACATCTCGCTTTACAGGCAAAGTCACTATTTATACTTTGCATTGATCTCCCTATCAATGTCTTTTATTATTCAAATACAACGACATATCAGATTATAATTCATTAGCTTAGGATCTAACTTGCATCAATATAATTGCTCTAATTGATTGTTTTGTATCCAACATGTTCTTAGCCGCAGTAATAGATTAAACCTAATCCCTTTAATAATAGGAAGTGGTATATTGTCTAGCGTTATACTCTGGATAATACCGCCGTGCGTTATTCAAGTGATGAGTTATAACGTCGATGCTATTAGGAAGATTCATTATGCTCATATATGTAGATCGGAGAGCTAATAGCTCAATGAGTTACCTATATCTAAATTATGTGAACAGCCGATTTAAATTATGTATGATTAAAGACCCTGTAGTTTAGTTGGTTGCGACCCTGCCTGCGAAGCGAGGGGTTACGGGTTCGATTCCCGGCCGGGGCAGATATTTATGTGGTAGATATATATTTGTACTCGAGTCATGGCGTGATTGTGATGTGTTATTGTATATGTTTATGTGTCGTCCATGCCACCCGCGACACAGGTAATAACCTACTGCGGGAGTATGAGTGTGTTAGCGTTTATTTATTATTTATTTATTATTTATCTTACTACAGATTGTCATGGAGTATAGAGGTAAGGAGAAATGACTCGTTTATGAAAAGTGTCAGCAAAAAGCAACAGGGTAAATTGGGACTACGTAAACAGTTCCAGTTTGGTATACAGGACTCCCACTGTCTAACAATAAGTTAAATCTGTCAACAACTACTACATTCATATCATACACTTTGCTTACGTTACTGCCAATTTACTGCTTATAGCTGGACACTTTTTCAACTTTCTACTCTACTATACGCTATACTCTACCATAAGACTTGTTAATACAAGTGTGTGTGTGGATTGAGGGCTCTTTTTTAAAAGTTACTCAGATTTTCGTCGTCAGCACAAATAATGTTTTTATTGTTATTGCTGTATATGACAGGAATAAAAACAGGAAATCACTCCACGTGCAATGTTGGGTTCCGAAGCAGTAAATTTATCGACTATTACTCACTAACTAATGCTAACATAACTGTTATAATTTTCCTTGTAAATTTATCATGTAACAACGTATTTTTAAGAATTTTTTCACTAGTCCAACTGCGACCGTTTAGCCGGCAGGAAGGGTGGGGGAAGAGACACGTGACTCTAACCAAACCTAGCACTAAAGCCAAATATTTCGTGCAAATGGACCTCTAATTCCAAAAATGGTCTTAGAAGACCTATAATATTTTTGAAAAACCTTTTCACGATACCCAAAACAAAAATTCATCCTCACGTTAATTGTAGGGGAGGTACCCAGAAAAAAAAATGTTTTTCAATATTTTATTCTACGATTCTGGAGTTTTAATAATTATGTATATCCATGATAAATTACAGCTTTCTAGCACTAAGGATCTTGTCGCTTTGCTTCGGATAGACAGACAGACGGACAGACGGACGGACAGAAAGTTATAAGGGTTCCGATTTTACTTTGGAACCATAAAACGCGTAATTACGTAGACGAAAAATGCTAATCCTATCGATTCTAAATCGCTAATTTCGGATGAATTTTTACTAGAAGGTTGGTATTGAATTTTCTTTTTTTTTTCTTCGTACATGGCATTGGCCACAACTTTTTTACCATACGTTGCACAAATTTTTTATCTTCACCACGATGTTTTCACAATTTTTTCCTAAATTCCTCCTTGATTTTGAAAAAATCTGAGTAACTTTTAAAAAAGAGCCCTCAATCCACACGCACACGTTAATACATACATCAAGAGATTCAGTTTTTGTTAAATGTCATCTCGAATCACATTACAATGATTTTATTAATTAGTAGTTAAAATTAAAAGTATTAAACGTGAGTTGTATATTTTACCTAAAGTTTCACTTCTGATTGATTTATCATTCCATAAATGTGCCATGTCTGAATAAAATTACGACATGTGGCTGAATTCGACTGCTTCAATTTCTGCGCGCACTTGGCTTATCTACCTCCTTTTGTACATACACATTCTTATGTGTGATCATTAGAAGTACGGAAGAAGACTAGTAGTAAAATTACTTGCCCCTTTCTGTGCTTAGTGCTCTTTCCGTGAAAACAGCTCAAAGATCTTCAAAGGAAAAAAAGGGTGCGTGTACTTTTGTACGCGCGTGAGAAGTTATACTTCTTAAATATTCAAGTCAATCCTATCCTATCCTATCCTACTATCCTACTTCCTACTAATATCCTACTTCCTACTAATATTATAAATGCGAAAGTTTGGATGTTTGGATGTTTGTGTTGCAATCACGCAAAAACGGCTGATCGGATATAGATGAAATTTGGCACGCAAATAGTTTAATATCTAGAATAATATATAGGATACTTTTTATCCCGAGATATTGATCTGTTCCCGAGGGAGAAGAAGTAAACTATATGGTAATAGGAAAACAGTTCTGACGTTTGTCTTCACAGTGACATTAGAAAACTCAAAACAGCTGATTGAGTGATTAAATTTTAATAATTGGTTCATTTTTTTAATATGTTTATTTACAAACATATAAAAATTTGCGGTGAGGCACATTGTGATCATTTTTATCATGCAATGGAAGCTTTAGTAACCATCGATCTCGTATAAAATCAAGTAAAACAAACACAGCATTTTTTACGCAAAATGAAGGCTGCTTACACATCAGCGTTTGTCGAGCGTTCCTAGCGCCAAACACTTGATCGATGAACTATAAAAATAATAATTTTACGTTGAATAAGTACTCGTAGCTTATCAAGGTTTTCCCTAGCTCTAAATATGAGGTGCAATTGAAGTATTATATTATATCGTATCAGGTTTAATTCCTTAATAGCAAAAAAATCAACAAATTTGGTTTTTAACATTTCTAAATATCTACCTATATTTTTTTATTTACCTTATAGAAATAAATATTGATTTTGTTAACTTATTTAGCAAATCATTATTCACGTGTGTCGGATGAACGCGTACGTTTATAAAATCCTAGTGTGGTGTCGGCCTTACGTCAATTCGGCCTTATGTCAATATTTCTTAATTTTTTTATTGCTGTGCATGCATAATAATATAACCAGTGCTTTAACCGAACACTACAAACCTTAAATAAGTTTTTAATGAACAAGACCGTTAGTATACAATGGTTTTAGTTAGGAATAGATTCGTTGTTTAAGAAGCGATTTCATGATTTTTTTATTCTATTGGGAATTTACTCAACTTGGTCCTACTTCAATATAGTGAGACTGTGGATTCTGGAGGTAAATAATGAGCTTCTCAGTCGTAGGGAATAACTGAACTGTGTTTAAATATGTTCCTGTTGTTATCGTTGACATCGCATGGTATGGTGGTGTGTCTTAGAGACGAAAATTATGACTCCTCAACGGAACAATTGAAATAACTAAACAATTTTTAAAAATATTTGTTGTTTGTAAATTGAAGGGTAAAATCTAAAAATCCGTCATAAGACCTGTCGTAATGTTTGGATCAGAATGATAGGCTACAAAGAAGATTAATGAGAGACGATTGCATGTCACAGAGATAAGAATGTTGAGGTGGATGTGTGGAGTGAAGAGAATGGATAAAGTAAGGAATGAGTATATTAGAGGAAGTTTGAAAGTGGCAAAAATGTAAGAAAAGTTAAAAGGGTACCGAATGTCGTGGTATGGACATGTGATGAGGCGAGAGGAAACGCATGTAACGAGAAGAGTGATGGATATGAATGTGATGGATAGACGAAGGGGACGAGGACGACAAAAGAAAATATGGATGGATTATGTTACAGATGATATGAAAGATAAGAGAGTTAGTGTAAAGATGACGGCTGATAGGGAAGTGTGGTAGAGGAAAACATATTGCGCCGACCCCAAATAAAATTGAGAAACGGGCAGGATGATGATTAATATTAACGCTGTAAAACCAGATGCACAGACAAATAGATTTTTTTTTATTATAAGTTAATACTTGACTACAATCCCACCTGATGGTAAGTAGAGATGTAGTCTTGGTTTATTATAGGATCTATTTAATACATAAACATACATACATATTTTCATACCTTTCATACTTTAAGTATGATGATGATGATGTTCCGCGATGACCCACGATGATTGCAAGGAAAATACTTAATCTGGTATACTTTTAATTTTAAATCATAGTTTAACGATATAACAAACTGCAACTTCATCTGCGTAAATGAGATCCACAGAGAAATCAATCATATTTTTGACTACGGTATCGTGTAATTTTTTAGCGATATAGTCGATATGGCTAAGACACTATATAATTTTTAGCCACTAAAAGATATGCATGGGGCAACCTCGCTATTGCCACTCTATGGAGTACATAAAACACTGAGTCTCTTCGTTTCGTTTCAACGCCCTTAATAAAGATGTCATACATGGAAGCATCCATTAAATGTACCGGTGTTATTTAAAGAATGATATGGTTCGTTTGTGTTGCATTTTTGTAAACGTAATTCTCTTAATGGTTCTGCTGTTTGTTCTAATTGCGGAATAACTTTATAGTTTTCCTCCAGAATAATAGTTGTTCTTTTATTTTCTGCGCATCGCAAAATTTACACGCTTTGTTAATTTTATCCCTTTTTAGAAACTTCTGGCTACTGAGACTTGCGAGTTGTGACTCTCATCATGCTCTAGCAACAGCCCGTCTCCGTCATTCTGTTTCATGAGCATGTTGCTAACATCGTTTACCTGCCTGTTCCGGCGTAGCAGCTTTCAAGCTTGCTGAAATTATTTTTCACGACGTTTCCTTTGATTTTTATGACCCCTAAGCAGCTCGCTGGTACGCCAAATAATGAGCATGTTTCCGGTGTCGATGATGTGCCTGTTTAAGCAGCTCTTAAGGTAACCTGCCGCTGAACTTCTTCCTCACGACATGCCCTATGATTTTTTCGAATCTTTAGCAAATTGCTAGAACGCGAAATAATAAGCATGTTGTCAACATCATTCTTTGGGATGAAAAGCAGAATACACTAAGTTTAATTCACAAACATCCAAACATCTAAACCTAACATCTAAATTTTTGTAGGATCTGGATCTAATTCTAAATTCTCGCGAACGAAGTCGCGGGTAGAAGCTAGTAATATAATAAAATATTACTCCTGTACTACCTATGTTTACACAAGTACAAACTAGATGGCGTTGTTCGTGAATCTGAATCACGCTGTTGATACTGTGAGATTTGTATATGTAATCCAGTGCTTTCATACCCCCTCCATGGTAGCGCAAACGTTTAACGCAACCTTTTTGCAAGTCGTGTAAAAAGTATAACTTCAAAAAAACGTGCGTTAATGTTTGGTACAGTGTATCAGACTTACTCAATTACGTGCAGAAACAAGAAGTTTTGAAGAACGGCTTGTCTATTTTTTTTTATTTCAAAGAAATTGATAAAGATTTCTACGTGGACGAACATTCAACCCTTAGTTAAATGGAGGGTAAGAGGAAGATTGTTGGTAACAAATATGGTATTATTAAAGCCCCCACGCTTACTACTCTTACGCCCCAATTCAGAGTCACTAATGGTTACTTAAATCGCTCCTTAATACAGAATTTGTATGGTAATTCTTTACTAAAGATCGATTAAAGTAACCATTAGTGACTCTGAGTTGGGGCGTTAGAAGTAGAAATGCTCCGAAGTCCAGTTCACTACCAGTCTTGAAATATAACAACCGTGTTTTGATTGTTGGAGAGTCAGCTGGTGATTTCTATTTTGTCTTTATCTATGGCGATGACCATTTCGCATCCGGCCATGACCTTTTTAGTATTAAAAAAAAAGTAAGAAGAACTCGAGCACGGTAATAGGTAGGTACCCTATCTTGACGAACAACATTCTCCTTTAACGTGTTCTGATTGCAAAACAAAAGAGTTATTCATTAGTTCAATGACCTCATCCTTTAGTCGAGTACATAGCTAAATAGTTCTGAATATTTTTAAGGTAAACATGATATCAAGTATTATATTTGTCAAACAAAAAAGGATCGCAGGCCTGCCTCATATAAAAATCCCACATTCATATCCGCAGCGTATAACATAAAGTCAAGTGCCCTTCAAATGCCAACATGAAACAGATATTAATAACGTTAAAACAAAAGTGTCTGTGTACACTGCCGTCGTTGTGAATTGGGGCTCAATTTTAGTAATTGAAGAGGTTTAAAGGTTTTTTTTTGTATATTTTGGATAACTGATAATTTTATTTTGCAAATTTTCTTTTATTTTTGAATAAATTGACACCTTGTACGGCTTTTAAATCAGTCAATCAAATTGTTTTTGCGTATTCAGTTCCTCTTTTTATAAATTTAATATCATTGCATACAATATCATTGATTGATATATCCCGTTCATTTCCTTAATATTATTTGAGAAACAAAGTTCCCTTCGCTCTCTATTTGTGTTAAATTTCACAAGTGCACAAAGTGCTTAATAATATTCAAAAAGACGAAGAAGTGTCATTGACACTTGTTTTTATGGGGAAATCTACGGAACATATCTAGCGGGTTTTAAGCGATTTTAACCCACTAAAACTCCTTCGAAAGACATTGTTGGCGCATAATGGAGAGAAAGAAGAAGAAACAGAAAAAAGGAAGACCGAATATTTTTTCACACACACTTTTTGCCTAGAATATACCTAACTATACGATTTCTACCAGTTAACCTCAAGCCACGGCTGTTTCCAATGAAAGCTTTCAAACCAATTACCTACAACAATTAATAAAAAAATCGATATCAGTAACTAAAATCGGATAACAAACATTTTTCTGTTAAAATATTCCTTAGGCCCTATGTATAGTCCCATATTACAACAAAGTGGTCTTAACTTAAGCCGGATAACTTCGTGGGCTATTCGGCTGCTTTTGTTGAATTTTGTCGTTACAATCCCGGTCTCTAAGCATAGATATATCTTTCAATAAAAAATTGAGTTATTTTAACTTTTTAATTATTCGGATAGAAAGACTGAGTTATCGAATTTCTAAATCCAATGGCATAAGCTTCTTTAGAGTTGAGAAACTTCAGAAATTTGATAAGAAAGTAGACATCTAGTTTACAGAAACATATCTGCCATCAATTGGACCAGTGTTTTTTCCTTTGCATGGACTTCTTTTATCTATAGAGTATTCTACAATTCTACAGCATTATTGTCTACAATTTTGTAGCATAAAACATGGAGACACTCGTGCAAATGTTGCTATCATAATTTACGGACATGGACATTAGATGTGTAAAATACAGGCGAAAAATGCGTGTGGGAACTGAAAGCATTTTTAATAGCACATACAGCTGTGGATTATCTTCTGCTGCCCACACGCGCGTGAATTTTTAATATACCAGTACTGCCGACGTATTCACTCAGATTGCAAACACAGTTCAATGGTCTAAGCTCATAATAAATTGTACAACGCTTGTATAGATTTGCTTTTATAAAAATAAAATAAACGCGACTTTTAAAAACTACAACTAGTTATAACCACAATCGCTTGTGCGCTAAATGAATCGCTACTGTTGAACTATTATCAATCTATTTGAACGGTTTCCTAGACAGTTACTTAGGTTAAAGAACCTATACAGATATTGTGAAATAAAATAGTTTTTTGCTCTACATACTACTACTACTACTAAAATAAATACCTATGTTACTTAGCCTAGATTTATTTGAAACGGCATTTGTTCATAAGAGTAGCATGGGCATAAAACTGGTAATTAAACTTGCAGATTAATTTTATTCTTTCAAAAAAGACAACCCTGACATTGCCAGAGAGGATAAGAGATAGCGTTAGAAAGGAAGGCGTTGGATGATTTTGGGGAGTGCGCCTCCTGTACTATTATGTCTTCTGTGCTGAGACTTGATATTGACCCAAGTTACATACATTAAAATGCACATGCAGAACTTCAATTAGATATCCATAGAACAGCGGCATGATTTATCTATCATCACATAGACATTAAGCATTATGCATGTAAGCAGAATAACAGTAAAGATGGAAGTAAAAAACAACAGGCGCCCTTATCGCTACATAGCGATTTCTTCCAGGCAACCTGTAATAAGATACTTAAGAAAAACAAAGAGAGCATCGGCGTGCGTAAAGTTTCCAGATAATACAAAATAGAAAAGAAAATAACCAAAAAAATTAAAAACTGTAAAATACAAATTAATACATACCATAGCAGTAATATTTTTATATGACATTAATGTTTAAGGTATATTATTCTATTTTATATTATTGTTACATCACTATTATTTTATAACAATAAACATTTTTGTAGGTATACAATCTGTAACTTTAAATATACCGATGTTACCGGGTTGATCGACAGGTAAAGACCAGAGAATTAGGGTTTGATAGGTCGGAACAATCGGTCAGTGGAAGAACGTGTTGAATTGATAGACGACACAGCCAATGGACGCGTGATAAATAGAGGGTGAGCGCAGTACTGAATTCTTAACAAATGGGTCCGTTCAAGACCGATGTACGTACCTATAGATTTTGGTACCTTACATGTAGATATACGTGCCTATAGATTTTGGTACCGTAGATAGAGATGTACGTACTCATAGATGGTGGTAGGCACGATCGAATCATAATTATTAATAGGAAATCGCTAGGTATAAATGTTTTAAAAATAAGTCTATAATATTTCACAGATACCTTTAAACGAGCAATTCTTGTGTATATATTTTTTGAATCTCGGAAACGGTGGCAACGACTTTCATGAAATTTAGTATGCACGGGGTTTCTGGGGCGATAAATCGATCTAGCTTGGATTCATTTTTAGAAAATTTCTTTTTATCCGTGTCTTCAGGCAATGAAAAACTGCTACAATACATTACATACTCTTCCTGATATCTATTGGCGAGTAGCAACACTAAAGCTGCTTCAATAGATGGCGTTGTTTGCTAAAAAAGCCGAGCGTGGCTCGGTCATCCGGGTACTAATATAATTATTATGCAAGTATTATTTTTTTATTCCAATATACAGTTGCTGTTGTTTCTAGCGGTCTATATAGCTTTACGTGATATAATTTTATTATGTATTAATTGCTTATTATACCCTGGGATATGTCTATGTAATCCCCTTAATTGGACTATCCAATTAAGCGGATGGTTGTCATCTGATCTAGCTCTATATGCTCTCTTTACTATGACATGTTTCATCTTTTATCAGTCTAATAATATTAACGTGGCCAACTATTGTTCTGTAATTCTACAAGGTAATTCCCTGCCTTCGGTCGTCGTAATAAGCTAACATGTAACAAGTAACATTATCGGGCGTTTCATCCAACTTTTCATTATAGGATAGGAACTCTCACATCATTCAAATGTCATTCGCCAGGGAGTAACAAGTTAAAATAAGTACATATGAATGGAATTGGAGTGTCTATCTGTGATTTCAAAATAACTGTGCTTATTGTTATTTACGCAATACACAAACTTTTAAAATTTACTTTTTAGAAAGAAAGAAAGAAAAGATTTATTTCTGTTTAACACACACAACATAATTATTTTTATTTTAAGTAGCCTATAATACTTTTTATCCTTATTTATTATTATTTTTTATGGAAATAGCCGGTAAACGAGCTGACGACTTGATGTTGAAGTAGCTATCGTCGCCCATGGACATCGGCAACACCAAAGGAATCACACTGATACGTTGCCGGCCAAGAAAGAGAGAAGAAAAAGAAAAAAAGAACTAGCTCTCAAGTCCCCAGCCGGAACACGACGAGTCGTTTGGCGGCTGACTCATGCTCAAGGGTGGTAGCTATCCAGGCGAACCTCATGGAAAAATTAAAAATTACCAATATAATCCCTCGAGGGGCCCTTCCACCAGCGGGCTGGATTTAGTCGCCCATTACGACACCCATCCGGCGTGGGATTGGGGTTTGTATTCTACGCCGTCTCAATACGGCTTTTCCCTCGGGATCACGATTTACGCGGGAAAAACTCCCAAAACGAAGTCGCGGACACAGCTAGTTTCGAATTAAATTAGCACAATGGATTCGAGACGTGAAGATGATAAACGATAGTCGATGGGGCGAGTAGTAATGAATGCTTAACAAATGGTCCGGCACGATGTCCTGATCGTTTTGTACGGACCGGTGTCACGTGGCACAATGCCTTTAGATAGGGACTTGAAAGCCGTTATTTATGGGATGAATTTTTCTTTCAGTGCCTATAGAAGATGCGTGTCGATATAATGATCTATGATAGGAGATTCTAATAGTTATTTACTATATATAATATCGCTCACCTAATACAACGGCACATCTACGTTTGTCATATTTTACAGAAGCGAATTTCAAAAATTATATAAAAATGTTTAAAATTAATTTATGGGTTCTTTTTACGTTTTTTACAGATTGTATGGGTTTGGTTACTAGTATAGACATTAATACATATTTACCACTATGTATATTATGCACTTTTAAACACGTATACCATATAAACTCAATTTCGCATTTTTTGCAGATGAGCGATATATTATATTATATACATCGTCTTCAGATGTTTCATAATGTATTGCACATGTCAGTCAACCGATAATTATTATCCCACTGCTGGACTCGCGTCTCCTCTTATACTATATGAGGGGTATAGACTATGGTCCACCACTCTCGCCAATGTGGATTTGTAAACTTCACAAACCTTTGAGAACACCAAGGAGAACTCTCAGTCAAAATTGCACGTGTGTAAAGTGTGAATTTGGAAATCATTAGTAAACGTGGTGAATTATATTTGTCACAAAATGTAATGCATTTAATTATTTCAGTAGTTAATACATTTCGGTTCATTTTGATGACTCTGGAGCCTTGTTGGTAGTGACACTGCCTGCGAAGCGAGGAGTCCCGGGTTCGATTCTCGGGATTATGTTGCAGATAAATGGGTATTATTGTGATGTGTTATACGTGTCGTCCATGCCACCCGCAACACAGGTAAAAACCTACTGCGGGGGTAAGAATGTGGAAGCATTTATTATTATTGTTTTAAGAATGCGATAAAATTAAAATTTATTTAAAAATAATTTTATTTCCAAAACCTTCAATATCAGTACGTCATGAATGCCGGCAATTACCAAGGATGCAACAGGACACACATAACAAAACAAAGTTACTTCACGCTCTAAGGTACGCAATCTCTTGAACTTGACATTGTACTTATGTCACCGTAAAATTGAGATGGTTTTTGTTTCTATTTCACGCAAAAACTACTGAACGGATTTTCACGAAATCTATACAAATAAATAAAGTTGGAGTGTCTATTTGTAATATTAAAATAACCGCTTTTTACTAATTGCATTTGGATGTTTACAAAGTACTTATACCAAAACAACATTTTTTTCAATTTGTCGGTCTGTCTGTCTGTCTGTCCGTCCGTCCGTCCATCTGTCTGTCTGTCTATCTGTTTGTTCCGGCTAATCTCTGAAATGGCTGGACCGATTTTGACCGGACTTTCACTGGCAGATAGCTGATGTAATAAGAAGTAACTTAGGCTACTTTTATTTTAGAAAAAAAATAGTTTGTTAGGCGATACGACGTTCGCCGGGTCAGCTAGTTTAGCATACATGTAGACCATGGTCTGGAACAAGATATAGGGAACTTATTATCTCGGAAAACGTAGGCGAATCCGCGGGCAAAGCGCTACTTTATAAATTCATTTTTATTACTGTATCGAGCTGAACATAAACTCTCAAATCATAACTATGCGCACAAAACCACGAGCTAGTTTTAACGTGCAACAATATACATATCGACGCTTGAAAGGCAAATATTACCAAGCGACATGTTGACAACTTTACACTAGAGCATTTTAAAGTTTTTATTTTAGAAAAAAATTTGTAAAAATCGCTTTATTAAGCATTTAAACTGCATGTAACATTAATTGGAATAAGTAGCTATGATTAATAGGCGATTTTTTACGATTAATTTTCCAAAATTTTAACTTTAAAATGCTCTTAGTGTAAAGTTGTCAACATGTCGCTTGATAATTTTTGCCTTTCAAGCGTCGATATCTATCGATTTCAATATACTGGATACACGGAACTAAGAAAAAGACGGACGTAATTCCAACAACAAATTCAGTGAAGCACCCATAGTAATACCAACTCTCTATTCGTACAAGTACACACCCACAAATTGACACCATACTGCTTTGACATTGACACCATCACAAATCAAAAATTACGCACACATGGTAAGCGGTCGGCCATTGCTATGCTTCACTCTCGATTAGGCGAAGTTACGTCCGTCTTTTTTTCAGGTCCGTGACTGGATAGTTTTCTTTTTTGTTTCAACAATCACCGTTTCAATAAAAAGTGCAAATACACAAAGATACCTTATAATACAATAATGTCAGGATAACAATCCGAAAATCTCGGGCACTGATAAAGAACTCTTTATTTACATTTTCGGTGGATATCAACAAAAAAAGAGTATTGGAGTCGAAACGAATTGACATGGAAATCAAAGAGAACGAGCAATAAAGCCGGGTATATAAATATCAAGAAATGAATAAAATAGTGATGATAGAGCCCGTGAGCGGTTCCTTTGTAACAATAGCAAGAGGTAAACCGGTAAATCGGTAAAATGGCCTGGATGAAAGCGTATTTTGTTCCCATCAGAATATTTTATCCTTTAGACTGTATTATGTACTTTCAGTATTGTTTATCATAAATCGGATTGAGGTGTAAGTTTTATTTATCGACGGCAAACGAATGAACGAGTACCAAATGAGTTTAGGTAAGTGGTTCTCGCTACCCATGGGTATCTAAAATGAAATATATTTTTTACTATCTGACCCGGCGAACTTCATGTCGCCTATTTTTTTTTTCTAAAATAAAAGTAGCCTAAGTTACTTCTTGTTACATCAGCTATCTGCCAGTGAAAGTCCCGTTTAAAATCGGTTCAGCCATTTAAGAGATTACCCAGAACAAACAGACAGACAGACAGATAGACAAACAAACAAACAGACAGACAGACGAAAATTGTAAAAAATGTTGTTCTGGTATATGTACCGTTTATACATCCAAATGCACTTAGTAAAAAGCGGTTATTTTAATATTACAAACAAACAGACACTCCAATTTTATTTATTTGTATAGATGTATAGATATGATTGACATACGAACTGATGTTTCACTCAATGGTGAGTGGCCATCGTAGGTGGGCATCGGTAGAGAGAGAGAGAAGTATAGAACTCCAGCCCGCTCTCGAGTCGTTTTTCGGCTGACTCGAGCAAGCGAATGGCGGTTAGTCAGACAGGCTTCATGTTAAGTTAATATCAGGAATAATATAAATGATTTTATATTAATATAGATAATATAATCCTCATCGCTATTACCTTACCTAATACGGCTAAAGTAATAGTTTTAATTGAATTCATTTTATAAAATCGTTTATCGTTTATTACTTTGATGTAATTATTAAGTAGGCCTTCTCTTAAACATTAACATTGACATTAACTCATAGTAACTACTCACTTTTTGCGATGATTTAGTAATCCTTGTATTCTTACCGAAATCTTGTTCTTGCATTGCAAAAACTTCAGGTAACCTTAACTTTGTAACAAAATCATGATACACTTTACGCTGTTGGTAAATCACATAATAATATCTTATTAAATTCATTTTTTGACTATAAATGTAAGTAAAAAACATCTTTAATAAACAAAAGCATGTGACGTTTCGGCACACGAAAACCGTAATGAAGTGTTACCAGCTGTGGTTGCCTGGTATGATGGGACGTACTGATAAAACACACATAAAAAAAATTTAAAGCTTTGAATATGTGTGATGTTTTAGCATACAGGTCGTATACTACACAGTGAAAGCCCTCCAGAACAGGGAGCCTCGTACAATTACGATTGAACGTCACTTACAGGTAAGTTAGTTTAATCGTTTAATTATTTATTAGTAAGTAGGCCTTCTCTTAAACGAAAACCTATGTGTGGCGTCCACTCCACCGTTAATTTTTTAGGTATATTTTTATCCAAAGTTACAAAAAAACATAATCACTAATTTTTACTTTACGATTTGATATTTAAACGTAACAATTATCTCCAAAGCGAAGCAGAGGTTGCTTGTTCTATAAAAAATAGACATTTCGGCTTCATCAATTCCGTCGCGTTATCCACATATCGTGCCGTTCGTTGATTCATTTCACTAATTGGTCGCGAAAAAATATTCCTCGTATACTCTCGAATATTCCAATTTATCGAAGTTTCACGTCGCTGGGGCGTAAACATTATTTATTTTTAGTTCATAAACTAGGCGAGTAAAATACCCTACCGTAGAAGTGTAGGTTCCACATTGTTTTGAGTTTCTGCGGAATATTACAATTTATGTCAGAGTGGCGCATGTTAGGGGAGGTCTATGTCTAGCAGTGGAACTCTTAAGACTGATGAATGGATGGAAGATGTACCTACCTCTATGTGTAACAAGTGATTCCTGTTCCTTAGTCGAAATTTAACTATTACTAGCTGACTCAGCGAACTTCGTATCGCCTATTTTTTTCTAAAATAAAAGTAGCCTAAGTTACTCCTTGTTACATCAGCTATCTGCCAGTGAAAGTCCCGTCAAAATCGGTCCAACCGTTTTGGAGATTAGCCGGACCAAACATACAGACAGACAGACAAAAATTGTGAAAATATTGTTTTGGTTTATGTACCATGTATACATCCAAATGCACTGAGTAAAAAGCGGTTATTTTAACATTACAAACAGACACTCCAATTTATTTATTTGTATAGATTATGTCAACTTCACTTATGAATCTTTAATTTTTTTAATGTTTATTAAAGTTAATTTAACTATTATTATGTCAACTTCACTTAAGAATCTTTTTTTTTTTAATATTTATTAAAGTTAAGTTTGTATTTCTTTGTAACTGGTACCTATCATAATTTTGCACTTCTCCTCCGTGTAATCTTTACTAAAGTTTTTAAAAAGGGTTGGTACCAAATATAACGTTAAAGTTACATTTTCCACAATTTTCTTGACAAAAAACTTAAGTATTATACAGCAAAAAATATACTAGGACATATACTGTGTCCCATTTTATCCGAAACACTGTTGTGCCCATATCCCCACTTTATTCTCGCTGTCTTAACCTCTCCGTACTATTGGAGCTCCTACTCGAGTAGCCTCGTATAACCCGCCGCCTGTAAATTACTATGATGGGCAACTATCGATTTTTTCTGTATTTTATACCAGTTGTAACCTGGAGTGTGGGGTCCCATAGGAACGCAACGTGTTTCCATTTCACCAGTGATGATACATATTGAATGTAATGGCGCGATGGCGGTCCGTACTATGTCCCTATCAGCGCATGATTGAGTGAATTTGGTTTTTGTACCTGCAGTGGAATTATTACGTTCTCTTAATGTTGTAAGAAGCTTGTGATCTGAAGTTGTATGTAGAAAATGGATTTTTTTAAACGCTAACACACTTCATACCCCCGCAGTAGGTTTTCACCTGTGTCGCGGGTGGCATGGACGACACATATAACACACATCACATTAACACCCATGACCCGAGTACAAATATTTATCTGTCACATAAATATCTGCCGCGGCCGGGAATCGAACCCGGGACCCCTCGCTTCGCAGGCAGGGTCGCTACCAACTAGGCTACAGGGTCGTCAAAATTTTTATATAAAAAATCTCAGTCAAAAAATTAAAATAATTGTAGTGCCAAAAGCATTATAGAGCTTACTTTGGATAAAACTGGCTATGTCAATCGTCGAGTCCAAGCCAACAATGAATAAGTATAGTGACAGTTCTATCCTATAGGAGGTCTCTGGGCTGTGTATCATTCTTCATCAGTTTAATCCTGACACGAAATCTGATTGAAATTTTAAGCGCACAATATTTTTTACAAGTAACTAGCTGCCCGGACAGACTTCGTTCTGTTAAAAGTTTCTTTTAATTAAAACCTTCCGTGTGCCTTAAGGGAGATGTAAGCTATCCTATCTTTCAAGTTGGATCAAACTGCACACGGTGTGCAAATTTGATTAAAATCTGTTAAGTAGTTTAGGAGTCCATCGCGGACAAACAACGTGACACGTAATTTATATATGTATGTATTAAGAAAAGCTCATTTCAAAGTAATTACCATATTTTGCTCCACTGGAGAAAATATATTAAGAAAATCTGCGTACCTGAGAGTTTTCCGTAAGAATTGTAAGGCTCTATAAATTTCGCCTATCTGCACTTATTCTCAGTGTAGTGTGAGAGGAGTGCAATTGAACCGTAGTTAACTAAGTAGTAAGATATTTGAGAATCGTGTATTAATTTTCTCCAACCTGACATGAAATGAATGCAGTGAAGAATTAGCAAAATTATTTGAGATCAAATAACCCTGTAGCATATCTCGAGAGATATATAAGACTAGCTTCTACCCGCGACTTCGTCTGCGTGGACTTGAGAATTAGTAATCAAGAAAGATCCCGGCCAAATGCGAGTTAGAGTTGCGCACCGAGGGTTCTGTCCAAACTTACAGAACCGAATCACCTGTCAATCTACTAAAAGTAGACTTAAGACCCCTGGGTGAATTAACTCAGGTGAAGGCAAAGTCGACGGCACCGAACATAATAGCAATGTTAAATCATTCAGTAACAAACTTAACTTTGCCGCTGGAAAACTGTCGTTCCCATATATGGACATAGCGATCAATTAACCAAATACTAATATCCAATCAATTAACCAAAAACTTAAATTTATTTAAGTTTGTTTGGAATTATGCCTCCGCGCATTACTAAGATAATATGGTTGAAAGACAGACAGACGGACAACGAAGGGATCCTATAAGGGTTATGTTTTTTCTTTTGAAGAACAATAACCTAAAAAAATATTCAAAAATTCTATGTAGTAGGTAGCACATACATAAAAACAGTCAAAATAATAATTATAACCTGTAAACACAACTTCCATACTAAATTATTATACCAATTTTCCTAAAGGAGTAGATCCATCCCCGAGCCTCGAACTCGAACGACCCGATCCCGACAATAATGCACCCTATTTTTTAATGCGGGATATGAAATAACTGGGAGCCAAACTACTTAAATATCTAAATATAAATTTAACAAATATTAGTGGGTTTTATATATCCGTACATCATCAGGTCCTGAATTGGTTAGCGTTATACTGGTTATTCAATGACAACGTTACCAACAACAAATATTTTTAAAAACGTTCAGTTATTACCTGAGATGTACCATATTATTAGGCTTTTCGGTCAAAGTTTCATCGCACCGACCACGGGCCACGTGGCGTCTTTTCATTGTATACAACGCCAGAACGCAGCCATAGGAAACTGCTCGCGTATATATTGTAATGCTGTTTTTAAATCTGTTATTACAATGCATACACGAATTTTGCGTACTGATCGTGTATAGTTTGTATCGTAGATGCTTGCGTCTTCGTTCTCAACTATACTACACTTCGTCATAAATGTCGACGGAACCCCGCTACGCGGGGTCCCTATTTTCACGTAAAAAAAATTATACGAACCTAACCTAACCTAACCCATTTCGTTTTGGGTTCCTGTATCTTTTTTATTGCGGGGGGCTTCGCCCCCCGAGCCCCCCCTGTAGGAGAGCTTCCCTTCCCCCTTAGGCTCCGCCCCCCACTCCCCCTGTCACGGGGGTTCAGATACACACAGGATTAGTCCGTATGCGTAATGGCGCTGTACATTATGGAACAAAATATACTTCTACGTTATTACGAAGTATACGCGAGTATTTGCGTACTGCTCTTGTATGGATTAGAAGAACTTAGTAAAAAAGTTATTTCCAATCTATACGTGGTTAGTTTCATACCCTTGCGTTTTGGCCTTGTAAAGAATGGCAAAACGCGGTCACGTGAGTCGCTCAGGGACGTCTCGCCCCTTCACACTTGACGGTTTCGCAACCACGATACCAGCTAGATTTATGGTAATGAAAGGATCCCCTACGCAATAGTAGGGCCTGCCTCTCAACCGGAAGACTCTATTCTCCTGAATTTATTCCTGAATAACTCTGGGGTTTTAAGTGTAACTTCCAACTACGTAAGGCTGAGCTTTTCGCCCAAGAACCTGGTCCAAATGCCAGGAGGTATATATTATATTACCTGGAAAACGTTTCAAAAGAAACTTATTGTTTTTAACTGCTTCGAAGTTTGTAGATTAGACAGCGTGTTATTAGTTTATTTTCACTACTATTTATAAAGCTCGATATATTATGTTCATTAAAAGCGTTGCTAGATCATAAACTAAAACTTGATAGAATAGAAATTCAATCATCTTCATAATTTATTATTTTTTCTTTCTTTTCTTTCTTGAATGACAACGCATGTATGATGCCTTTACTGATCACGGACGACGCACTCAGTCGTCAATGGAAAACGGTAACCATTTACAATCAGGTGGCTCGTGCTCTTAGTTATTTGTATTGCACTTACGTCCGGTCATAAATTTTGCCTATGTCGGCTTGGCAGCAGTACCTAGATGATTATTCGCAAATTTTTTAATTTCTTACTTATTTTGATTATTAAATAAGTAAAGGATTTGTATTTTTATTATTATCTCCTATGAGCCTATTTCTACATAACAATAAGAAAATCTAAATTATAATACTTTGTCGGAATTTAAGACTTTTATGTATTTACAAAAAAAAAAAACATTATTTGGTAAATTTACTAAATTGTGTCATAATATTATCGCTAACTCTGATCCACACCATCATACAGTCAATCTATATTATTCCGATAGCAAAATCTAACTAAGTTATGTGTTATTAATTGAGCAGGGAAACTAATTTACTTAAAACCCCAATGTTTTTTTTATATTTTATAAGTTAATGCTTGACGACCCAGAGTGTGTAAGCGTTTATTTATTTTAAATAACTATAGGTACACATTAATTTCAATAAAAGATGTATTCACGGTATAATAGCCCTACTCAGTTACCTAAACTGACATCTGTTGTTAAAAAATATAAATTATTAAAAATATGTACACATTGATTTTTTTAAGAAATAAGGAATATTTCCGATAATAAACAGCCTCTTTTATCCCTCAATTGGGTACTTTCACAATTTGTTGCTGTTATGTGGCGTATCAAAGAGTCCTATTTATTGCTATCTCGGCTTTTAAGCAACGTATCACAATAAAACGTACATCAGATTTTAAGTTAGACCACCAGCAATACAACTGTGAAAACCGCATTCAATTTCATCCAGTAGTTTTGGCGTGATGCGGTGTCAAACATACAGACAGACAAGATTTTTAAAAATGACAGATTTGCAATCTGTTGCTCCTATTGAGTCCCCTGATATCAAATTTTCTTAAATATCTTCAATGTACAGACATTATCGAGTTACTGTTTTATAATATATATAGATTAATAGCTGCCCGGACAGACTTCATTCTGTCAAAAGTTTTTTTATAAATTGAGATGTTAGCTATCCTATCTTTCAAGTTGGATTAAACTGCACACGGTGTGCAAATTTGATTAAAATCGGTTAAGTAGCTTAGGAGTCCATCGCGGACAAACAACGTGACATGTAATTTATATATATTAAGATGTTCCATTTGCAGATCTTGCTATATTTGTAATAATTGTATAGTTTATTGCAGCTATAAAATAAACACTGAGAAAAATTGGTGACAAACGGAGGAAAAATGTGAAATGCAATACAAACTGCCCGCGTCAGAGTTTTAAACAGAAAATAATAACATGGAACAGAAGCCAACATTTATGAATAACAAACCATAGTAATCAAACCAACGTCCGATAATAACAAAGTTAGGCATCTGTGATTCAGATTCCTGATACTCAGTGCAGGTTTAAAATACTTGTAATTTTTTTTTATTGATGTGAAAATTTCTTTAGCATCGTTGTGATTTGAAAGTCAATGAAACGAAAAAGAGACAGTAAAAAGAGATAAACACATAAATTCATAAGATTTAACGTGGGAGAAAATGAGATGTTTTTTATGTTCGTGGTTTTCTTTGTGTTACTTTAAAAATGCTAAGTTGTATTCAAAGATGGCGCGAGGAACAAGATAGAAGATTCGTTTTATTGCTGGATAGATGGCGCTAGCTGCTCATTTTACTCTTCATGTTAAGTGATGGCGTTAGTTACCACTGTTTTATTTTCATTATGTAACTTTGCATCACTATGACCATTACTAAAACCTACAATTATCATCTTCCCGAAATTTTACATTCGTCTCATTATCTTGAAAACAAAAATTTTGAAAGTTTCACTTCTACCACGTGTGAATTTTACACATATTTATTATTCATTTTCTCTGCAATTAGATCCTGAAACGATTAACTAAACATTTAGAAAAAAGCACAGATTTCAAAACGGGCTAAACATGTTTGAAAACAGATTTTAAACCGGCTTAAAACATTTTTATGCACCATCTGTTATGTTTCAAGAGATCTAAACATAAAATGTATGGGGTGAATATACCTACATGTGAATACCTTAACTTTTCGGAACTTTTCGGGGGGATGAGGGGGGTTTGAACCCCTAAAACCCCCCCCTTGGCTACGCCCGTGGGCTATACTAGGTTACATACTATCAACTTAACGTAAGCGCTTTAGAGGCTCCATAAGTTTAATCCAATGACAAAGACTACAGTATCGTTGTATTACTTATACAATTATGATTGTCATTAGTATCGTAATAGAGAGTGGTCAATAGCTTAAGATTTCCAAAGTACTGAAGATTTGAGAACAATCATAATGTAGCTCACGACCTCTTTGTGATACCAGCATAATGCTGATAATACGCCCGCTTGATAGAGGCTTTGGGGCATCGTATAAGCTAAGCTGACATTAGATTAAATATAAGGTTCTTGTAATTTGAAAGCAACATCAGTTTTATATGTGTAAAAGGGTCATACATTGAATACAACCTCTTCTAATTCTGGTAGTAGTTACATAAAGATGGATGAAGCAAGTAACAAGTTTTTGAAGTCGATAGTCTCAGTACCTACCACTTACAGGAATCTTACAATTCATGGCATTGGATAAATTTCCTTTTTATCAAGTTTCTGTTCCTACCAATAAACATGGTGTACAACCAGGTTACTACGATGTAAAACCAGGTTCCACCAACACTACCTAGATACCTGACGTTCGTACAGAATTCAGTTTTCCCGTCACTTCCTAATTTGTACGAGTAAAGTGTGGCATGAACTAGAAATCTAAAATCCCAATCTAAAAAAATCCTAAATCAATGTTCTCACTATGCTCATGGGATCCTACAACAAGGGGTCCTACAACAAATGGACCCGCCATTTAAGCATGATTGTCACAACAAAAGAAAAATTAAAAATGTCATCGCACTTCGCGCCAATTCACCTATGGCGGCTTACGAGAGAGCATATTGCTACGATAATAAAATTAAAGTCCGCTAATATTACTTAAATTTTAGACCATATTAGGACACCTACACTGTTTATATTTATAAATCTAATGAAACTACGACTTTCAAAAATTATACCATCATCAACATCACTATTTCTCTCACGAATTTAAAAATGATAGCAAATTTTAGCGATCAAAAGCAAAGCATTGCGGTAAATGGCACTTAACTTTATATATTGAAATGGCCAGAAAAAACTTGATGAAGCTACAGCGTGAAACTGTTATGTTTTTTCAGGTCGCTGTACAATTGCTCCAGAAAAAGTAATTATACGGCGAGGTGCAGAAATGAAAGAAATACATTAGCATGCTAATTGGCGGCCCATTAGACGCTAACTTTTAGGTCGCTTTGAGCTACGCGCAACCTGTTTCAGTAGAACAACAACGTTTTATGGATAAGGCTGGGTTCACAGATGTTTCAGTAGAACAACAACGTTGTATAGATAAGGCTGGGTTCACAGATGTCTTAGATAGCATTTAAACAATTTTATTGCTTTTACGCCCCAACTCAGAGTCACTAACGGTTACTTCGCTCCTTGGTACAGAATTTATTGGTAATTCTTTACTAAGGAGCGATTAAAGTAACCGTTGGTGACTCTGAGTTGGGGCGTTAGTCACCACCAATAACATATTTTGGTAAGTTGATGAAAAAGTTCCTAAAGAATTAGTTAGAAGGTAAGTCAATAGTATGTCAAACAGCATGAACACTAATTAAATCATTGCAGTAGCTAAAAAGTATAATAATATTTTTACTGAATAGGTTGTCCATAGTAACTTTAATTCCTCATTTCATATAGCTTCATTTTGAGGAATAAAATACATAAATGTTTAATATAAGGAATTTCCGTTTCAAGTGCTAAGTTTACCTCAATCCGTTATGGTTAGCGCGTGATGTAAATACAAACATCCAAAAACCTTCAAACATATTCACACACTTTCACATTTGTATGATTAGTAGAATACATACTTTAACTGTACATATAAAACATAAAAAATAATAGTACGGCTGTCCTTTATAGACTTTGAAACCATCCAACCAGTATGCCCCAAAATGGTTTCATTGGAAAGGCAATAATGCGAAGATGGTTTGAGATCACTAAAACATAGCATTAGGCACATTTAGATATATATTATGTAGAGACGAAAGAGGTCCACACTTAGCTTGTGTCATGGGACACTCCCGATTCGTGACTACTGGTTTTCAGTGTAGACCTTTGTCTCGCAGTAAACAATGAACAGTGTTGTTCTATTGTATGTCCGTGTCAAAGGAAGTTTTAATGCATTTTGTTTCTCGATACACAAACACGATGACTTTACGTTAAGTATCAAAAACTCTTAATCCATATTGTTTTAATATCGCTTTTAAAAATAAAAGTACACACAATGTACAACATAATTATTATTATTTTCCTTATTAAACACACACTTGAAATATTGCTTGAAAGTCGCACATATAATTTTGTATAGTGATATGAAACAATTTGACGACCCTGTAGTCTAGTTGGCAGCGACTCTACCTGCGAAGCGAGGGGTCCCGGGTCTGATTCCCGGCCGGGGCAGATATTTATGTGACAGATAAATATTTTTACTCGGGTCATGGGTGTTGTTGTGATGTGTTATATGTGTTGTCCGTGCCACCCGCGACACAGGTGAAAACCTACTGCGAGGGTATGAGTGCGTAAGCGTTTAATTGAACTATTATTGAAATCCTATTGAAACAATTTATTTTCTCTATGTTAAACTTACGTAAAGTACAAATTCGAAAATCTTACACAAAAATTATTACCAGGACAATCTTATTATAATTTGATAAGCTTCTACAACTTTTACTCGACAAATTGTTCGAATATATCAGGCAAATAGATCAATCTCAAAAATCGCTCACAAGAATGAGGCGCCTAACACATCTAATTTGCCTTATGTAAAACTCACTTGAGAAACTTTAAACAGTGTTGCCAACCCTAATCTAGATTAAAACTGTAGAACTGTTTCAAAATGCTGTAGAAAACTGCAAAATGCTACTTAAAAAACTGTAAATCTACAGTTTTTCTTATTTTGTGTTATTTAATAGCTGTAATCAATAAAAACCTTAATATAGTAAGAAAATTATACTTGTATTCGTAAATCAACTTTAAATATTTACATAATTTCTACTAAAACTGACTTGTTTTCAATCTGCACATCCTCTTGAATTTCAGTTTCATCTTTATTTTTAAAATCGTACATATTTTTATGAAATCTCTTTAAATGATCATCGGTAGCATTGAACTCATAACAATTTTTAACTTCTGACTTTGTATTTAAAGTGCCTTTTGCGGTGGTGGTAGACCGTTTATTCCTAAGTTTGGGTTACGCAGCGAATAAAATAGATGGCCTTAGTATTAAAATAACTGTAGATTTGGAGGTATACTAAAAACTGTGAAGATATCGAAAAACTGTAAATCTACAGTTAAAACTGTGGAGTTGGCAACTCTGATTTTAAATATTACTCTGAAATAAAAAAAGACGATACAAATAATCTAGTCCATGGACCCAGGAAGCTTTATCCATTGGTCATTTCGCCGTTGTAAATAATCTCGTCTTTTTCTTTTCCATTAAGGGAATTTTCTTCGTTTCTATAAGACGCTTTCGCTAATTACTTCGCCTTTTGTACTAAAGGAACTCCTGATCCCTAATTGGATCACATATTTGTTTGTTTAGGTTCTTGGATGCGGCTTCATTGTACAAATTAAGTGAATTGCGAATTTTATTCGACTTTTAATGTTTAGTTTTAACAATAATGATTTGTCTGGTATTTCTTTTAACAGCAAATAACACAATATGTTTTATAAAAATAATTTGCAAACGGTAAAATTAATAACGGATGTAAAATTTAATTCACAAATCATGTTTTTTATAATTGTTTGTGATTGTTTTTACCCGGGCTCAGAATACTCGGGAATCGAGTATTAATGGTTTTGAACCCGATTTCCTAAAATGGTGGTGACGAATCGAATCGAACGTGGACTGTACGGACTGGATGGTCTTGACTGTTATCGTACGTTGCACCACTTTGACTCCAACTTCGCTCAGTAGCCCGTATAGTTGTAAGAATCTTTGCGGCTGAATTACCGAAAAGATGACGAAAGTAACGAATTGCAGCAATGTACCGAATCGAACTTTGTACTCAACTGCACTCTGTCACTAACCGAACCGCGAATCTAACTGCACTGACACTGTTCTTCGTGCGAACGATAAATAGGAGGGTAGAACCACAGTATAAATATTATATCCAGTAACGTAACTCGGCCCGATTCTCGAAAAACTTGCCTACTTGTAGCCGCGCGCTAGGGCTGTCCGCCGATAGTATTTTAATTTTATCAAACGACTTGAGTTTCTTTGTAGTTTTGTATTTATAAATGTTATATTTTCTATAATAATAAATGCAATTCATTGTGAATAAAAAGGAATTGTTCCATAAAAAACTATGTTGTGTTTTATTAGTACTGTGAAGGTTTGTAAGCCTTCAGTATTGTATTAGAGACAGAGACTCTTAGGGCAGGGTAAGTTCTTCTTGTAGGTTAAGATAAAAATAAAAGGTACAACTGTCCGATTCTATAAACTTTATACCTATTGCTAAATTAATTTATAACATTGAAATCAAAGTTACAGTAGCAATAACGTTTTAATGACAAATTAGACGCAAATGTAATTTATAATATATATGTAATTTATAGTATAATTAGTAATAAGTTACAATTATTACAAATTACAATATTAGGTACAATTATTTCCAGACGAGATTCATATATTCATCATTATATTCTTTATCACGTCATTCATATTATATTCGTCTATACTATAGCGAACCCCATAAAAGATAGCTGCCGACGACACCCATCCGGCGTGGGATTGGGGTTAGTATTCTAAGCTGCCCCAATACGGCAAAAGTAATAATAATCAACCATTTGATTTTTTTAGCCCCTTATTTATAAATCTAGGCATTTTACTCGGTGGACTTATGAAAAATAAACAATTTCTACTTTTTGCAATACGTACTTGTTTTTATTTATTTTATTTATTTATCCTACATGCACTGATCTCCTTCGGCAGGACCGTAGACCTTGAATACAATAATTTGATTTCTTATTAATAATTACAATACAATAATAAAGTTAATATTAATCAATGACGCAATAATTATATATGTATATCTACCTACAAGTACGTATTATATATTATACTATATTGTATAGTATTATATATACTATATAATACGTACTTGTTGGTACGTATATAAAAATAGTCTTACATTTGGGAGTCTCCAGGTAATTTAAACAATGATATTCCTGGGTGACTTAATGTCGTATTATAACACCCAAAAACAGCACAATATTTTGTATTCCTGTTTTCCATATTAAATACTTGGAACTAAACTAAAAGAATTTGTTATTTGTACCGTGGGCCGTGGCTCAACCCGCGCTCATTCGCCGCAGTTTCTACCCTTGTACTAACCTTATTCCGATGTGGGTAGGTATGACGCGCGTTTCGACTGTTTGTATGAAGAGCGATTACTGTTTATTCCCTATATTGTGGTAGAACCCAATGGATACAATCAAAATATTAATTGCGAATGAATGTACTGCCAGAATGAAAATAAACTACATAGACACAGACATATATTTCACCGAACAATATTTTTTTACATTAATAAATTTACATAATAATTTACACAATATATGATACAGACTTATATTTAAAAAACATATAAAATAATCATGTAATAAACCATCAACAATTTATATTAAAAAAAATACCATTATGCAGACCTTTTTGATTTTGATTTTGATTTTGATTTATTGATTGATTTATTTATTTATTTATTAAAGGCATACCAACTAAGTACATAAATTAAATTTTACAATATAACAAATTTATAATCTAACCTGATATATTATGCACTTAAAGGTTTACACAACATTTTTACATGACATTGTAATCAGAAGGCACGATACAATATAACAAATAAAGATTTCAAATTAAAAGTTTATAATAAAAAAGAGAGATTCAAATGGCTGTCATTGCCTTATGTATTTTTTTCTTAAATAGACCTAACGATTCTGCAAAGATATCTATATCGCTGTTATGAAATATACTATTGAAATTTCGTTGCAACGCATTAATTGGAGAATTTAACACATATTTTGTTTTATTGGGATATAAATAAAATGGCTTATAAATCCTGTAATATGTTGCCCTGGACGTTATTCTGGGTATGCTAATATTAATTCGGTTCAAGAGGAATGGGCAGTCAATTAAATGATTAAGCAGTTTGTACAGAAAAACACTACCTAAAGCCTGAATTTTTTTTAAGTAATGGAAGATAGTCGGAAGTGGCGCAAGCGGTCATGATAGCTGTTAAATATGTGATGGTTTCCAGTTTTAAATTTAATAAAAGTTCTTGTAACATGGAATGAACAATAGCTGGTCTGGCGATACCTAGTGTGCCTTCCCAATTTGGGAATCGTAGAAATTTGCTAGTGGTAGTAATCTATACAACTAGGTACCGACTGCGCCTTAAATTGCTTAACTCCAGTAAGGAAAAAACGTAAAATCACGTAGTATTGTCGCAAGCCACTGTTTAAGCTGAGTTCTCAGATCAGGCTCAGTGGTCTAGAACACAAATTATAAATTATTATAAATTATAACGCTTCACACTCATAGCCCCACACTAGGATTCCCTCTGTCGTGGGTGCCATGGACATTATGGACAATACACAACATAGACAAGGACATTTTATACCCAGACCGAGAACAGAAATTCAAACTCATCATTCAAATTTCCGCCTCGCTGGGAATCGAACCCAGGACCCTTGGTGCGGCGATCCGGCATGGTAACCATTGCGCCACACGGGTCGTCAAATATCTCCAGAAGGGTCTAAAATAGTCAGCTCCTCGTCTGTTGTTCTGCAGATTAAATTTATATCGTTCGAAGTCAGACTCAGGAAGACCCTTACGCCCTAAAATTCAAAGTTTATATCAATTAATCTCTCAGAATTTCAGCGTTGATAACGTAACTTAAATATATGACTATATCCATCCACAATCCCCACATCCAAATTCATTACCAAACTGTTCCAAACTTCGGTTCACATAAAATGTAGCCAATCATCAAGAATTTATTGTCTCATAGCGAACTACCGTGCAATTCCGAAGTTCTCAAGGCAATTCGACTGGCGTAAGGAGTCATTATCAAATCGCAACTATTAAATGGGTCCATTCGGTATAGAGGGTTCAGAGATTGATGGGCGGTGGGTTTCACGGGGTCGTTTCATTCAGAGATACAAATGGCCAACGTGTTCTGCAAATCGGATTGGCTGCGGAAACTGCTGAAATTATTGGCCTCGTTAAATATTCTATTAATCTCCGGTCTATTCACTTTTAAGGGGACCTTGTGAAAGACCAGTCAATTATAAAAGGCGGGGTATGAATTTAACGTTCATTTTTAATGTGTGTAGCGTGATGAGATAACATGATTAATGTGTGAACACTTACTTGAATGTCAGACTGTATTTCAATATAGCGGTAACTTGGCTGAAATTGTATAAGTAGATTTTTACTTGATTGTCAGACTGTATTTCAATATAGTGGTAACTTGGCTGAAATTGTATAAGTAGATTTTTACTTGACTGTCAGACTGTATTTCAATGTAGTGGTAACTTGGCTGAAATTGTATAAGTAGATTTTTACTTGACTGTTAGACTGTATTTCAATATAGTGGTAACTTGGCTGAAATTGTATAAGTAGATTTTTACAAAATACTTTTAACCAACAGTTTAAAAGTTATCTGAGTTACACTGCAGTTCAAACCTCATAAAGTTAACCACTCATAAATGTTATTCGGATTCCTTACACACTGACTCACGTTGACATACCCTGTTTATATAAAGCTGCACTACATGCAATTCGTTTTTGCAATATCTTACACAGTTATTAAATTTTTGGCTGTTTACCTAAACATAATAGTCTTAAAAAAACACTGCATGATGATTAAATCGGAAAATAATTCACAAGAAAGGTTTGGGGAATTTAAGATAAAAAAAATATTGGTGACTAAACTTTTAATAATGTTTCATATTCATCCTAAAAACACTTGCTCTTTTATTTCTTTCTAGTTTAAATTTGATCAGAAATGGGTTTAGAATCTTTTATTCTCCGATAAATTACCCGCTACAAACTCATTTGACCCAGCATTGACCTCGTAGGCTCCACTCGCAAACTTAAAAGTCCATAAAGATTTCCATTAGCACTTAAACACATTACGAAACATTGCCTTTATAATAGTATTTTCATTAAATGACGACTGTAAGGCGGAACTCATAATTAAGAGGCCGAAGTAAGTAGGTATATAAATAAATTACGTATATTTTTAATCACAAAAAAGTTTATGAGAGGTTGAAGTTTGAGCTGTTATTTAGGGACTTTGTACAACAAATTTTATTTCGGTAATTCTGAGGTTTTGAGTGGAAAACTGTACTATAAAATTGGATATTGTGGAAATGTAAATAATTGGAATGTCCTATTAATAAGAGGACATACTACTATAACAGATCTTTGGACTACAACAATAACAGATCTTTGAGCGGCATAAAAAGTTCCACTTTCATCGTTGCTTATTTTAATAACTTAGAAAGACTCGTGCCTATAAAAAAATATTAAAATATAAATACTAGTTAACCCGACAGACGCGGTTGTCCTTGCCATGTCCACCTTTCTCATTTATATTAAGAATTTTATTCAAGAACTTACAACAGAATAAACAATTCATATAGGTGCAACTTTTGAGAAATTAATAATTTCCACATTAATTTGTTCTTTTTCTTTTTCTTCCAAAATTGAAAAGTGGACTATACACGACGTATTACATCAATGTATGCAGAGAAAATTTGTTGCAAGAAGCAAATCGGTTGAGGTTTTAAAAATATTAAATTACCTACATATTTAAACTAAGTAGTCCAAAATTAGTGCTACGCTGTTTGTCTGATTAGATCATTAGACACATAGCGTCATGTGCATGGTGTCGATATTGGGAAACCGCTTAGTGGGTATGAAAAATAAACATAAGGTGGGCTATTGTAACGAAAACGCAGCTGCTTTAAATATTTTAGCTTTTGTTAACTTTAACATACTAAAGTAGTTTAAACTGAACCCTTATAGTTTGATATTGTTTTTCCGTCCGTCCATCGCAGCATAACGCTTCCCGCCCAAGTCCGATAATCGGTGACCGCTTTTTTTTGTAGGTGAAAATAGAACGTACTGATAGTCGGTCAAAAAGTCGGTCAGAAATAATATGGAAGAAAAAATCGGCCCGATTATCGGTCCTACAAAAAGACTGACTTGGGCGGGAAGCGTAACGCCGAGACTAAGACTACGGACAGACGTGCTCCAAAAAAAGCATGCTTAAAGGTTATAAGCATGCTCAAATGTAGCATGCTCTGCATCTGTTCATATTTGCTAACAATAAGCATGCTTGTTTTAAGCATACTCATAAATAATCATGCTGAAACGTACGGAGAGACGTGCTATTTGGCACCAGGCTCTCGGCCAAAATGGATGTTCAAAGATATATTGAGAGTGCTATTCGTACAGAACTCAATAAAATAATCCTATTGCTTGCAACGGAAATGTGTAAGAACATTTTTTTGAAAAAGAAAAACACAAAAAAGGAGAATTTGGGTTCCACAGGCATTCGTAACTTCGATAATATGAAACAAATAGCAAAGTTTTTTCTTCTCTCCATCGCGACATGGTTTATTTCGTAAAATTGATGCAATGCAGGAACTGTAGTCTGTCGCGGATCGTGATCGAATAGATAATAGCATGCTCATAAGCAAGCCTGTTCAGGCGTGCTCGGAGCACGCCCCCTTCTACCCGCGCCTCAGGTAGCATGCTCGAAAATCAAACGTCGGTTGATACCCCTGCAGGTAAGGTGGGAATGTTTTTTCTCGTCTACCCCATAATGTAGGGTATCATTGAAAAAAGTTTTTCTAAAATGGTATGGATCTCTATACACTATTTTGTGATTCAGGGGTCCGTTTGCGAATTTTTGTTAGATCAAGTATGGGGACACTTGATGTACGCTGTCAGCTAAACGGTGTTTACAGTACTACGGTATTAAAAGGTTATTTAATTAGTTTATAAGGAAAACTATCTCAGCTACTAAGGGTTTGCAGGTTAACGAGTAATAGTCAATAATAGAAAAACAAACGCCAACACACTCATATCCCCACAGTAGGTTATTACCTGTGTCACGGGTGGCATATACATATGTACTACACATAAAACACGTCACAATCACACCCATGACCCGAGTACAAATATTTATATGTCACATAAATATCTGCCACGGCCGGGAATTGAATCCGAGACCCCTCGCTTCGCAGGCAGGATCGCTAACAACTAGGTTACAGGGGCATCAAAATAAGCTTATAACTAAGGGACCTTACATTCCACGTTGCCTGAAACGCACTTGGCTGGTTCATTCAAAATGCGTTCATAAAAATGCCACAGAACCGCGCCCATTTCAAATCCGTGTGTATACTCAAAATCCCATATTGGAGAAGTTAGCTCGGCATGTGGCTGGGAGACTTATTGCCAAGTCTCGTTATCGTGTGATATTGATCGCCGGGTGTTCGTGTCGGTAATTTTGTCACAACTTGCGGTAATTGGTTTATGCAGTCTCGGCAAATAGGATTCCGATCAATTGCAGCAGTTAACGCACTGCACGGCGATGGAGCGGGAATCCAATTGCTATGTAAAGTATTTTTAAGTGGAATTCGATCGAACATGGCTTCGCATGAGTGATACTTGTGGTAACGTTCTGGGTTTTGTGTGTACACAGCTTTAGGTTTATCTAACAGGATTGGTTTAGGTTCTACAGATTTAAATTGTTGCATACGTTAATTGAATTCTAGTGCATTACATTTCTATTCTACGATTTAAGGATTTTGCCCAGTAGCGTACCGTACTAAGACCTAAGAACATATTAGGCACAGAAAGCAATACCTACTCTACGCTCTACTATGTCAACTGAAACGAATAGATGGCGTTCTACGTCTGTATCTGATCTATGTTTTGTAGTTTCATAGGTTAATGGAAAACTCAGAATATTGCTTAATACTCCAAAGAGTAAATATTGGCTTCAAGCAATTAATGCCCCACTACTGGGCACGGGTCTCTCCTCGTGAGGAGGCCTAGAGCATACTCCACCACGCTGCTCCAGTGCGGATTGGTAGAGGGGTTAGTGGCCAACCCAAGTGTCGGAAGTTTTCATGCCGCCCGAGGGCCTCCGACATGGCTTAACGACTGTTATCTTACGATAACAACCGGGACCGACGGCTTTACGTACCCTCCGAAGCACGGAAGCGCTCAAGACTTTCGTGCCACCAGCGGTCACCCATTCAACTACCGACCGCGCCCGCTGCTGCTTAACTTTGTCGATCGCTTAGAATCAACGCAAGCCGCCGGGCTATGAGCGCTTCATAAAGAGTAAATATTGACGATAGCCAACGAATCTGCCAGCCAGCTATCTGCTTAAACTATTGTTTCTAATCGTCGGGTGACGAGTCCGTCATTGTCTGGCAGTGTTATTGCGGTTGAAATCTTTCGCCGCCGTAACAAGTTGATTAAACGTGAACAGTTTCATGTAAAATTATAAGCCAACGAGTAATCGCCCTCGCTTTGCTTCGGTTTTCTTATTTTTTACACCTTGGGTTAAATTATTGGAGTTTTATTAAGGATCCCTATTTTTTTTGAAAATATAATATAGCCTATGTTACTCCGGGATAGTGTAGCTTCGCAACAGTGAAAGAATTTTTCAAATCGGTTCAGTAGTTTCGGAGCCTATTCAATGCAAACAAAAAATCAAATCTTTCCTCTATATATATTAATATATATACTAACTAGCTTCTACCCGCGACTTCGTCTGCGTGGACATGAGGAGGAATAGTAATCAAATTAGTAAACTTAAGACACCTGGGTGAATCAACTCAGGTGAAGGCAAAGTCGACGGCACCGAACATAAGAGCAATGTTAAATCATTCAGTAACAAACTTAAATTTGCCGCTGGAAAACTGTCCTTGTAATACATGGACATAGTGATCAATTAACCAAATACTATTATTCAATCAATTAACCAAAAACTTAAACTTATTTAAGTTTGTTTGGAATTATGCCTCCACGCATTACTAAGATAATAAGGTTGACAGACAGACAGACAGACAACGAAATGATCCTATAAGGGATATGTTTTTTTCTTTTGAAGAACAATACCCTAAAAAAATATACAAAAATATGTAGTAGGTAGCACATACATAAAAACAATCAAAATAATAATTATAACCTTTAAACACAACTTCCATACTAAATTATTATACCCCTTTTCCTAAAGGAGTAGATCCATCCCCGAGCCTCGAACTCGAACGACCCGATCCCGACGAACATGCAACCTATTTTTTAATGTGGGATATGAAATAACTGGGAGCCAAATTTCTACCTAAAAAATTATCTTAGTTTAAGAAATATTTGTGAGATTTTATAAAGGTACACGTACACACATTAGATCCTGAATACGTCACCGTTGTACTGGTTTTGCAATGTCAACGTTACCAACAACAAATATTCTTAAAAACGTTAAATTATTCCCACCCATTCTAGAGTAAGATTCTGGGAGTAATATTCTATCTCTAAGATACACGACTACATCCTGAATCGGTCAATGATGTACTTGTTTTATAATGTCAGTATCGTCACTGGAAAGGCAATAACACTAAAGCTCTATTTTGGCGAAAATGAGTTATATACATCGTTGGATCGGAAAAAATAATCCAAGTACTGGTACTGCTGGACTGCTGCTATTTATGCATAGTCACGAGAATCGCTCAGGGACGTCTCGCCCCTCTACACTTGATTGCCTGAGAGTTAAACGCTTCTGTGGGAATTCAGAAATCAGAGCCAGTACCAGCTAGATTTATGGTAATGAAAGGATCCCCTACGCAATAGCAGGGCCCGCCTCTCAACCGGAAGACTCTATTCTCCTGAATTTATTCCTGAATAACTCTGGGGTTTTTAAGGGTAATTTCCAACTACGTAAGGCCGAGCTTTTCGCCCAAGAACCTGGTCCAAATGCCAGAAGCATATATTATTCCAGGAAAACGTTTCAAAAGAAACTTATTGTTTTTAACTACTTCAAAGTTTGTGGATAAGACAGCGTGTTATTAGTTTATTTTTACTACTATTTATAAAGCTCTATATATCTTAATTAAAAGCTTTGCTAGATCATAAACAACTGTCTCTAAACTTTATAGAATGGAAATTCAATCATCTTGATAATTTATTATTTTTTCTTTCTTTTATTTTCTTTCTTGGATGACAACGCATGGATGATGCCTGTAAGTCTGATCACGGACGACGCACTCATTCTTCTATAGAAAACGGTGACCATTTACAATCAGTACAGCGAGCACGAGTTTTTAAAACATTCGTAGCGTCTCCGTATCGAATTGACGATACGTAATTTACGTAGACGTAAGTTGGCAGCACGAGTTACTTGCGTCGTGCTAGCGTCAACTCGCAAGTGACGTCATCCTATCGTAAATAAGAAGGGGACCAAGTGAATGAATGAACGAATGAATGGTGCGTTCAAAAGTTACATGTAAATTGAAAAAAAATAATTATGTAAAGAAATTTCATTAAAACTCTATGAAATCACACTTTTTACATCAAGCTGTATTAACTTTTCAATAAAAATACAGTTTACATTAAGAAACATTAAGTTAATGATATATTTTACACAAATAAAAATATTTCCGTGTCTCTTGAACTTTGGTATTCGAACGCGTACATTGTCAAGCTGAATCTCTACCGTTTAAGTACTCTGTGTCCCTATCTAGCCTGTGGTTTGGCGCCTTTAGCGGTCTGCGGTACTACGTTTGTTATTGTTGTCAAACTAATATTTTGTGAATTTTATAATTAATTATGTACCTTAGTTAAAGTAATTCAAAATACAAATAGGTACCTATGTAATACTTAATAGTGATTGCGGCGTTAATGGAAAAGTACCCATCATTAAAAGACTTATTTGTATATAGGATACAACGTCCCAATGACCTATATGATATACAAAGTTTCTCAACTTCATCTCCATTACATTGCGAAGGTCTCCGATGTCGTTGAGTAGTTGGTGAAGAAGACGAAGTAGTGGTTGATTCTTGACCATAACTTGGATTCGCGCAATGCAGTGAACTTCAACCCATTTATTGTGCGCTTTACAATAGAGCTCTTGTCTACAATGCTGAAGTTGTGGCCGAACGACTGACGACCATCAGCCACCGAATGCGCGTCTTTCTACGTCGATAAAATTAGTGATTTAGTTATAAATGATGTGCAATGGAAATATTGTATGTTACTTTGTACGGTATTTATATATGACCTCGTTGCTTGAAATAAAGATATTATTGTTTATTATCTTCTTTTATTTGGTGCCTCAAGTGTGACTTGTTATTTAATTACATAGATGTTGGTGTATATTCTAATCGCTTCTACTCGTAATAACTGAAAACTAATCTTGTGATACTAATGGAAGAATTAATTAATTAGGAAATGCATTTGTATTTCACATAAACCTATTTATCACTTCACATAAGTAGCAGGTAGGTACAAAACCTTGACTTTGAGGATAATTCTTTAGTTTGATTTTAAAGACGACGAAGTTAATTGCACTAGATTTTAAAACCTGCCTTGCTAAGAAGATATCAATTTTAAATACTATTTCATTGCACCTGGCAAATTAGAGATTATTCTACTCTGCAATTTATTTCACTGGAAACAAATTAAATGAGACTCATCATAATTATGACAATCATATTATTATTATTATTATTTTAGTTATTGGATTAGTCACACCATTGTGTGATGCGGTGTCAAACATACAGACAGACAAGATTTTTAAAAATGACAGATTTGCAATCTATTGCTCATATTGAGTCCCCTGATATCAAATTTTCTGAAATATCTTCAATGTACAGACATTATCGAGTTATTGTTTTATAATATATATAGATTAGTATAGATAAAGCGCCCAATATTCCGTTTGTGCATCGGCGGTTTTGCTCAAATACTCTCATCTATATATATTATTACCATATAATTTTTTTTTGTAAATAAATAAAAATCTTAATTTCCGACAAAATATTATCTGTATAATTTAGATTTCCTTACTGTAATGTAGAAATAGGCACATAGAAGATAATAATAAAAATACAAATCCTTTACATATTTAATAATCAAAATGAGTAAGAAATTAAAATATGTATTTGCGAATAACCATCTACTACTGTCACCTCCTGGTCAGTGACTACCAAGACGGCCGGCACAGACAAATTTTATGACCGGACGTAAGTGCAATACAAATAACTAAAATACCTTTGAATTTGCGAATAGCCACGTAAGAGCAGACGAGTCACCTGTAGCTTGAGCACGAATATTTGCGAGAAAGTATTCGTATGGTTAACGTAAGCAATTTGTATGGAATTTTTTCAAAAGCGCCCCTATCGTGCGTAAATGGTATTAAATCGGCAGCACGAATATTTGCGTCAAACTTGCGTATCGCAAGCGTATCGCAAGCGTATCGCCGCGTAACGCTACGTAAGCATTTTGTATGGAAATCGGTAGCACGAGTATTTTTTTGACATACGGACGATAGCTGGCTAGCGTCATCTTACGAATGTTTTTTCACGGAGAAATGTTGCGTGAGAAAACTTTCGTATCACTTTTTAACAGCGAATTTCAGTGTTTACATTGATTTTTAAACTAAATTTAAGTAAAAATGCATGAAAAACGTATAATTGAACGTATCACAATTTATTATTACCTTGCTGCACGATTGATTGGAAGCAGCGGAGTGATGAAATATAGAATAGTTTCTAAAGAAAAAATAATTTGTTTAAATGAAAATAAGTTTAACATTGTGTGACTAATCCAATAACTAAAATAATAATAATAATAATATGATTGTCATAATTATGATGAGTCTCATTTAATTTGTTTCCAGTGAAATAAATTGCAGAGTAGAATAATCTCTAATTTGCCAGGTGCAATGAAATAGTATTTAAAATTGATATCTTCTTAGCAAGGCAGGTTTTAAAATCTAGTGCAATTAACTTCGTCGTCTTTAAAATCAAACTAAAGAATTATCCTCAAAGTCAAGGTTTTGTACCTACCTGCTACTTATGTGAAGTGATAAATAGGTTTATGTGAAATACAAATGCATTTCCTAATTAATTAATTCTTCCATTAGTATCACAAGATTAGTTTTCAGTTATTACGAGTAGAAGCGATTAGAATATACACCAACATCTATGTAATTAAATAACAAGTCACACTTGAGGCACCAAATAAAAGAAGATAATAAACAATAATATCTTTATTTCAAGCAACGAGGTCATATATAAATACCGTACAAAGTAACATACAATATTTCCATTGCACATCATTTATAACTAAATCACTAATTTTATCGACGTAGAAAGACGCGCATTCGGTGGCTGATGGTCGTCAGTCGTTCGGCCACAACTTCAGCATTGTAGACAAGAGCTCTATTGTAAAGCGCACAATAAATGGGTTGAAGTTCACTGCATTGCGCGAATCCAAGTTATGGTCAAGAATCAACCACTACTTCGTCTTCTTCACCAACTACTCAACGACATCGGAGACCTTCGCAATGTAATGGAGATGAAGTTGAGAAACTTTGTATATCATATAGGTCATTGGGACGTTGTATCCTATATACAAATAAGTCTTTTAATGATGGGTACTTTTCCATTAACGCCGCAATCACTATTAAGTATTACATAGGTACCTATTTGTATTTTGAATTACTTTAACTAAGGTACATAATTAATTATAAAATTCACAAAATATTAGTTTGACAACAATAACAAACGTAGTACCGCAGACCGCTAAAGGCGCCAAACCACAGGCTAGATAGGGACACAGAGTACTTAAACGGTAGAGATTCAGCTTGACAATGTACGCGTTCGAATACCAAAGTTCAAGAGACACGGAAATATTTTTATTTGTGTAAAATATATCATTAACTTAATGTTTCTTAATGTAAACTGTATTTTTATTGAAAAGTTAATACAGCTTGATGTAAAAAGTGTGATTTCATAGAGTTTTAATGAAATTTCTTTACATAATTATTTTTTTTCAATTTACATGTAACTTTTGAACGCACCATTCATTCGTTCATTCATTCACTTGGTCCCCTTCTTATTTACGATAGGATGACGTCACTTGCGAGTTGACGCTAGCACGACGCAAGTAACTCGTGCTGCCAACTTACGTCTACGTAAATTACGTATCGTCAATTCGATACGGAGACGCTACGAATGTTTTAAAAACTCGTGCTCGCTGTACTGATTGTAAATGGTCACCGTTTTCTATAGAAGAATGAGTGCGTCGTCCGTGATCAGACTTACAGGCATCATCCATGCGTTGTCATCCAAGAAAGAAAATAAAAGAAAGAAAAAATAATAAATTATCAAGATGATTGAATTTCCATTCTATAAAGTTTAGAGACAGTTGTTTATGATCTAGCAAAGCTTTTAATTAAGATATATAGAGCTTTATAAATAGTAGTAAAAATAAACTAATAACACGCTGTCTTATCCACAAACTTTGAAGTAGTTAAAAACAATAAGTTTCTTTTGAAACGTTTTCCTGGAATAATATATGCTTCTGGCATTTGGACCAGGTTCTTGGGCGAAAAGCTCGGCCTTACGTAGTTGGAAATTACCCTTAAAAACCCCAGAGTTATTCAGGAATAAATTCAGGAGAATAGAGTCTTCCGGTTGAGAGGCGGGCCCTGCTATTGCGTAGGGGATCCTTTCATTACCATAAATCTAGCTGGTACTGGCTCTGATTTCTGAATTCCCACAGAAGCGTTTAACTCTCAGGCAATCAAGTGTAGAGGGGCGAGACGTCCCTGAGCGATTCTCGTGACTATGCATAAATAGCAGCAGTCCAGCAGTACCAGTACTTGGATTATTTTTTCCGATCCAACGATGTATATAACTCATTTTCGCCAAAATAGAGCTTTAGTGTTATTGCCTTTCCAGTGACGATACTGACATTATAAAACAAGTACATCATTGACCGATTCAGGATGTAGTCGTGTATCTTAGAGATAGAATATTACTCCCAGAATCTTACTCTAGAATGGGTGGGAATAATTTAACGTTTTTAAGAATATTTGTTGTTGGTAACGTTGACATTGCAAAACCAGTACAACGGTGACGTATTCAGGATCTAATGTGTGTACGTGTACCTTTATAAAATCTCACAAATATTTCTTAAACTAAGATAATTTTTTAGGTAGAAATTTGGCTCCCAGTTATTTCATATCCCACATTAAAAAATAGGTTGCATGTTCGTCGGGATCGGGTCGTTCGAGTTCGAGGCTCGGGGATGGATCTACTCCTTTAGGAAAAGGGGTATAATAATTTAGTATGGAAGTTGTGTTTAAAGGTTATAATTATTATTTTGATTGTTTTTATGTATGTGCTACCTACTACATATTTTTGTATATTTTTTTAGGGTATTGTTCTTCAAAAGAAAAAAACATATCCCTTATAAGATCATTTCGTTGTCTGTCTGTCTGTCTGTCTGTCAACCTTATTATCTTAGTAATGCGTGGAGGCATAATTCCAAACAAACTTAAATAAGTTTAAGTTTTTGGTTAATTGATTGAATAATAGTATTTGGTTAATTGATCACTATGTCCATGTATTACAAGGACAGTTTTCCAGCGGCAAATTTAAGTTTGTTACTGAATGATTTAACATTGCTCTTATGTTCGGTGCCGTCGACTTTGCCTTCACCTGAGTTGATTCACCCAGGTGTCTTAAGTTTACTAATTTGATTACTATTCCTCCTCATGTCCACGCAGACGAAGTCGCGGGTAGAAGCTAGTAATACTATAAAGCTGTAATTTGGTACGGATAGCATATTGTAATATTAAATTCTTTAAAATAAAATTTTAGGGTTCCTACACCTTAAGTCGGGATGATTTTTTTCTCGGCTATTCCATAGTATGGGATATCATTGGATAGATAGATATCTTAAGATCTTTCAATAATATTGTAGGATTGCGCAAACCATTTTTTGATTCATGAATCCGTTTCCGAAATTTTTCAAGTGATAATTTTGGTTACAGTTAACTATTTTTTGAATTGGTGTTTTTATTTTATTCAACTTGGCAAACTATTATTATTGTATAAGCAATAAAATAACATCTAAAAAAGAACAGAAAATCTGGTAGACATACAAAACCCTGTAAATAGACATATCTACATCTTAATATCTATTTTCAACGCTACTATTACAGAACGTTACTTGCACTTGATTAATGTGAAGTGTTCCAACTTTCATTCCCATTTCCCAGATCACACCATTTCAATTACTTACCGAATTTGTAAAACGTTTCCGATCAGCGGAACCGACATTTAAAATGCCAGCCTTAAAGCAAAGCGGACATCCCAATCCGTGGCGTGTTTATCACCAAGTACGGTCACGTACGAATGATTTACGAGGACGAATGAGAGCGACTAACCTTATACCGCTATCTCGCTCGGGTTTTATATTAGTTTTTATTATTACTGTGCTTTCAATAATAAGTACTTGTGGATTTGGTCAATACTGTTTGTGTAACACACACCTAGCTATTATTATGCAAAATACAAAAGGCATAAATGAAAGTGGGTTGCGATATTATTTTCATCTCGCTTTGAATTTCGATTATTTCGATACCGTTATTACAATTAAGAAATGAACAATGCAATTATTTATTTATTTATTTATTTATTTATTGGACACCAACATAATGTACACTTATACATTTACATATTTTCAAGATCGAGATTTTTAGCTTAGTGCCATTACAATTAATGGTGTAGACTGCATGCAAATTATTAAATAGAACGAGTATTAAATATAATTGTTTCGTAAAAAATAGAATTAAAAAAAAAGATATAAAATGAATGTTTGTATCTTAATTTAAATGAAGCATAGTGCTCTTAATCTTAGTTAAGCTGTCTGAGAACAAATCTATATTATAAGTTTTTGAAATTTCATTATATTTCCTAACTATTCTACATAAAGGTGCGTGTAGACCAAGATTCGATTTACTCGTATGGTAGGTAAATGTAATACGTTTAGAGTTTCTTGGCCATCTAGAGGGAACCGATAAATTTACGAGGCTTAATAAGTTAGAGTCATCAAGCAGACCATTTATAATTTTGTATAAGAAGGCTATATCAAGCATTTGCCTTCGCTCATATAAAGAGTTGATTTTAAAATGGGCAAGTCTCTCATCGTATGATGTTTTGTGCTTCGCTAAGTTACATGAGTATGATAGATGCCATAAGAACCTCTTCTGTATTCTTTCCAATCTTTTGTTATAAACTTCATAATGTGGATTCCAGGCTATACTGCAGTATTCCAGGCCACTGCGGACAAGAGAGTTGTAAAGAAGAATCTTAGTTTTAGGATCCTTAAAGTCCTTGCTATTGCGGATTAGGAAACCTAGGGTTTGGAAACCTTTTGTACAGATTTTATCAACATGATGGTTAAACCGCAGTTTATCGTCAAGCATTACTCCTAAATCTCTTATTTGATCTACTTGTGACAATATTTTATTTTTTAAACTATATGTGTAATTAATTGAGGACTTTTTTTTAGAAAACCTTATTTTAAAGCATTTAGATGCATTCAAATCCAGTCCGTTGCTGTTGCACCAATTATCGAGACGATTAAGGTCTTCTTGTAAGGAAATTGCATGTGAAAAATTATCAACCACTCTAAATATTTTCAAGTCATCGGCAAATAAGGAATAATTAGAGTTAAGAAAACAGTTACCAATGTCGTTAATAAAGATGTTAAAGAGTAACGGACCTAGGTGTGACCCCTGTGGAACCCCTGAAATTACTGAAAAGGGATCTGAAGAAAAACCATGAACTACCACTACGAATTTGCGGTCTGATAGGTAAGATCTACACCAACCCAGTAGTGGCTCAGTTATGCCATACATGGATAATTTGCTAATAAGCAGTTGGTGATTGACTCGGTCGAACGCTTTACTGAAGTCTGTATAGATTGCGTCGACAGAAGATCGCGAGTCGATTATAGTAGCAATATTATTTATGAAAGATACTAGGTTAGTTGCTGTTGATCTGGCCTTCATAAATCCATGCTGTTGACTAGTAATTATCTGTTTGAAATGCCAAGCAAGTGTGGGATAAAGTAACTGTTCGAATACCTTTGCAAATACAGGTAGTAGGGATATCGGCCTGTAGTTTTCAACTTTATCATTTACTCCATTTTTAAATATTGGTACAACTAGTGCCGTTTTCCAAGAAGAAGGAAAACTTCCTGTGCTCAGGGATTTGTTATAGATAAGAAATAGAGGCTGGACTAATGCTGAAGCACATTTTGCAACAAATATAGCGGGGATTCCGTCAGATCCTGCACCCTTGTGTATATCAAGTCTTTTTAATACCTTCCATATCTGATCATGTCTAAATTTTATCGAAGATATGAAGTCATTCGTGGGCATGGCAACTTTATCATTTAATATTAAAGACGGAGTATTATTGCGACTGTACATTGCTGAAAAATTCTCAGCGAAAAGGTTGCAGATGTCATTACCGTTAGTAGCCACCGTATTATTGCGTGACATTTGAGCTGGGTATTGACTGCAAGTCTTTTTTTTATTTTTTACAAAAGTCCAGAAAAGCTTTGGATTGGAGCGAACATTCAATTCAAGTCGAGAGATGTACGTATTATAACAATAAGTCATTAATTGTCTTGAACGTTTTTTTGCTAATTCTAATACTAATTTATCTAGTGGATTATAATTAAATTTTTGTAGTTTATTTTTGTATTTTAATTTCTCACGCAAGATGCCTATTAGACTTTTTGAAAACCATATCGGGTATTTATTAGACTTACAAGAGGTTTTTGGAATAAACTTCATAATAGCTTCGCGAAGACAAAAATAAAATTTTTGTAACATGTCGTCGACAGAATAACATGTTTCAAACAATACATTCCAGTTAACCGTATTAAGATAGTTCGTTATTTTTTCGTAGTCTGCTTTAAAAAAACAATAATGAGTCTCACGATTGTTACCTAAAAACTTGTTGGAGCTTAAAGAAATATTAAATTGTAAGGGTGGATGTAGTGGGTCAACAACAGAAAGAGGATCATCATTAACGATAAGGTTTAAAATACTTATATTACTCAAAACAAGATCAAGAGTCTTACCATTGTTGTTGAGAGTAAAGTTATATTGTTTCAGTTCGTGAAATGTTATGAAATCTAAAAGACGTGTAGAAAATATGCTGTTGCAAGTATTGTTTGTAGAACCGTCATAGTGAGGACACTTCCATTGTATTGAACTTAAATTAAAATCGCCAATAATTGTGATATTGTCCATAACGTTTTGTTCTAAGATACGATGGCAATTATTCAAAAAATTATCTAATATGTGCTTTTGGATGGGTGGAGGTAGATAAACTGCGCATAAATGGAGGATCTCTTTTTTACACCTTTTATTGCTACATTCAACTTGTACCCACAGGTCCTCGCAATCGGACTCAAAGTTCTGCAGCCGCCTAGAAGGCAAACGCCTAGAAATAGCAATAAGTACGCCTCCTCCATTTTTTTTACTATGAAAGCCACTACTTTCTCTATCACGCCTGTAGACAACGTACCGGCTGTCGAATAGTTCCGAGTCTAGAATACTGCTGTTTAACCAGGTTTCACTAAGAATTACAATATCGTAATCATTACAGACAACATTGTTAAAAAAGTCAATAGATTTAGTTCTCAGACCGCGCACATTCTGATAATAAAATGTTATCATAGACAACGATTTATAAATATGAAAAAAAAACAGATAAAGTATAAAATATATGTGAAAAATATTTTAAAGTATTCAAATTTGATTTAAAATATAGTTCTTATGACAGGGTTTTTAAAACTTCTTCGTCCTTTACAAAAACAAAATTGGAGGTGTCGGTTTTCCTAAGGAATACTTTGCCGTCCCGTA
This sequence comes from Thymelicus acteon, assembly GCA_951805285.1. Lineage (NCBI taxonomy): Eukaryota > Metazoa > Arthropoda > Insecta > Lepidoptera > Hesperiidae > Thymelicus > Thymelicus acteon. The sequence goes on along the minus strand of OX638219.1, from coordinate 17,067,339 downwards.
CCCACACAAATTTGTAATTTAGTGCCTTTGCTTTCTGCCGTGCTGCGGCGTGTAATGCTTTTATCTGGGGAGTAAGATGATCTGTCACGTAAACCGGTATTTTCTTATTACTAATACTACCAAGTCCAAGGTGGGTGGTGTTAAGCTTATTATCTTGATTGCTTCTGTTAAATTTGATGACACTAGCTAGAAAGGTGTCACGTAAACGACGGTTATTAAATTGCACTAAAATTGAACGAGGACGGGAGCTGTTGGCATTGAATTTGGCTATACGGCTACAGTATTGAATATCAGAGTCAGCTAAAGGACACTTTATGGTGTTGGCCAATTGTTGGATAGTGGTGTAAAGATTTTCACTCTTATGTTCTGGTACGCACTGTATTTCGAGGTTGTTAGTTCGGGAGAGTTGTTCCACTTGGTGCAGGCGCTGAACTAGGTCTCGAGTTGTGGTTTGCAACCGTACTGTTACGGATAGCATCTGCAATCCTTATTGCTGGCAAGGTGCTGCATCAGCAGTCAGCACATCCAGGCCTAGATGGTCGGGGAGCTTGGCGGGACCGCCAGTTCCTCCTCGCTCGCGGTACAGGCCACACGTGCTCGAATTATCTTTGTTTGGTTGATTGTTAAACGAATTAAAGTCCCGTGATTTAAAGAATTCTTTTTTTAAAACCCATCCATCGCGGGACCCCGTAACATTGGTGGCAGCGTAAAGGGATTTTGAAAATCCTCGGGACGTCTCTCTCCGCGAATCAACACTGAATCCTGAAAAGAAAACTTACCTGAGTCTCTCTCCGGAATCTCCACTGAATCCTGAAAAGAAAACTTACCTGAGTCTCTCTCCGGAATCTCCACTGAATCCTGAAAAGAAAAATTTCCTGGTACCGCATCGCTGCATCCACGAGGAGGACCCAACACTGCATCCGTCGGAGGACACCCCTGTATCCTGTCGAAGGACATCATCGCGCCGCATCTCGTAAAGTACTCATAATACTTATCGCCGTTATTCCTGCCGTAATGTCCTGGTTATCCTACATCACCGCAGCAGCAGCCCTGTAAGTGAACATTAAACATATTTCATCAAAATACAAGTTTCAAAAGTGTTAAGTTAACGAGAGTGTTCCAGAACAATCTTCAGCTTATCTCTTCTATGAACAACGAATAATAACTTAGCCTAACGAAGTGAGCGTAGTCATAACAAACATTTATCTATCGTATCGAATATCATCACCGTGTCGTCGTTACCCTGCGAACATTTATTGAGCTCTTTGTTCTATGCATTTGTATATTCTACGTATTGTATTTTTTGTGTATTCTGTGTGTGTTCTGTATTTCTTTTGCAGCATTTTAAGTGTATGTTTCTAATTGCATCTGTTTTGTGTGTTTATGTGCCTCTATATCCAACTGATTATTCGATCTTATTATGCCAAAAACCACTAAAATTGACATTCTAGAAAAACTTAATTTAGAAATTCCAGAAGGACTAGAGATCGCCCCATCACCCACTAACCTTACACCACAGAAACTAACCTCAAAAACACACATCATGGCACACACAAAGGAAGAAGTTAATCTAAGCACTTTATTTAAATTTATCAAAACATACAATGGTTCCAGGGAAACTTTAAACTCGTTCATAATAAACTGTGATAATGCAATCGACCTTGCTTCAGAAACACAGGTTCCAATTTTATTTAAATATATCCTTAGCCAATTAGAAGGGAAGGCTGAAGTAGCCTGTTCGATTAAAGAGTTCTGCAACTGGGAACAATTAAAACAATTTTTGAAAAATCAATTCTCAGATCGGAAACACTACACACATCTACTTACAGAATTGCAAGAAAACAAACAGGGACCTTCTGAAAACGTAAACCAATTTGCACTGAGACTCGAAACACAACTATCCCAACTTCTAACCGAAATTTCTTTAGGGAACTATCCAGCTGTCGAAATTCCTGGTCGTACATCCGCCATGGAGGATCTAGCATTGCACCATTTTATAATGGGCCTCAAGCCAAATTTATCTCTCACCGTTAGATGCAAATCCCCGCAAACTCTTAATGAGGCTATCAATATCGCTATTTGTGAAGAGCGCATTTTGCAAACTGTATATCGACGCCCGCAACCTGATAAATCTTTCAAACCCAGGGACTCTTCCAATAACTTCAATCAAAACAAATTTGTACAACGCGACCGGCTTAACTTCCAAAACCAACAAATTCCCAATCGTAATCCGATCATATGTCGCTATTGCAAAGCCGTCGGACATTCTATAGATCAATGTAGGAAGCGGGAGTATAATAATCGCAATCAAAACAACCCTTCAACATCCGGTTTCAGGCCACAACCCCGTGTCAATTATGTTAACGAAGATTATGGTACCGATGAAGTTGATATCTCAAAAAACTAAATAACGTCTCGTATCGGTGTCGTGCGAGACACCATTTGCCTAAGAAAATCGACGCCACTGATTCTACTATATCCTCTGTTCCAATACCCGTCGCGTCCGCTGTATCCGCTGTATCCGCTGTATCCGCTGTATCCGCTGTATCCGCTGTATCCGCTGTATCCGCTGTATCCGCTGTATCCACTGTATCCACTGTATCCGCTGTATCCACTGTATCCACTGTATCCGCTGTATCCACTGTATCCTCTGTATCCACTGCACCTACAAAAAAGGTCAAACTTACCACATCCGCCGTATCCGCTGTATCCGCCGCATCCGTTAAACCTGTAAAACTTACCACATCCGCCGTTTCCACTGCATCCGCCGCACCCGCTGCTCCCTCTGTCTCTACTGAACCCTCTGTACCTGAAAAAGAAACCTCTACTATGTCCACTGAATCCACTGAATCGAAAATTTATGAGATAAATGCCAATCATGATAAAGTTCTACTCCCTCACATTCTTGTTAAATCCTCTGTGTCTGAAATACCGTTATCCTTATTAGTAGATTCCGGATCATCGATAAGTCTAATTAAATTAATGAGCATAAACCATGAACCAAAATTATCAAATGAAAAAATTAATTTAAAAGGTATAGATCCCGTTAAATGTAGCACTAAAACCCTAGGTCATTTTTCATTAAAGCTAAAGATAGATGAAACTTCAGGAAAATTCATAAGTCACAAATTTCACGTCGTAGAAAATATTGATCTCCCCTACGATGGTATTATTGGCACAGATATGTTAAACTACTTCGGTTGTACTATTGATTACACACAAGGTATTCTGAAATTAAATAAAACTAATATCCAACTCCTATTTCACGAACCAATCTATACCATCCCAGCCAGATCCGAGATGGTAATTGAATGTTCTGTTTCCAACCCTGAGATTGAGGAAGGAATTATTTTAGATAAACCAAAAATCGAGAACATTCTAATCGCAAATTGTCTAGTAAAAGTGAAAAGTAATAACAGAATAAATCTTTCGGTAGTTAACACTTCCGAAAACACTATATCCCTTAATTCGAATCTTAATGTTACTCTGACTCCTGTAGAAACCAATATTCAAAATCCGTCTCAAGCTCATCCTATTAACAATATTAATTATTCTAATTCATATGAGCGAACTCAACAAGTCCTTAATCAACTTCGTGTGTCACGTTTAAACCCTGAAGAAGCTGACGCTCTTTATAATCTCTGTTCTGATTTTTCAGACATCTTCCATTTAGAAGGTGAAGAACTTACTCATACTAACGCCATTAAACATTCCATCAAAACAAGCTCGAACAATCCAATCCACGTTAAATCTTATCGATTTCCGGAGGTCCATAAGCAGGAAGTCCAAAAACAGATTGATCTGATGTTAGACCAAGGTATCATCGAACCTTCAAAATCACCCTGGTCGGCTCCTATCTGGGTAGTTCCGAAAAAGCTAGATGCTTCCGGCCAAAGAAAATGGCGTATTGTGATAGACTTCCGACAACTCAATGATATTACCATTGGAGACACTTACCCCATACCTAATATCAACGAAATCCTAGACCAATTAGGCTCAAGCAAATATTTTTCTACTCTAGATCTTTCTTCCGGCTTCCATCAGATTCTCGTCGAGGAAGAAGATAAACCCAAAACTGCATTCTCCGTACCCCAAGGACACTACCAATTCACGCGAATGCCTTTCGGCCTAAAAAATGCTCCTTCCACATTTCAGCGTCTCATGAACACGGCCTTATCTGGTCTCCAAGGTACGCGATGTTTCGTTTACCTTGACGACATTGTCCTATACGGATATGATTTACATACAGCCATAAATAATTTGAAAGCTGTCTTCGAAAGGTTGCGAGATTATAATTTAAAACTTCAACCAGAAAAATGTGAGTTTCTAAGAAAAGAGGTAGCTTATTTAGGACACGTCATCACTGAAAACGGAGTCAAACCCAATCCCGAAAAGATTAAAGCAGTCGTTGAATTTCCTACACCTAAGAATCCAAAAGACATAAAATCGTTCTTGGGTCTCGTCTCTTACTATCGTCGATTCATCCCTGAGTTTTCTAGAATCGCTAAACCCCTAACTCACCTTTTAAAAAAGGACAACACCTTTAAATGGCTAAATGAACAACAAGTGGCTTTCGATCAGCTAAAGACAAAATTAACGACCGCCCCCATCTTGTGCTATCCCGACTTTACCAAACCTTTTATTCTCTCTTGTGATGCATCTAATTATGCTTTAGGCGCTGTCCTATCCCAGGGTCTCCTAGGCAAGGATAAGCCAATTGCTTTCGCCTCACGAACGCTGAACCGTAGCGAAAGTAACTACAGCACCACGGAAAAGGAACTTTTAGCCATCCTGTTTGGATGTAAAACTTTCAGACCCTATCTATATGGTCGCCAATTCCAAATAATAACAGACCATCGTCCTTTAAAGTGGCTGTTCAACCATAAAGATCCTTCCAGCAAACTCCAAAGATGGAGACTAAAGCTAGAGGAATACGAATATGAAATCGTATATAGAAAGGGCAGACTTAATGCAGCCGCAGACGCTCTGTCTCGACACCCTCCTGATGATGCTACTGCTCCTGTAAATATAATTGGTACAAAGTCCATAGACTCTTCTAACCCGAACTCTACGAATCCTACTAGAATCTTACCTTCCGCTACCCCATCAACTTCTAGAAATCCGGACAATGTGGAAACACAAATGCTATCGAGCCCCCTAAATCTAGATGAATGGAACTTACCCTTTCTAGAACCTTTACAGCAACTTAATGAACTTCCAAGCACTCCTTTTAACCCTGAAAATTTAAACTTAAGTCTAGAGACTGATACTATTCCTAACCCAGGTAACACCAATGTTGTTCCAGGCCCTATCGAGTCAAATCCGAATAACACAACTGATACTTACCTTGATCCTGCTCCGAATCCGTCTCCTCCTGATGGCGAGAACTCGCCAGATACTTACCTTCGCGATGTCCTAAATCCTAGTACTAATCCTAATAGTGAAGATATTCTAAATCCAGATACTTACCTCGATGATATATTAAATCCTAATTCTAACATTAATAATACAAATAACTTACCTTCAAACTTACCAAGTCCTGAAGTGTCCAACGATTCCTATTCAGACTTCTTGAAGTCCATGTCTAATAGGAGTCCTTCCTTTAACACCGTTATTCACGAATATACAAATCCTTTATTAGCAGCCGACTCCGAAGTAATAATTTTACCAACATCAATCGATTTAGACGAAACAAATCCTTATGTTGAAGAAGTTTTGTCCGAACAAAGTGATATAACCGATTTCATGAACAAAGAAAGAAGACTGAAATCATTCCTTAACCTTAAAACCGATACTAAATCCTACTATTTTCTCTTTACTAAAGTCCATCATTTCGATGAAGTGCCATATCCTGATTTATATGAATCCTTAAAACAACTCAGAAATGAATTACTAGTTTGCTGTTCACAAACACCCACAGAAATTGCTATTTCAGATTTCAAAGATCCCTTTGTGAAACTTTCATACACTAGAATTTATAACATAATCGCTTATCTTTTTCATAATACAAACATAACTGTTAAAATCTATCGAAACACACTTACCTATCCTACACCAAATGAAATTCCAAGAATTCTCAAGGAAAATCATGATATACCTATCGCTGGCCATGTCGGAATAGGAAGAATGTATAACCGAATCAAAGACAGATATTATTGGAGAAGCATGAAATCCGATATCGAAAATTACGTAAAAAGATGTTCACATTGTCAATCCAATAAAGCACTCCGGCAAACAAATAGAGCTCCAATGCAGATCACCTCCACTTCCACTGCTCCTTTTGAGAGGATAAGCCTTGATATTGTAGGTCCTCTCCCCGAAGCTGGTCAGATAAAGTTAAAATTTATACTTACTTTACAGGACGACCTCACCAAATTTTCTACAGCATACCCCATCTCTAACGCAACAGCAGAAGAATGCTGTGAATGCCTCATCCATTTCATTTCTTTATTTGGTATCCCTAAAATGATCTTGACTGACCAAGGCACCAACTTCACAGCCGAACTTTTCAAAAAGACCTGCGAATTCTTGAAGATTAAACAATTATGGTCTTCACCTTATCATCCTCAGACTCAAGGTGCTTTAGAAAGGAGCCACTCCACTCTTAAAGAGTATCTTAAATCTTATGTAAATGAAAACCAATCCGACTGGCATAAGTACGTTTACACTGCAATGTTGGCTTACAATACCAATGTTCACACAACTACAAAATTTACTCCCTACGAACTTCTTTTTGGACACAAACCTTACTTACCAAATTCAATTTTCGAACTTAATCCTACGGGCACCTACCTTGAGTATGTTAAGATGCTAAACCATCGTCTCAAGGTCTCACGTGAAAAGGCTCTTGAGAATATTGCCAAATCCAAAGAAAGGTCAAAGGGTTACTATGACCATCACTCCCGTCCAGTCACCTACAAAGTTGGTGACTTCGTATATCTAAAATCACATCTTAGGTTACGAAAAGCGCTTTCACCCATTTGGAAGGGACCATACAAAATCGTGAAAATCCATGGAAACAACACATTATCCCTGCTCATAAATCGGCGTCACGTAAAACACCATTACGATGAAGTAAAACACGCCAACATCGACCCAATCAATATAAACTAAATAAATACAACATCCTATATACATATTATATTGATTTTAATCACTTTATATACAAATGATTTTATTTACATTAAGTTATAAATAACTTAGATTATTTAGTCTTTATAACATAGTTTAAGCAACTACTATTATTAACCCTTATTATATCATTCTATTTCTATTACTATTATCCCTACTATTATTACAATTACAGCCTGGTAATACTATGTCACGGGCACGTTCATGATGAAGAATTCGTCCAACCAATAACGAAGAGTCCAGGAGTTTACTTCAACCCCCTAGGTTCCATTAGATTAATTAATGATTATTTTCACATTATTATACCTGTTGAGATAGAATACATCAAGCCTCATATTGATAATATTAAAAGCGTTCTTAGCACAGCACAACAATTGTGTCCTAAAAACAACGAAATCGATCCTTCGGAATGTCAAAATACATTTGAACCACTTAACTCTATGTTTGAGGATCTTATTCGTGATTATAACTCTTTATCTCATCTAATTTCCGCGAAAACTAAAAGAACTGCATGGTTTTCTGGCATTGGTACTATTTTTAAACATGTGTTTGGGACTATGGACGAAAACGATGCGATTAGATATAATGCTGCAATTCATAATTTAAAGAATAATAACGGAAAATTGTTAGAATTGGTAAAAGAAAATATTTTAATTTCAAAATCTGCTATATCCAATTTCAATGAAACACTTATCCGAGTGGACCAAAATGAAAAGCGTTTAAACGAAGCAGTAGAAAATATTTTGTCTCGAATGACTAGCTTAACTGCTAAGACTAATACACTCACGTTTAGAGCAACAATTCAAGAAATATTTAATGTACTTCAATCGAGTCTTTTAAATTTATCATACAAATTGGAAGATATTGTCAATGCTATTTTATTTGGTAAAACTAATACACTGCATCCTTCTATCATAACGCCTAGAAATTTGTATGATGAACTCGTTGCGAATTCAAAACACATCCCTAGCCTAAGTAAATTTCCTGTCGATCTAGAATTAGAAAATATTCATGTTATAATAAAATTGTCACAAATCGTCTCGTATATCATAGATAATGTATTGGTATTTACCGTGAAAATTCCACTTGTAGCCATTTCCAAATTTGCTTTATATAAAACAATTTCTATTCCTCTACCTCATGACAATTTGTCTCCAAATTCTTTTGCCCTAATTATACCTACTTCTAATTATATATCAGTAAGCGAAGACAAATCCAAATATTGTATTTTTGATAATTTAGGTAATAATTGTAGAGAAATAATAAAAGACGTTTTTATCTGCTCCAATTTAGAAGAGCACAGCATTGTAGACTATCCTATTTGCGAAACAGATATCATGTCTAAAGTTTTATCATTGCTTCCTAAATATTGTAAAACAAATTTTGTATCGGGAAACATACATTTTTGGCAAACTCTTGGAAATAACAGGTGGATCTTCACCCACTCTACTCCTACAAAACTACATATAATTTGTGAAAATTCTAATTTTGATATAAACCTGCTGGGCACTGGTATTGTAACATTAAAACCTAGATGTAATGGCTATTGTAGTAACTTTAAATTAGTTGCTTCTGTGAACCCTACTATTAAATTAAATGAAATACATTCTGATTTTAACTTAATTAATGACTCTTGCTGTAATTTAAATAAATTCAAGAAATTTAATCTATCTATCCCTTTCAAACCATTAGATTCTAAAATAAATCTTGACAATCTCATGAAACTCAATTCAAAAACTAATGATGTCCTAGAATTAATAAATAAGTTAAATATTAAAAACAATTTTGAACCTGTATCATCCCAATCGATATTATATTATGTCTCCTTTTGTTTTTTTTCTTTGTTTGTCATTTACTATTTTTGTAATCGAAGATGTGTGGCCTTTTATAGTAAACTTAAATTAAATAATAATTTGCCTAATGATGGTAACGAGGAAATTGAAATGCCAGCTCAAAATTCATCCCAATCTCAACCACGTTTACGAATTGCGTAAACCTTATTTTATTATAATTATTTGTAAACTTCTCGGATATAAACCCGATAACTTTACACTTAAGGGGGGGGTTGTTACGGATAGCATCTGCAATCCTTATTGCTGGCAAGGTGCTGCATCAGCAGTCAGCACATCCAGGCCTAGATGGTCGGGGAGCTTGGCGGGACCGCCAGTTCCTCCTCGCTCGCGGTACAGGCCACACGTGCTCGAATTATCTTTGTTTGGTTGATTGTTAAACGAATTAAAGTCCCGTGATTTAAAGAATTCTTTTTTTAAAACCCATCCATCGCGGGACCCCGTAACAGTACGTTGTCGTCCTGGAGCTTTACAATGGTAGTTTTTAGAGTTTCACATTCGTTATTTATTTTAGCTTGTTCCGCGCTGAAAAAGGCTAGCGATTTTTCTACGTTGGACAGCTTAGACTGAATATCTTTGATTTCGGTATTGAACTTCATATCGAGCTCTTCTCTAATAATCTCTCGAATGACGTCGGGCGACACACAAGTGCAATTGGCAGTGCCGGATCGAGGCTTTGTACGTACTGTAACGTTCTCGTGCTGAACTACAGGTGTAACATCAGGAAACTTGGATGTTGGAGCTATCGCCGGCGAACGAACAGGCGTATTCGAGTTATCACCTCGTCTAGGTTCTTTAGCGCGGCAGGATGGACACACCCAGGTATCCTTGAACGTCTTGGTCAATCTTTGAAATTCTTCTTTTTTTAAATTCACGCACGTATAGTGATAATTGTCCGGGCAACGATGACAGCTAAGAAATGGTATATCTAGTTGAGTATCCGGGCATCCAGCACAATTTTGTGTACTCATTGCAGCTACCGATGTAATTCGTTTTGTCTTTTAACGAATATCAATGACACACAGCTTTGTTGCAACTCAGCCGACTGTATCGTAGTCGTGACCAAAAGGGCTCAAGCGCCGTGCAGTATGCGGTGCTTACGCGTAAAAGTAAGTTGCTCAGTACTTTGTTTATAAGATAATAATAACTTGATATTAATCACTTTTATACACTTTAAACTTCATGTAGGAATAATACACTTTTTAAAAGAACTATTTCTGATTGGAAAAATACTAAATTTACACTACAATAGACGCTAAAACTTGAAAATATTAAATTAAAATACAAAAGAATCGCTCTAAGATGTTACTCGTTCAGAGGTTGAGGGTAGTTATATTCAGGTAGGGTACGGTAGGGTAATTAAGTAATAATAAAAAAATAATTACGTAAATTCCTCCACAACACTATCAAGCGTACTGCTAATCCAAATGTAATTAATTTCTTTCCTAATTAGTTCCTTCGTAACAATTTACAAACTTCTAATGCCATCATTTATAATTCATGACTAAAAAAAACAAGAGTACAAAAGGAGCGAATGCAAAGGGAAAATTGCATAAAAAGAAACCAAAAAATATAAAGGTTATATAAATTTACTTAAAAGAGGAAACGTGCTAAATGATCTATCAACGCTTAGACGAAAACACTTGGTCTGGGAATAGGCTCCTTAATGTCTCAAGTCAGCACTTTCTAGATATTTTTGTATACTCGTCGACTAAGGGGTTAAAATAAAGTAAGAATTTAGAATTTTTTATGAAACTTCGTGAAGTTAACAAATGAAAAGCTAGGTATAACATTATAAGGTCATTGCTTGGAAATAAAAGTTTACTGTATGACTATAAGGTTTTAAAATAGGGAATAAAAGTTTTAATTGATATTGATGGTCGAAATGTTATAATTGACATTACACGATATAAGTATCAAATTTACTTTTAGAAGTCGAATCGAAAAGAAGTTAAAACCTCGAGTTGGAATAATGTGCGAGGACCTTTCACAACGTACACTTTGACACCGACATCGGTATCATCAAGCCGCAGCAAAGATGAAGGAAGATGTGGGAAGCGTGTTAGTTGGTCTTCGATGCTTTTTTTATACCGAATAACTTAGTGCTTGACCACAAAACCACCTGATGGTAAGCAGTAATGAAGCCTTGGATGGTTGAAAGCACACTAACTTAGTAGAAGCCTATTCACTCTTGACTTGAAGACACCCACATTATAATCAGAGGGGAACACCCATGCGGGCAATTTATTCCAGTTCTTGCGGTACGTATAATAAAAGACGAAGCAAAGCGCGACGTCCGCACCGGGGGGATGTTGACAACAAAGGGATGAATACCCGCAAAAGTAACCACTAATTTTTAGCACTAATAGCTAGCTACCTTGTTGCACAGTCACATGGTCCATCTTTCTATGACCAGCGGCGTCTTACCTACAACAATATTACTCGCTAAACTCCTGTACAAAATCACAAAATCAAGTGTTACTAACACATTAGAAGCACTCTTGCTTGAAAATAAATTTTAATATGCAACCTGTTTTTCGTCTGGGGTTCCATTAACATCGTGGTAACGAGGCATTGAGTTTCACATATCAAGTTAACATTAGTAAAAGTTTACAGTGAAAGTGATTTCAACTTTAACTGGTGGTGATAAGGTAATTTATCGATTGGTCGGAGATTCTGTAAGATAGTTTGAATTAGTTTGCAAGTTTGATCGGTAGTCGCCAAACTCGCCGACATTCAACCGAAGTAACAGGAAATAGGGGCCACAAAAACTTTGGAGTTTCTTCTTGTTATTTATTGAGAAGACTTGAAAGACGTAGGAGCAAAATATTTTGTTGTTCTTGTATTTTCAAATACTAAGCAGAGTAATATCCTAACAGTAGATAGTGGTTAACTTCGTCCACAGCATATTTTAATGCCAGCTGAAAAGAAAATAGGCACATGTTTATTACTAGCTTTCCAGCAACCGTTTTTAACAAAAATAATAATAACGTGAGTAAAGGTTCGCAAACAAAAAAAAAACTCAAGTTTCTTCACATTTATTTAGAACTAGCTGACCCGGCGAACTTCGTATCACAATTTATTATTTTTTTCTAAAATAAAAGTAGCCAAAGTTATTCCTTGTTACATCAGCTATCTGTCAGTTAAAGTCCCGTCAAAATCAGTCCTGTCATTTCAGAGATTAGCCGGAACAAACAGACAGACAGGCAAAAATTGTAAAAATGTTGTTTTGGTATATGTACCTTGTATACATACATCCAAATGCACTTAGTAAAAAGCTGTTATTTTAATATTACAAACAGACACTCCAATTTTATTTATTTGTATAGATTTTATTCTCTTCCATTTAATTTAGAAATCAAAAATTTCATGTGATCAGTTCTTGTGATGTAGATGAATATTTTTATAATGAGCAAAAACTATGGCTAACTTCATAGTTTTAGTAGTTTCAAATTAAGTAACGTGTACCAATTTCACGGCGCGCCCGCCCAATCGGACCCGAGAAGCCATAACTACGTCCAAGGGACTGACAAATCGATTTTTTCTAAGTTTTCCTAGAAAAGGCTCTCAATCTCTATAAAGGACCCTCAGACATTTTATACATTGTGTAAATTTTTGCAGAAACTATTTTGTAGTTTGCAGGTTTTTTTACTCAAAAACTACTCGTCAGATCTTGCACAAAGTGAGACCATTTGACTAATAAAAGCACTAGCTTTCGATTAAAAAAAGAATAATCAAAATCGGTCCACCCAGTCGAAAGTTCTGAGGAAACAAACATAAAAAAGAGAGAAAAATTTAAAACCTGCTTGGTTCTTAAAGCGGTTTTGTAACGTAAACTTGTGTCATTAACGTTGACACTTTCGACCTGGAATTGATCCTGTTTATAAGCGAGCGGCCCTGACATGAATTCCCAGTCAGACCCATTAAAGAATAATGTCATAGAACAGACATCTCGAACAAAATGTGTGTCCCGCCGGGAAGTTCTATTTTCAAAATTGAGCCCCCGTTCTCCTTTCAAAATCGAACGAATCCATTGAAAATTGAAGCCTGACTTACTTAAAGACTGGTTTGCATTACAATAATTTTATTATTAGGCAAATTATATCCGCGTTATAATAATTGTATTGAAATTCTTATAGAATAAAGAATATTAAGTCTTAACTGGTCCTACTACAGCGTAAGAGCGTCAGACTAGGTCAGGCGTTGAAACTTTCGCTTTACTAATTGAATGAAAAATTCTTTACAAAGAACTTTAATTCATTCTCTGTCAATGCAGATATTTAAAAAACTTCCCCTTAAAGTGCATTATATACAACAAAATTATATAGTATTCGTCAACTCACCAATTCTTCTGCTTCTAATGCTGTTAACTATAACACTAATGTTATATTATTATTATTATTATTTCGGTACACGCACTGCCCTGTCCTTTGTATGTTTAAGATCAATTATTGCAGTCAATTGTTGCCTGGAAGAGATCGCTGTTTTAGTGATAAGGCTAATTGTATATTCATGTTCAAATGTATATTTTCATTTGTAATTTTATGTGTACAGTAAAGATAATTTGTATTGTAACTATGGTATTAACTGAAACTTTACAATTAATTCTCTAACAAAAAGGTTCGTTAAATCGTGACGCAACCGGAAATAAAGTTATAAAACGCCTTTCAAAGCTGCGAGACAAAAATGGAATTAGACCGTTGTTTCTCGTTGTCTTTGTTTCTAGCTGATGCCAGAAGCTTTGAACCCTATTAATTTATACCTCGTCTTAACACCGAACAACAAGGTGTGAAAGGAGTGACAAGTGAATGTTTGCTAACAATGGTAAAGACAAAAGCCGTGGCAGTAATTAAATACCGGTTGAATTTTTAAATTTTATTTCGTATTGTTGGGAACAAAGAATTAGATCACAATGAAGTGAGTTTCACCGAGTTACGTTACCCAGTGACCCCGTAAGATGCTTAATGAGTTTTGATTTGATTTTAGTCAGTCAAATCAGAAACGAGACCAAAAGGTTCAAAGTCAGTTCGCTCCTTAGTAAAGAATCACAGTACAGAATTTGTACTGTGATTCTTTACTAAGGAGCGATTTAAGTAACCGTTGGTGAGTCTGAGTTCAGGCGTAATTCTAACTTAGTTAAAACTTTCTTGAGTGCAATTCACACATGTCACATAACTTACCCTTAAGTTAGGTTAGATTGTTGTCAAGCATCAACTTTCTTTATGATTCTAAAAGAAGGTACTCAGCCAGTAAAGTAAGATTGTAAGTAAAACTGATGCTTGAACATCGACGGAGAAATTGCATAGAAGCCAGAAGATCTAACAGAACCACACAGCGTTGCCTCATTCTCGCTTCTACTGAAGGGTGGGTTGAGGGGTTCTTTGTACACAAGTAGGTAACCTTTCTCCAGTGCTACGTATAGTAAAACGTTATCCTTATATTACACATGAATAAATTGACATACACAATTTCTGTGCTACTTGTTTTCATCGAGCTTTTTATATGTGACCCTGGCGAGATCTCGGGTTTGATATCCCGGGATTTATGTACAGATTAATTATTTATGTACAGATAGTATACGTATAAAGCAAGCGTGCATATGTCGTGCGTCTATCCAACCAATACTGTTACATAAATATTTATCCCGATACGTGGAAAGGACTTACTAATTATTTATATTATTCTTTCACGTTTAATTAATTAGAGTATTTGTTAAACTGCTTGAAAATCTGCGTAGACAACTTTAACAGTAAAGAAAAAATATTTTATAATATGTAGTAATTAAAAAGCTGGCATTCAGCCAGGATTTAATTCTTAGAGTAAGAGTAGAAATTAGTGTCATAATGGTATCACTGATCACAGCTACACTTGGGATTTCAGTTCTAGCAACTTCGCGAAGTCTGTTATTGCATTTTTTACTCTGAACCGTTCTTTATAAAGTATAATTCCCAGTAGACATAAATTCGTTACGTTAACATTGGAGATGAAACGTGTTCTTAGAACGTGTTGGATACCAGTTTAACAGTTCTTTTTTAATAAACTGAATATTTATTGAATCATAAATTTAACTTGTAATAAATCGTTTGTATTTGATAAATTGTTATTAAACTTTCAACTTTTTATTTTATTTTATATACTTTTATGTATTTGATCAGCTATTTAACATTATGTTGTTTGTATAAACACAATAAATTTGAATGAAACTTGCAATAACATAAACTGAATGTAATGTTTTTGGGGTTTTTAAATATTTAGCAAGTAATAAATAGGTTAGCAGGCGCCTGAAGGTATCACCGATGCATTATTATCGGCTAAAAATAAGCAGAAAACATAAAGTTCTTGAGGAGATTTTTCGTTCTTTTTCTCTGTAATTGAATAACTCCTTAATAACATTCCCTACTAGGGATTGCAACCCGGTATGATTCTCAACCCGGCCCGGCCCGGTTGCAATCGTCGTCAACCCGGCCGGGTCCGCCGGGCCCGGCCGGGTTGTATTAGCGATGAAAATTTTAAAGTATTTTATGAAAATTTTCTTTATATGAATGGAAAAAGACAATAATTGAAGGTTAATATTTATATCAAACTGGTTTATGAACAATTATCACAATAATCAGTCTCAATCAAGTCTCAAAATAACTTACTTACTTATTTACGATTACTTTTACTTATGGACGGAAAAGTGATTTTAGTACCTACATATTAGTAACTGTTGCCCGCAGCTTCGCATACGGAAATTATGCTTTACCTTATTTGTACCTCTTGCAGAAGAAAATTTAAAAAACGGTGAGTTTATATTGAAGTACTTATATTAAGTAATTTATATACTGAAACCCACGATACAGTCACAAAGGATTCCTCCAGGAGCGGGTTTTGAAAAATAAGCAATATTCACATTAATTTGTACTTTTTTCTTTTCCTTGCAAAATTGTGAAAAACTGAAAAACATGTATTCCATCAATTTAAACAAGGAACATTTATTGCAAAGATGCAAATCAGTTGATGTTTTAAAAATATTCCATACAAACTTTCATCCCGTTTCCCAGAGAAACCTTTTAATTTTCCGGGATAAAAAGTATTCTAAAATATGATCCGAAGTATTAGTAACAACTTTACCAATTTTCATCGAAATCCGTTCAGGAGTTTTCATGTGATGCCCGGACAGAGGAACAGAGAGACAGACAATAATTCTAAAAAAAATATTTTTGTGCTCTAACACGTTACTGAAATGCCCCCTAATCAAAATTTTAAAAAAATATTCAATGTTTAGAAAATTTGCCCTTTGAGTTTTATTATAGTGGGTATATTTCATTTTTATAAGTTTAAACAAGGAGGTCTTTCTCTTTACTCCTTATTGTGTCTATTTGAAAACATAGTATTAAAATAAGAAACTAATAACGCAGCTTAAAGTACTAAAGGTGTCATAACAACTTAGATTAGATAGATAGATAAACTTTGGTAGCTTTTGTATAAACAAAACAAATTCTTGTTTGCTAAAAGTTAAAAATTATATTTTTTCCCATTCTTACCGGGTGCGGTGACCGGGCCCGGTGGGTGCCTAAAAGGGTGCCGTCCGGGCCCGGTTTGCAATCCCTATTCCCTACAGCTTCTTATTTTACACAAGAGAAGTTAGACTTGTAATGTTTTACATTTGTGTGTAGTTTATCTGGAATAAGTATTATTTGCATCAGTAAAAGAGAATCGAGGGACCTGAATACCTGAAAGCGTACCAGAATCTTCACAATGGTTTGTGAAGTTAGCCAATTCGCTTGTGAATGTATTAAAAACATGAATGATTCATAAAAAAGTAAAATATTCGTTTCGCTAATTTCAACCTTTTTACTCATTTATCACACGCACAAAAGAAATAAAAGCAACTTTATGAATCATGAACGACACATTGAAATACTTTAATACGCATTTTATTGAAACACCATTATATTATTACATACAAAGTCTTTGAAGCTATCGAAATGCCGTCAGCATAACATATTACGAGTATTAATTTATCATTCAGGATTGGTCATACGTTAGTAATTTGTTATTGGTGATGTCTATAGACGATAGTAATAATTTACAATTACTTCCATAGTCCTTTAAACTATATACATAGTTGAATGTAATGTAATGTATTGTTATTTTTTTTATGGAAATAGCCGGCAAACGAGCAGACGATCCACCTGGTGGTAAGTGGCCAAGAAAGAGAGAAGAAAAAGAAAGAAAGAACTGGCTGTCAAGCCCCCAGCCGGAACACGACGAGTCGTTTGGCGGCTGACTCATGCTCAAGGGTGGTAGCTATCCAGGCGAACCCCATGGAGAAATAATAATAGTAATAATGGTATTAACTAACAATTAAAATCAAATTTTAGGTTATGTAACTAATCAACTTGAAAAAAAAAAATTTATTCAAGGCTGTGGAAAAGTTAGATTAGACAGAGAATATTAAGCCTTAAAATATTACAATAACGCCTCGTATTATAATAGATCCCTACAAGAATATCCCTGCTAGCACTCACGAAGAAAATAATAATAATTGAAAGGGCGATTGTGAAAAGCTTTTGTTACGACAATAATGTAATACTTTAATTTTTTTTCCATTTTGCTGGATATGCTTGAATTATTTTCTATATTGTATAAGATATTAAAAACTTGGTGTTTTGAACCCTCGACGTAAAAAGAGGCGTGTTATAAGTAAACCCCATCGCATACGTAACGGGCTTTTTCCCGTACGGGGCGGTAAAAACATCGTCGCCTACGATTGCCACTTCAGCCAGCTAATTCTTTGAGCTATGTCGGTTACCTTCTAACGGAATTTTGCATGTAACTATTACGCCATACAATACAGATTGTCATTCACAGTCACGATTCAGGATAGCCCAGCTATTAAATCCATCCTTAAAATTGCTATTCATCTATTACAATGGCAAGTTAGTCAGAGCTACTAGTTACATATTATGACACTGCAGTTTCGAACAACGAGCGTCCTTAATCCGTTTTAACTGTTGAAACTAAAACCGACGCTCGGGACACGTTCGTTCAAACATTTAATAATTGCGCTTGTTCTTGTAGCTGCTAGTAACAAACGGTTACTGACTATCAGTAATTAAGACTAATTTGATTCCTTTTAGGGTTGGTACTTTAGATAAAAACTTCTCGTTATTCTCTTCGTTTCGTATGCTAAACCTAAATATTAATAAAATAAGAATTATGGTTACCTACTAATCCTTCAAACGATCTATGGCCACTGAATCAAATCAAAGCAAAGCATAATTATGATCTCAAATTTGAGAAGATTAATATTAAGGCGTAGATAGAAGAATTTCACTATTCATGGTTAAACAAGATACTTTTTTTGAAGTTTAATAAAAACCAGAAATATGGATTAAAAATCTCACGATCAATGACCTTTTTCTTCTTCATATATCTTTTTTTCAATCTTAAGCCGGTACTAATAAACCGTATTAATTCAAAGCGCGATATCATACGAATTATACGATTTGATATAATTTTCTGCATCTCAAACAACCTTGGGATAGCAGAGCATTTCTTTAAATTAACAAAAAATTCAGTCGATTTCAACAACAACGGGAAATACACAAACCTCACAATAAATTAACAGCACTACTACTAACGCCATCTGTCATCTCTACAACAAACCCTCACTCAACTTCACGCGAACACAAGCATCAATTATTTTTACACTTAAAATAAACAAGTTGAAAAGTCTCTAACAAAGTCTGACACTATTATTGTACTCGCAATATGGCACCCTTGCTCTTGACAAAACCCTTTACCCCCAGACGAATACAATTGCAGAATCTATATTCTCGTATGATAGTTGCACCAACTCATCCTATGAAAATAGGATGTCCGGTTTTCGTAGACGATAATATTAACGTAAGCAATGATTATCAGAAAGCGAATGTAATTCATTTTTTAGTCTATATTTAAATAGCAGAAGTTTTGTACTGCTTTGATATCCACCTTTTTAGGGTTCCGAAGTAAAATCGGAACACTTATAGTTTCGTAATGTCCATCCGTCCGTTTGTCCGAAGCAAAATGCCGAGACCCTTAATGCTAGAAAGATGTAATTTGGTATGTATATACATATTTATTAAAACTCCAGAATCGTAGAATAAAATATTGAAAAAAACTTTTTTCAGGGTACCTCCCGTACAGGTAACGTGAGGACGAAATCTTTATTCATTGCGCACTCCATAGTGTGTGATATCGTTAAAAAGGTTTTTCAAAAATAGTATGGGTCTTCTAAAACTATTTTTCGATTTAGGGGTCTGTTTGCAGAATATTTGGCTTTAAAGTGCTAATTTTGGTTAGAATCAAGTCCCCCCCCCCCCACCGGCTAAACGGTTGAAATTGGACAAGTGAAACCAATTTCCTAAATTTATGATGAATTTACAAGGAAAACTATCACGGCTATGTTACCATAAGTAGTTAATGAGTAATAGTCGATAAACTTACTACTTCGGAACCCTACATTGAGCGTGGCCTGACACGTACTTGCTCTCGGTTTTTAATTTACTGTGAAAAACTTTTTTAACTTCTAAGTCAACGTAAACAAAAGTAGAAGCTTTAAGATTACTACAAAACAACAGGAACAACTGAAAAAGCAGTAAGTTGAATCCCTGTGAGATTAATTAGTAGACTAACTAGCTAACTAGACGGGCTGAGTAGGCAATAATGAAAGTACCAATTGCATCAGCCACAAGTTTTATAGGCAAACCAACTGAATTTGCATAAGAATTATGGTCATTGACGTAACCCTCAGAATAAATTAACCCTATGAAGAGGATATCGGCAGGCCCATCTTGCGAAGGCCGATAACAGATAGGGAAGGGAGGGTCTTGATTTTGAGTAGATTTCTAGGTCATAAATCATACAAGGCGCACATTTATGTAACCCCTTTATTTATTGAGACCAGTATCCTCCATATTGAAACAAAGACATTTGAATCAGTTGATTTTGTTAGAGATTTAGGCAATGTGATTTTGGGCAACGCTTGGTAACTAGATTAGTTTTGTTTTCATCATTTCCATCATCATCATCACATACTTTAACCTCACTCTACAGTGCTCTACAGCTTGGACATTCCAGAATTAGGTGTATAATTCACCACCTTTCACGTTAATCACGTGGGTTCATCATCGTGCCCAAGGACATCATCGTTACACACAAATTCAAGATTTTTTTTTGTAATTATTCAATTTGTTATATCCACATTAATTTATTAATATGGTCACCGTATTCTGTCACTTGAAACGATCGCCGAATTAATTCCGGGACGCACAGCCATGAGGGTGCTCATACGAGTGCTCGCTTCATCTGTTCCCAAGTCACATAGATCAGCTACTTGACAGAGAACTTAAATCAGCAGGTAATTAATTTTATTTGTCGAATGAAATATCATCATCGCATCTGTCAAAGCTGATGTAGAGGCTAACAGTGTGAAGGGTAAACTTCTTAGTCTACCGTTCTGGTCAGGAGTACATTATGGAGAACGATGGGTAGGTGTCCACACCATATTTTTCTTTCCTGAAGTAAGCAATCAATCCCAGTCAATATTAATATAGTTTTTTTTTGTGAAAATCGTATAATATATTTCATCGAAAGCAGAAAGTTATACCATGATAATAGTAATACGCTGATATTCATTTAACTTTGCTTATACTCGTGTTGATTGAGTTGTACATAAAATTATGTACCAGTTATTAATACCAACTCTGTCATAAACAAAAATTTATTTCTGTGTATATCAAAAGCATATGTACTCTTAATATTGTAATTATTATTCTGTTTTATTATTTCGCCAACATTTGCTATTTGGTAAAATTTTCAGAACAATATTAAGAAATAACCGCACACGTTACGACAAAGCAAATCCTAGTTTAAAATTCAGAGCACGATTTAAGAAGAGAACAACTGTCATTTTAAATGCACCTCAGGCGAATTCCAGTCCGTAAATTAACTCCTTTAGCGAATAAAATTCAATTACGCTTCGAAATTAGTAAAGTACATCATTGCTTTTTTACTCTCAAAAATAAGTTATGTGGTCACTCAAGCAATTATTCCTTATATTATTAGTACAATAATCTGCTTAAAAATATTCAATAACATATTCAAAGACGAAGTGAAATGACAACGATATACCTAACTGTGAAAATGTAACAAAATTATAAAACTAAAATAGAAAAATAACATAATTATAATTCACCCTACAACTACGGATAGCCTATTCAATTTAAAATTAAAAATCATTTATTTTTATGTGTCATCCAGTTTTAAAAAAGCGGTCAAGTGCGAGTCGGACTCGCCCATGAAGGGATCCGTAGCAGCAAATAACATAATATAAAAGTTCTTGTAGTTCGTTGTAACTTTGATCAATGTTTTTTGCGGTTTACGATTTATGACGTATTAAAAAAAAACTACTTACTAGATCTCATTCAAACCAATTTTCGTTGGAAGTTTGCTTGGTAATGTACATCATATATTTTTTTTAGTTTTATCATTCCCTTATTTTAGAAGTTACAGGGGGGGGTACACACATTTTACCACTTTGGAAGTGTCTCTCGCGCAAACTATTCAGTTTAGAAAAAAATGATATTAGAAACCTCAATATCATTTTTGAAGACCTATCCATAGATACCCCACACGTATGGGTTTGATGAAAAAAACATTTTTGAGTTTCAGTTCTAAGTATGGGGAACCCCCAAAATTTATTGTTTTTTTTCTATTTTTGTGTAAAAATCTTAATGCGGTTCACAGAATACATCTACTTACCAAGTTTCAACAGTATAGCTCCTATAGTTTCGGAAAAAAACGGCTGTAACATTCGGACGGACAGACAGACACAGACAGACAGACTGACAG
Organism: Thymelicus acteon; assembly: GCA_951805285.1. NCBI lineage: Eukaryota > Metazoa > Arthropoda > Insecta > Lepidoptera > Hesperiidae > Thymelicus > Thymelicus acteon. The sequence continues at coordinate 17,045,476 of OX638219.1, read as the reverse complement.
ACAGACAGACAGACAGATAGACAGACAGACAGACAGACAGACAGACAGACAGACAGACATGACGAATCTATAAGGGTTCCGTTTTTTGCCATTCGGCTACGGAACCCTAAAAAGGTGCTTTAAAATAGAGAAAGATTAACGCTGAAAGAGAACGATGGATAACAAACACAGCGCATTTCAACAACTGAAAAAATAAATTATAATTGAGTAGGTACAGAATGACACCATATAAATTGTTTAATATAGATAGTCGAAGGCCTGTCAATTCTTTATCATTATGTTGTTATATAACATGAGATACATTATAATATTACTTATATAATAATATATAATATTACTTTAAATCTACAATTCAAAATTGAGGCTCTGGTGTGTCGGATAAATATGAACACATGTCAAATTTTAGTACACTTTAAACTCTGAGAGGGAATCTTTCTTATTTGAAATACTGTAACTTGCCCACCACCAAAATAGTTCAGATAAAATAAATATAAATAAAAGTTATAAAAAATAAGTCTCAAATGTTTTATGTACGCTTATTAACACTGACATTGTGTTCACATTTATCCGACGAATAATTTGTATTACTGAATTATTGTAATTTCCGATCAGCAAGGCTATTCTGTTTTGTAACTTGACAGCGCAGTTTCAAAATTGACGTTCGAGTTCTAGGATCACTTCACTTCGCAAGTGCGTACTAGATGATTAGATAATGACATGCCAATAATTATGATGCAAGTTCACTTTTGTTTCGTAACTTGACAGCGGAATCCACGATGGCTTTCTAAATTGAAGTTAGAGTTCGAGACTCCCTTCACTTCGCAAGTGCGTACCAGATGATTAGAGAATCACATATCAAGATCTCGGACTCGAACTTCAATTTTGAAACTCATCGCGGATTCCGCTGTCAAGTTACAAAACAGTATAGCCTTGCAGGGGTGCATTCTCTGAAACGCATCCAATAGAAAATGGCTCTGCGATGTTATTACTCTGCGTAAAATATTATCCGCAGATGGTTAGCTAATAATTCGGCATCAGTTATTTCAATGGTGCATAATCTATACGATGACTTTTCCTAAGATACGTACTTCATCGGTTGTGGATACTCATTTAGAGACAGTTTTCATCAGTTTTCGTTAGACAAAGGTTATTTTTTATCGCCATAATATTATATTTTGATATTCTAATTGTTTTTACGTGCTTTTATTAGCTTCATACGTACATATCTATGTAACGGAAACTTTGAGCATGATTTTGACCTCCTTCAAAAGGTCGGATTAAATCGAAATTTGGCATACATGTCAAGGACCAATGAAAATTCAATATTAAGAAAAATAGAAAAAAAAAGAAAACGCAGAGCACTTAAGTTTCATTTCGAAAAATCAAACTAAAACATGAAAAATAAATAACAGTTAAAAAAAAACTAAAAAACACTTATAGAAAATCCAACCAAAAAATAGCAAATATTTTTTTATAAATTTGAATTAAGAATAGTGTAATTATAAAAAGAGTGCATGGTATCAATGAGTACAACAAGAATTATCAATTTGATAATATCATAAAGAGCACCCTACGCCTTTTTTTATAATTACACTATTCTTAATTCTTTGTTTTCTATTTTTTAGTTGCATGTTGTATAAAAGCGTGTTTTTTTTTGTTTTCTTTTAACTGTTATTTTTATACACGTATAAATATAATCCATAGCTAACAGCTGATTATAAAAAAGTGCCACAATATCACTTGTCTTGTTTTAAAATTTGCTAAGTTTTCTTTTTGTTTGTTTGAATACGCTTAACACTTTTTACTTCGGATACTACCAGTCACATTCCATATTTTTTTTTCTTATAATGATATTCATCCACATTCATGAGAAAGGCTTTAGAAGGCTAAAAAAGTTGCTTCAGGGGTACGGGTATTAAGACAGGTACTATAACAATGAAGATCTACTTACCATTAATATTGTAACACGTATTCCCTTGTCGAAACAAGTTACGAGTAATGTCGCAATATTCGTAGCGACATGCTACGATAGTTACGCCAATATCGTAGCAACGTAGCAATGACGTAGAAGCACAGTGTAATATTAAGCTTCGTCTACACCAGTGCGATGTCATGATCATCTTGCATTTAGACCATCCGCATGCCTGAACAATCATAGCGCATGCAAAGGCAATATAAACCATGCGGTAACCAGTTTGATAGTAGCGCATGCCAATAACGTATAATGATTAATATATTTGATGAAATTCCAAGATGTTTTACCAAATGACGGAATATATTGTTAAAAATTGGGGTATAACGTATCTATATATTTTTTAAATATTGCTTATATGCAGCTTTCCTTTCATATTTTTCTTTGCTCTTTTTAATTCTTAACTTCACATGTGATAAGCTGAAAATGACGATGAAAGATGATCATGAAAGCGCACTGGTGTGGACTTTACTTTACTGTTTACTTTGTTTCGTTGTTGCACAAACAAGAGAAAGAATTTCTTCTACTGTTGTTGAACGTATTCGAGTTTGTTTTAATAAGCATTGTTTCAAAGTTAATCTAATTTATTTTTTTCTTGTTAAAGATATTTTTTTTATTTGTTTTAATGTAGAAATACTTCAGATTAATCTACAGAATAATATTATAGATGAGTTTTTTATTTTGTGATTTTTGTTTAAAAAATCACCTTGCTGTCATAGTTACTTCCCCTGATGAGATGAAGGTGTCTTGAGTCAGCCATGAAATATTTTTACATGTTTTTGTTTCAGGTGTCGTAAGAGGCGATATGAGCCAACCCACTTGATGGCTTCACCGAGCCATAATACTTACTGGTGTTTGATGGCTTTACATTAGGATTACATTAAATATAATTACTGGTATTATAATATACGTTTTTACCCTAGGAAATATACATAAATGGGGAAATGATTTTTCGAAACATAAGAAAATATGGTTACAGATAACAAAAAAATATTTTTTTGTTTTGTTATTTCCATAATTTAACAACAATTAAAGTGAATTTTCACTAGGAGTAATTATAGGACATGATGAATGACGAGTTAATGTTTGCCAGTTTGCCATATGTTTGCCATCTCTGGGTTATCTAAATCCAACTGTACGAGTATACCATTAGTATTAGAACTATTCTATAGTATTCAATCAACATTCTGATGAAGAAGTTGTGTGCCATTTGTTACGGCATGAACACACAGAAAATTCTATTTAAAAATGTGTTTAATATTAAACGAAGCTTCTACTTGAACAAAATCCATAATATTAAGTTACTAAAACAGCAAATTTTGTGGTGACACAAAATATTTACGCAAAGTCAACAAATTTTAGAGAAAAGCTTCTTCATTTTCCCAAGGAAACTGAAAATAAACAACGCTCTCATCCCATATTAAATTATGTATCAGTCGTTTGCAAAATGGCAAATATTTTGATGAATTTTCATAGCGTCGCAGTTTCTAAACACGGCACTGTGTACATCTATGTGTACGAAGTCCAACTAAATTATCCGAAGTTCTTCGACACACACCCCTCTGTAAACGTTAGTGAAATATTCAGCTAGATTTCGTCATGGTTCAGCAGTAGAAACATAGATGGCGCTGTTACACTATTTATCACGAAAGGAAAAATTCTACTAGGTAATAACTTATTTGAATATCTATTAATATTTTACATAAGTTGCTGAACAGTTTTTATTCCATTTTATAGTCTATAGGAACCTCTTATAAATTCATATTTTCATAAGAAAATGCTTCTGAACATCATAATTATTATAATTATTTATTGTGCCGTTTTCTACACAAGTACGTTTTCTACAACAAGTAAATAAATATTTTGACTTTATTTCCTCTAAGGATGATGCCAGAAATGTGAATTTACTCATATTTTTTATGTAGATAACCGTCAAACAAGGAGCTACCTTATGGTAAATGGTGACGGTCACCCATGAACATCAGTAACGCGAAAGGCATCATGACGCGTTGCCGGCTACAAAAGACGCGAAAGATATAGTTGCCTATTTTTTATCGGATATCAGTATTGCAACGATAACATCGGAGTCGAAATTCTCCCGGATGGCAAATAAATCACGCCTCACGGTTTATTTATTACCTTCGAACTCGCTAATCTCTGCCAAATTAGCTACCCTCGTGATACTGAAATGAGTCATATCCGACAGGTACTAAATATCAACTTGCAGTCTGTAGTGGAGTACATTTCTCTTCAGCAATTAGTAGTTTACGTAGGATCGAATTCTCTAGAAATACTACATATATGTAATAGCAATCTTTTCTTTCTTTTTCTTCTCTCTTTCTTAGCCGGTAACGCATCAGTTATGCCTTTGGTGTTTGGTGTTCCTGATGTGAATGGTCGACGATAGCCACTTACCATCAGGTGGATGGACAACTCCTTTGCCGGTTATTTCCATAAAAAAAATGAAAGTACATTTTTTTGGATTAAAAAGTTATTATTTTAACTACGTGGTGTAGTGTCTCATCATCAGTGAATTAAACGCTCGAACGGATTACCGTTATTATTCAGAAAACCATTTGGTAACGGCTTTTTGAATAAAAATCACATTTTTATTACTATATCTTTTTTTTGACTTCGAAGAATTTTACCAAGGAAAAAAATAACCGACTTCAAAATAACTCAAAAACCATTCGTCAGATCTAGCTCAATTTTAAGTGGGACCACATGACAAACACCAGCTTTCGATTAAAAAAAGAACCATTAAAATCGCTTCACCCAGTCCAAAGTTCTGAGGTCACAAGCACAAAAAAAATACAGTCGAATTGAGAACCTCCTCCTTTTTTGAAGTCGGTTAAAAAGGAGGATTTAATCGAAAGCTATTTTAATCGAAAGCTGGTGCTTGTGTGTTGTGCCCCTTAAATTTTGAAATCGGTTATTTCTTGTCAAGAATTATTGTAAAATAAGACACTTTTTTTTGTAAGTAGGTATAATAAATGTTTCTCTTGATTCTCTTCTATTTTAAAACTGCAAGCATTACCTTGATTTAATTTTTTTGATATTCCGTTTAACAAATCTTTGTAATTTTGTAGTACAGGTACTACAAAGTGATGCGATGTACACCACAACTCTATTCGTTTCTCGCCACGCGGCATAACAAAACCTTACGGCATATTTGCCGGTTAGCATAATTGGCAATTACTGATACCTTTCGAACCTGCTTTAATATGTAAACAGATGTTCAACGCGTAAATGTAGTAAAATTGAAATTCTGAATGAGTATAAAAATAAGGGTTCATAAACGAGTCAGAAAATTAAAATTTTGTCTATCATAAAGGTAAAATCAGATGACAGAGGTATAAATATTTTATTTTTATTCAGTATTGCAGTATTTAGCTTCGCATACGGAAACTATATTTTACCTTATTTGTACCTCTTGCAGAAGAAAATTTAAAAAAGCGGCCAAGTGCGAGTCGGACTCGCCCATGAAGGGTTCCGTAGCAGCAAGTAACATAATATAAAAGTTCTTGTAGCTTGTAGTTCGTTGTAACTTTGATCGAGGTAAATTGCGGTTTACGATTAATGACGTATTAAAAAAAACTACTTACTAGATTTCGTTCAAACCAATTTTCGGTGGAAGTTTGCATGGTAATGTAACGTATATCATTTTTTTTTTATTTTATCATTCTCTTATTTTAGAAGTTACAGGGGGGGACACACATTTTACCACTTTGGAAGAGTCTTTCGCGCAAACTATTCAGTTTAGAAAAAAAAAATGATTTTAGAAACCTCAATATCATTTTGAAGACCTAACCATAGATACCCCACACGTATGGGTTTGATGAAAAAAAAATTTTGAGTTTCAGTTCTAAGTATGGGGAACCCCCAAAATTTATTGTTTTTTTTTTTCTATTTTTGTGTGAAAATCTTAATGCGGTTCACAGAATACATCTACTTACCAAATTTCAATAGTATAGTTTTTATAGTTTCGGAAAAAAGTGGCTGACAGACATGACGAATATATAAGGGTTCCGTTTTTTGCCATTTGGCTACGGAACTCTAAAAACGGTGAGTTTATGTTGAAGTACTTATATTTAGTAATCTAAATACTGAAACCCACGATAAAATCACAAAGGATTCCTCCAGGAGCGGGATTTGAAAAATAAGCAATATTCACATTAATTTGTATTTTTTTCTTTTTTTACACAATTTTGAAAAACTGAAAAATACATATTCCATCAAGCAAAGGAACATTTGTTGCAAATTTGAAGCAAATCGGTTGATGTTTTGGAAATATTCCATACACACTTTTATCCCGTTTCCCGGGAAAACCTACTAATTTTTCGGGATAAAAAGTCTCCTTAAATATGACCTGAAGCATTAGTAACAACTTTACCAATTTTCATCGAAATTCGTTCAAGAGTTTTCATGTGATGCCCGGACAGACAAACAGACAAACAGACAATAATTCTAAAAAATATATTTTTGTGCTCTAACACGTTATTGAAGTGCCCCCTAATTGAATTTAAAAACAAAATATTCAATGTACAGAAAATTTGCCGTTTGAGTTTTATTAAAGTATAGATACTCGTAGATTAGTCCTTGTTTATATTGATCACTATTTTCGAATCTTTAATTCTTGCCACCTGCCACAAATTTCTCGCCATCACCCTGGGTTGACTGGTAAAGAATGCCACTAGGCATTAAGTCCACCCATGTTAAAACCTATTCATAGGTCTTACAAAAAGAATTAATAAATAAAATATAATGTTTTATAAGCTGCCCGCGTTGTCTATTTACTATCAGAAGCTAAATTAATATAACATTCTGAAGGTATTAGTCAGCAAACTTCAGCTAGTCCTCTAAATATTGTAACAGTTTAGATTCAATGCAGAAAGTATTTATGGAAACATACAGTGGCATATTGCACCAAGTTAATTTACACAAACTACTCGAGCAATCAGAATGCAGGCCTGTAACTAATTACAATAAAATTGTAAAATAAAAAAATACAATTCTTACAATTGCGACTCTTAACAGACAATAAGATTAATTTAAAAATCTTCACTTACTTACCTTTATACTTACATAATATAATTAACCAGTATTCAATTAGTGGTGGAAACTCGAAAATGTCTTGCCATTATCTATTTTTTCTATTGCTAACGTGAAAGCCAAGAAAATTAACATAAATAATATGTCGTCAAAATGTATTTCTGTAAAGATTATTAAGTCAAATTTCCTTGTTTTATCCCCGCTGCAATTATACTGCAATAAGGTAAGGCAATTTTATCTTTTACTACAATTTGCTAAATAAATATTTGCGGTACGCAGCTAGCCCGTGAAGTATGCGCCCGTGTGTTCACTATGTACAGGCTAGAGGCGCTAGGTCCAGCAAAGCATTTGGTAAATATTTGAGCAATTCACGTTTTACAATTTACACCCATCTGGGATCTCCACGTAGCTTAAAATTTATCAAACACGATGGAATTTTTTAATGAGATTCTGTAAACCTCTCCGACCTTAGAATTAGCTTTAGAATTGTTCTCATTACAAGGTACTTTTATTATAAGTATAGCAGGTACTTCAGATTTACTTAATTCTCTGTTTGGTAACTCAAATGATAACATGCGAGAATCACAGAATACATAATCGTCATAACTTTCTACCGGTAAACTCGCGATGTGCGGTCGAAATTCAACCAAAGTTAATTTTATCTAAGAGTGACTTAAATGTAATGTAATGTCGTAATGTAATGTCGTGTGCAGAATAAAAGTCCTTCAAAGCTCTGATCATACGTCTCCATTCTTCTCGTTCATCGGTTTTCTTTACAGCAGATGTTATAGAGAGACCAGTAAGTGCGGTCACTTGGTCACTCCAATGGCTAGGTGATCTGCCGCGGGGTCGTTTCCCTTCGACTTTGCCTACCACCATCAACTTGTCGAGATCGTCTGGTTGACGGCGGGCAATTTGACCAAAATATCCCAGTAGATATTCGTTGGTAATTTAAAGTTCCCATTTATAATCAATGATATTATGGTAGAGGTAGATATGTCACTAGCGCGCTGACGACGAAGAGCGTAAGAACAGGCAATTGACCGTTCTGCTCGTAGTCGCTCTGTCACTACAAGATGATACGCACGCTTTTTTTGTTGACAGAAGTGCTTGACATTTGACATACAGAAACGCCTTCGTGTATTATACCAATGTGATTGGTGTAGTGAAACAAAAGATAAACGTTTGTGTGTTGTAGCTCTTTTCGGACCAGATTTTTTGGTCGATTTGCAAATGTATAACGTATATCTATATTTTTTAAATATCATCGTTTATAATATTTGTCATAAACGTTAACAACAACTCGATTTTTATCTATCAACAAATTGCGTAAATATAACTTCAATAACACGATAACTAGTATATATCAACGATCACGTATATAAAGATGAGTAAATAATATCTCAATTATGTAAACAACTGTAGTTACACACATGTCAGCTGCAAAGCCAGCTGTCGATATCTCATATCGTACGCTGATGTTATCGCTTTAAGCCGCTCTGATGACAGGCTTAACCTGTGCGTTGCAGAGATTGTCTAGATCTAGATTCGTGTACAATAGATATACATATAGCGCTGCAATCGCTCGATTTGCTTACGCGTTTCAATAGTCTGCTAAATGGGATAGTATACTAACATGCGTTTTTGGCAACCATACGTTTGGCGGACGATTAGATTTTATGCTTATTTTATACTTATGACTGCCAAAGTAGTAGCTATAGATTATATTTGATGGATATATACTTATTCTTCAAGGGTTTCAAGGTGCCAAGAGCAGTATAATCAATTGAAAACCGCCGTCAGTAATTTATGAATTAGACTTTTTGATTAACCTTTATCTAAATGTTGACTGTAAATGCAAAATAATATTATTGGCATCAAAATTACCTATTCCGATCAATAAATTCAATTTCAATTCAATTCGTTTTCAAAACCAATTAAAATAAAACAATTTTATTGAAATATAACAAATGAACGAATCCTCATTTCTTTCTTGAACTTATTCAAATAATTATACTTCCTTGTAGCAGTGAACCTTTCACGCCGTACTTACGTAAGTGTTACTCAAGTTGTAGTCGTCAAAGAACTGACTAAGCTTATTTTACCTTTGTGAAAATCAAGTATAAGACGTCGTTAAACAACTAGCGAGAAGTTGTTGACAGTAACAGGATATATTATTTGCCGCCGCCTTGCCTTCCGTTGGCACTTCCGTTTCCGCTGCAATATTACCCTGCACTCAGCCTTGCCTTCAAACTGTTTACGAGATTATTATATATTTTTTAAATAAAGTATAATAATTAGAAATAAAAAAAAAAAACATTGATATTATACTTAGGTGAATTAAGTAATTTTTTTTAATGCTTTTAGCAGGCAAACGGGCAGACGGGTCACCTGATGGTAAGTGATCACCGCCGCCCATGGACATTAGCAACACTGGGGGCGTCACCAACGCGTTGCCGGCCAAGAAAATAACTTATATAACTTATATCATATCATACCATAACTTATAACTTAGGTATATACATACTTACTTAAGTTATAACTTATACACATAACTTATAACTTATATCATAATATCATAGCTTATATAATTAATAAACAATAGAATTTATCAGTCAAGTAAAACCACATCCGTGGGAGACCTATCAGTAATTACGCAAGAAATACCTTACACGCACAATGCAAACCTCGACGCGTGAGGGGATTGCTTCTTTAACGACAGCTAATCAGGGACTTCAACGGTTGACAATCAAGTGAGCGAGAATGAGGAGCAACACGAGTTCAGAACGTTTCAATCAGAGTTCCCTATGCATTATTCAGCGGCAACACTCTCCCCGTAATTGAAATGCGCCGGGCGCTCGAACCAGTGGCTCTTCGATGCTAATCGCATTGACAATTCGCATAAATCACTATAACCCCGCTCAAATGACCTTATTACAATAGTTTTGAGAGGAGTTTGCATAATCGGTTGTCATAGTTACGGGCCTAGTAATCTGTTATCGCGTGATTGATGACCCTGGCTGCTTTACTGAAGAGGTCTACACCGTCCCGGGTTCAAATCTCGCGGCAGATAATTGTGACACAAGTGATTTAAATTGTAATTGATCGCGATGTAATTTACCATAGCATGGATGTCTGGGTGTGCAAACGTTTATATCGTACCCCTTTTTTCTATATAACTTCAAGGCCTTAAAATGACACACAAGTACCTAATTAATCTATTCCTGTATGTTAAAGACCAAAGGAATTTGTTGTTTTGTCACCATTTATTTTTTCATATTCCAGCTATTTTTGACCAAACTCCATAATTGTTTTATCGATTACTAAAGACTTTTCGCAGAAAGTCATTATAATAATAGTCTGTTACATTTTGTTACATTTTGTAAAACAATATATACTGTACGTATTAAACTGTACGCTCTATGTACGGTCAGTTAACTCTATTAACGTATTAAATTTCATTTTTTTCCGTCTAGCACGTTTGGAGAATTTAGGCTGTACCAGACACGCAAGTCTAGATAAGCGTTGGTGGGGTTTTGTTAAATAAAAACCGTAATAATAGCGAAACATGAAAATATTTAAATCCCTATTCAGATAATGTTAACGTGCCGTATAGGGGCGTATTTGGGCGACCTGAAATATTGATCTCAATCCCAGACAAAGAAACCAGGACAGATAAGTAAGGCTAAATTACAAATTAAGACACTGGTCGTTTCTTCTGTGACGCCTGCCTGGCAAGCTAGTAGCTTTAGGCAAGCTTGAAGCTACCTTCTTGACTGAGGAATTTCTTTCTTTGATTTTGGATTCTTGATTCTGGACTACATCTCCACTTACCATCAGGTGGAATCGTGGTCAAGTATTAACTTATTGTAAGTAAAAAAAAGAGTGAGCCCACCGCGTCGTTGTGTTCCAGCTGGGGGCTTGGAAGCCAGTTGTTTCATTTCTTTTTCTGTTTTTGAAGTTATACTTCTTATGCGACTTGCAAAAAGGTTGCGTTAAACGTTTGCGCTACCATGGAGGGGGTATGAAAACATTGGATAGATGGCCCTAGCTTCTTATTATCTTTACCTGTTTTAAAATTTAATGTTATTACTTATACAAATCTCACAGTCTCAACAGCGTGATTCATGTTCCTGAAAAACGCCATCTAGTTTGTACTTGTGTAAACATAGGTAGTACACAAGTAATGTTTATTATTATTATTTAGTACAAAAATAGATTTTGAAAGATAATTAAAACTGATACACGTTATCAAATTATATATTTATTTAATTATGTCAAAGAAGTATAACTTCTCACGCGCGTACAAAAGTACACGCAACCTTTTTTCCTTGGCCGGCAACGCGTCGGTGATACGAGTACCTATGGTGTTACCGATGGGTGATGGTTGACTGTCTGTCTGTCTGGCCAGATAAATCCCAATAAAACCCAAAAAGATTGTTTTTGAATAATCAGTAGAAGAGGTTGCTTGTTTTAAAGATAGGTATATTTTTTTTAATACTTGTCAGCAATAGATTACAAATTATTAAGGTTAAACAAAGCAATACTGAAATTGAATATTAAGGAGTTATTCAAATAATGCTAATGGAGATTTATGAGCTTTTCACAACTTTGACATGATTCTCGTAAATCAATTTTGTATGAAATGGAATAATAAGTTTCGATATAACCATTATTAACTTTGCAGGAATAATATTCAATAAAATTTTGAAATGTTGAGTAAAATTGAATCGGAATAAACTAAATTTGATTAAAGTATGATATTGCTTATCTTTATCTCTCTTAAAAAAAAAACGATCAGAGATATTCTATTGTCTCAGGCCAAGTACATGTTCAAAATATGTACATAATATGTGTATCCATTGTCTGTATTCTCAGATCAGTGTTGGTAGCACGAATATTTGCGAAAAAAAACATTCGAATCGTTGACGTAAGCAATTTGTATGGCATTTTGCAACAGCGCCCCTATCGTCCGTAAGTGGTACTAAAATCGGCAGCACAAATACTTTCGTCACAACTTGCGTATCGCCACGTAACGCTACGTAAGACTTTTGTATGAAGATCGGTATCACCAATATTTTTTGAAATACGAACGATAGCTGGCTATCGTCATCTTACGAATGTTTTTTCACGGAAAATTATTCCGTGAGAAAACTTTCGTATCACTTTTTAACAGTGAATTTCAGTGCTTTGTTTTTAAAACTAAATTGAAGTAAAAATGCAAGAAAAACGTATAATTGAACGTATCACATTTTATTATTACCTTGCTACACGATTGATTGAAAGCAGCAGAGTAATGGGATATAGAGTAGTTTCTAAGGAAAAAATAAATTTGTTACCAGTGAAATAAATCGCAGAGCAGAATAATCACTAATTTGCTAGTTAGTATGCAATAAAATGGTATTTAAAATTGATATCTTCTTAGCAATTATACATACGTATACATGCGTATACTGAAGGGTTTTGCCAAAAACATACTAGCAGAGCAGATTGCAAGGGATTTTATTGTAGCCACAGACCTATATACCTAGAGTAGATGCGGTAAGTTAATACATTTCACGTGGGACAACTAGGATTTGAAATCCTAATTAGGCGCCGTGTCATTTAGTCGGCCTTTCATTGCTATTGGCAACAGATGTCAACTGAAATAACGAAAAATGCCTTATTTTAATGTTATGAACTGTAGAAAATCTACAAATATAGTTAGGAAAGATAAAGAAAACATTTTCTTTCATCGCTAAGTAATTTCGTTATAAAATTGTGTTCCTATCTATTTAAAATAAATTAATTTAATGTTTCTTGTGCTTTTACCAGGTTTTACAATGACGAGCAATTACTGAGTATGCACTATACTACACAATACATTGCTCATTTTGGTCACAAAATTGTAGGGCTTCTTTGTTGGAACACGCAATGAAAGTACAACAATCGTTACTATCAATCGTTGCTAAGCAACGCTTTACTTCGTAGTACTGTCAATATTGTCGTTTTTCGGTCAAATATAGTATATAGTGTTTTTCATTTACCCAGTCTTGTCTCGATTCTAATCAATTTTGAGAACCGACGAATAATTATATTCTCATACATATATGTATATTTATAAAAAAAATTATTCCAAAGGTAAGTGTATTTTTTTTTAGTTTCGTAATGTCTGTTCGCCCGTCCGTCCGTCCATTCATAACATAGTGCTGAGAACCTAAAGTCTGGTTTACACGTATTAAGTAGTTAAGTAGATAAGTAAATTTTAACTAAATTTTAGTGAATAATTTTTAGTGTGCGTCCACACGTAATAATTTAGTAAAGCTCTTTAGTTCATACAATTTAAACTAAATTTTAACTAAAAAGTGCCTGTCCAAAACGTGTTAAGTGATAAGCCCCGCCCACTTACTTAACAGAAAATAGAAAAATTTCTACTTGTCTACTTGATTACTTAACTACTAAATTACTTAACTACTAAATTGTCCGTTTACACGTATTAATTTACTTAAAATTTAGTTAACTACTTAACTACTTAATACGTGTAAACCGAACATAAGAGCTAGAAAGGTGTAATTTGGCATGGATGTACATATTTATTAAAACTACAAAGTCGTAGAATAAAAATTGATCTGTTTGTTTATATGTGTATAATTTTAATATTAATAATAATTTAATATTCAAATTCAAAATCATTTATTCATGTAGGTATCATTGATACACTTATGCACGTCATTTTTTTAATCAACCAGCTTTTCGCAAAGGTGCTTTGTCATGGAGGAGAACAAAAGCCGTAAAGAAACTCCTCAGCACATCTTTTAAAAATAAAAATACATTGGTATATTTATTACAAAAAATATCGCTAGCTTGTACGGAACTCGTTGCAGAGCTGGTCATTTCCATGTGTCTTTGTCATTTAAGTACTCATCTACAGTATAGTAATCTTTGCCTAAAAGTTGAGATTCTACATGTTTCTTAAGCAATTCCACTGGCAAATCACGTATTAACTTCGGGATTTTATTATAGAACTATACACCAAGCCCCATAAAAGATCGCTGCACTTTAGAAAGACAGTAAAATGGCGTAACTAATTGGTGCATTACCCCAATGATTTATGAAAACATTAACAAAATAAAATTATTTATTTGGTTTTATTCAGCACTGTCCTATACAATAACAACCAACCAGACTGATTATAATCCGTTATCGATATCGAGAATCGGTAAGAAATCGGTTTCGTATCGATATAGCTAGGATGAGGTATATCAATCACTAAAATATTCTTGTGACAAAACATTGTGTCAAAAAAAGTGACACGCTTGGTTTTCATACAATTCGAGCTACATGCGCAGTCTACTCTGGTATATAAGTCTGTGATTGTAGCACATATTTACATGAAGACATTCAGTAAAAAGCATATGACAGCGAATACCTAATTTTAAATTTAAAATATTCTTTTCTATAACAGTCAAGTGTGAGTCTTCCGGTACACACTACAGACTGTAATTCTATTTGTTTATAGATTATAAACACCAACACTGGCCCTTAAACAAATAGAATCCAGAATTCTACATTAGGTACTTAATCTAAACACATTCTAAACATGTAACAACTTTATAAGTACATTTCCTATAAGCATCTAATAATTTCAATTTACATAAATTAATTACTGTCACATAAATTCAAGTACTTAACAAACTTAACATGTTTTTCTTTAGTGAGAGCTTTTGTTAAAATATCTGCAGTCATTTCATTAGTTGACAAATATTTCAGTTGTATTAGACCATTTTTAACAATCTCTCGAATAAAGTGATGTCTCACATCTATGTGTTTAGTCCTACCATGAAACATAGGATTATTACATAATTTTTGTGCAGACTGGTTATCGTTATATATAGTTATACAACATTGCTTACATAGTAATTCAAACATTAATGTACGTATGAATACAGCTTCCCTGCAAGAATCTGAGAGAGCCATGTATTCGGCTTCAGTGCTAGAAAGCGCAACCGTTCTTTGCTTTCGGCTTTCCCACGAAACAGTACATTCCCCAATTTTGAATACAAACCCAGTGTAAGATCTACGGTCGACCTCACATGCGGCCCAGTCCGCGTCTATGTACCCCACGACGTCTAAAGTGCCTTTTTGAAAAACAAGACTGTGGTTTACGGTACCTTTTAAGTATCGAAGCACGCGCTTCGCAGCTTTCCAGTGAGCTTCGCTGTAACAATCATTGAACTGACTCAGCATGCTTACCGCGTGAGCGATGTCAGGCCGGGAACAAACTGCAACATACATTAAACAACCAATTAAATTTCTGTATTCTAAGTTGTCTTCCTTTTTATCAGCCTTTGTAAGTTTCAGTCCCGTTTCCATGGGTGTTTGCGCAGGCTTACAATCAGACATATTAAAACGAGATATAATCTCTTTAATATATTTAGACTGGTCTAAAAGCAATTTATCTTTTTGCCTTGTGATTCGCATCCCCAATACGTATTTGGCTGGCCCTAAATCACTCATATCAAACTCGTTCATGAGCTTTTTCTTGATATCAATTTTCAATTGTGAGTTTTGTGTTGAAAATAATATAATGTCATCAACATACAGACCAATTATGACTAATTCTTCATTATTAGATTTGAAATATACACAGGGCTCAGAAGATAACCTTTTAAATTGTAGTTTATTTTGTAAAATATTATTTATCTTCTCGTACCAGGATTTAGAAGCTTGCTTCAATCCATATATCGCCTTATGGAGTTTGTAGACCTTATGTTCACTTCCTTTGACTTTAAAACCCTCTGGTTGTTCCAAGTAAACTGTCTCTTTTAAGTCTCCATTCAGAAACGCTGTTTTCACATCCATGTGATCAATATCCATATCCTTTGAAGCTGCTATAGCTAATAATATACGAATTGTGGAGTATCTTATCACTGGTGAAAAAGTTTCTTCATAATCGATGCCATAACGCTGTGTGTAGCCCTTGGCAACAAGGCGAGCCTTATATTTCAATAATTCTCCATTTGCACCAATCTTTTTCTTAAAAACCCACTTGGATTTGACTGGCGTATGATTTTGCGGTAGATCAGTTAATGTCCAACATTTATTTTTAAGGAAGGATTGATACTCATCTTTCATTGCATTTTTCCAATGGACAGACTCTGAACAGTTGAAGGCCTCCTGTACAGTCTCAGGTTCATTTCTGATGTAGCTCAGGTTCGCTAAATGAGCTATTTCGCTGCTATCTGCATCCTCAAACTCAGTTGACAATTCCATTGAAGACTGGTCTTCCAATGTTGTCGTCCCTGGAACGTAAGTTTCATCGGAGGAAGCACCTGATACTTCTAAGCTACTAACAGAGTCATTTATATCAAAGATAGTAAGTCTTCTGTCATTAACCCTTGCCTGGTTCTCTGGTGATAAAGAGGCATCAGACTGTGCTACCTCAACATGAGAGATCTTGCCCTCAGTCTGTGAGCTATTTGTCATCATGAGAACCTCATCTACAGGATCAATATTTACATGACTCTTTTTATAAAAACTGTCCTCCATAAATGCAACATCTCTAGATTTTAAAAAAATACTAGGATTTTCTGGATCTATCAATCTATATCCCTTACTGGTTTCACAATAACCTACGAATATATACTTTTTACATTTCGAATCCAATTTTGTACGATTCTTTGTTAAAGCATAAGCAAGGCAACCAAATATTCGTAAATGACTTAGATTAACCTTTTTGTTAGTCCATTTCTCTTCTGGTGTCATCCCCATCACTGCCTTTGTGTGAGATCTGTTTTTCAAGTAGACTGCCGTGTTCACAGCCTCCGCCCAGTATCTTCCATCTAAGCCCGCATCCCGCAACATGCTCCGAGCCTTTTCAAGAATGGTCCGATTCGCTCTTTCGGAGACGCCGTTTTGTTGTGGTGAATGTGGGATGGTTGTTTGGTGGATGATTCCATGTTTCTTAAAATAATTTTTGAAACGAGAATTAACATATTCACCTCCGTTATCAGATCTAAGGACCTTTATCCTTTTATTAGTTTGGTTTTCAACCAAAGATACAAAACTTTCGAAGTTCTCGAAAACTTCACTTTTATTCTTTAGAAAATAAATAAAAGTTTTTCTACTGTAATCGTCTATAAACGTAAGGAAGTATCTAGCACCACCTAAAGATTTCACAGGCATGGGACCACATAAATCAGTGTGTACAATACCTAATAACTCATTAGATCTGCTGTGGGACTTCTTAGGAAAAGGTAGTTTGCTCAATTTTCCCTCCACACAAGCTACACATGATTTAAACTGCGTATTATCATAAGAAATACCATCTGCCATACCTTCTTTCAGTAGATGCATACTTCTGGAGTTCAAATGACCTAATCTTCTGTGCCATTTCTCCTGCGAAACATTATGTGTTGTAGCTTTAAAAACTGTAGCTTCATCTACACAGCCAGCATTTGTCACCTGCACTGTAGCGCGAGCCTCTTCGTTGACACGAGTACAGGACTGGAATGGTGTCAGCCCACTGGTCTCCACAATTGGTGCACCAGCCTGTATCACCTCCTGGTTAACCTCTGCAAATACAGAATAGTTACGACATCCTAACACACCCGAATCAGACTCTCTAACAGATTCTGCAGTTTCAAGTTTATATACACCATTAAAATGCTTAGCTCTAGCTACAACTACTTTACCATTAAATATTTTACAATATTTTTTATCAAAAATAACTTTATATCCCTTTCTAGTCATAGCACTGACAGACAACAAATTTGTAGCCAAGTTAGGTACATGGTAGACCTCACTAATTGGCTTCGTGCAATGTTTTAAATTCACTAATACATTACCACGACCAGACGTATAGAGTTTTTCACCATTTGCTACCTTAACTTCTGTCACATGACCAGGTTCAAAGTTATTGATCAGTCTCTTGTCATTGCACATATGACTGCTAGCTCCAGAGTCAATCAGCCACGCATTGCTCTGTAAAGAAGCCGATAATGCAGTCAGCGATGCTCTTTTACTGTGCTGTGCTGCTTGCTTCCCATTGTGCTCCTTATCAGCTGCCTTCTTACAATTCGTGGAAATATGGCCAAGTTTCTTACATTTGAAACACTTGATAGGTTTCTTGTGAACCATCAAAGCAACGGAACTATCATCTTTACCTTCACGTCGCTGTTTCTCTTGCATAAGCTTTGATTTGACTATTTCACTCGACAATGTCATATTCGAATTTTCTAATGCCATTATAAGTGGATCATAATCTTCTGACAAACCACTAAGTAGTATAACAGCAATGAAGTCATCTTCAAGAGGAGCTCCTATGTCGCTGAGTTGCTGGCCAAGGTCGCACACCTTTGTTATATAACGATCCATGCTTTCGCAGTCACTCAATTTACAAGCGAAAAGCAATCGTAATAAGCCAAGCCGTCTAGACAATCCCTTGTCTTCGTATGCCTTTTCTAAGTTAAGCCATGCAGTACGCGCAGAGTCCGCATTCCTAACATGCATGAATACGTTTGGTTGCACAGATAAGCATATCTTTGCTAAAGCTTTAAGCGAACGCTTCATGAATGTTGGGTCAAGCTTTTCTTTCGGTTTTTCTTCCGAAACAACGTCCCATAATTCTTCGTGGATCAGTAACATTTTTAATTGAAACTTCCAATTACCGTAGTTTTCGATGCCACGTAGCTTCTCCACAGGAACTACTGGAACACTCGAAGAAGACATCTTGTCGCGTGATGCAGGCAAACCGCGCCGCTATGTGTCGTATAATAATTTTTAAATTTTATACATACATTGAAATAATATTTCTTTTCACGCACGGATTAGTGCCTGGGCCCATAACCTGAAGGGTTTTGCCAAAAACATACTAGCAGAGCAGATTGCAAGGGATTTTATTGTAGCACATATTTACATGAAGACATTCAGTAAAAAGCATATGACAGCGAATACCTAATTTTAAATTTAAAATATTCTTTTCTATAACAGTCAAGTGTGAGTCTTCCGGTACACACTACAGACTGTAATTCTATTTGTTTATAGATTATAAACACCAACAAATTGCTTACGTCAACGATACGAATGTTTTTTCGCAAATATTCGTGCTACCAAAACAAATGTCAACATAACCTCGTCAAGTTTTTAACTTCATATTTATATTTTTTATTGAAATATCGTAAGATGTATCTTGTACATCACGTTATGTTTATCACTATCAAAATTTTTGGTAGGTGGTAACTGTGATAACGTCTATGGTTCGCTCGGGGCGCTCAACTGTTTCTGTCATATAACAATAATGTCTAAGCAATTGTGTTCCGATCGAAAGCGTGTAGGTTGTCGGTTACCATACACAAGATACGAACATCTATCCTCAGGGGTAGCAAAGCATCTGCGACCAACTCTGACGAATATTAACTGTGCGATTACTTATCTAACACGTACAAATTTTATAAAGAATCTTCTTACAGATAACTTGAAAAAAATTACATTAAATTACATATACCTTCAACTATACTCTTTACTACTATACCCTTTCTCATAATAAGTAAGTCTGAGAGATGAAAAGCTTCCAACGTGAAGCAAAATCTTCAAGGGCTATAAAAATTTCCTCTATAATAGTGGATCATGTCTTGACACTTTTCAAACAAAAAATACTTACACGATACTTATGAACATTCGTGTTCACACTCGACACATTGTGTCATCCGGTATCCGGTGTACCCAAATGAAGCTGCCACGCAAATTTGGACTTTCAGTGTTAAGATTCATAAGCGTTAGCGTCCTATTTCCCGTGTACATGATCATGAGCAACGTCGACATTTCCCCAACACATCTTACAATACCGAAACGTACATATTTTTACGAGGGCTCAGCGATGTCATGATATGACCGATAAACTTGCTCCTTCAATAAGTTTTCGATGTACGATTTTACGACGTGTGTCCGCGTGATCGTTTTCTCCCAAATTGGCTTCTTGAGTAGAATAAAAATGCGATGTAATATTTAGAGGCCGGCTGAATAAATAATTGAACGCACTTATTAATTCAGTTACTGCCCCCAAACTCTTAATTCTTGTTCGATAAGAAGTAAAAAGTAGAACATTGTGGATTCATTCTGTCTGAAACTTTCCACGACTTTTAACTTCTTCATAAGTAACTAGTTGAATTCTGTCACAGGTCACAGTTGTTATTCTGTTGTTTTTATTTAATATCAAAAGCCTGGAATCCTGCACACACCTCTAATCTAATTAATACCTTTAAACGAGCAATTCTTGTATACTCGTATATATCCGAGTCTCAGAAACGGCTCCAACGATTTTCATGAAATTTAGTATGCTGGGGGTTTCCGGGGCGATAAATCGATACAACTAGGATTCATTTTTAGAAAATGTCGTTTTATCCGTGTTTTCAGGCAATGAAAAACTGCTACAATAGACTCTTCCTGGCATCTATTGGTGAGTAGCAACACTAAAGCTACTTCTGTCTAAAGATCAATGCATACGTAACGTGTTTTGACCCGGACGGGACGGGACGTGAAGTTTTGGAAACATCTTTACATAGAAAATGTAAACGATAGCGCATACACCACGGAGACACAGATGGGACGGGAACGGGGCACGCACGTATATTTAAGCCCCGCCCCGTCCACGTAACGTATGTAGCGACCTTAATTTCATAAAACACGATTTACCAAAAAAATATTGAGCAAAGCTCGGTCATCCGAATACTTAAAGAAAGGAATACTTAAGAAATAAAAAATGTGTCCAAAAACTTAATGATTTTAGGTCGCAATAACAAACAGGTTTCAAGTTTACACCGTGAACGTAAATATTTAATATTTGCTTAATAAAATCATTTACAGTTTGCTTCAGTGAATGAAATCATTGTAGGAAAACCATAGACAGATTTAAAGGGATTCTCTTAATATTTATAAAGGCGTGTGAAGGCCAATAATCCAAAAAAAAAAGCTGTAATGTATGATATTTTATTTACTCTTCATAAAGTACTAGATGAGTAGGTAACAAATCAAGCAGGAGAAGAAGGAATTCTTATGTCGATGATGATGATCCAACAGGAACACTTTCTTGAAATTTTCAAAAACCTTACAAATACTGAAAACACAAAAAACAAAAAAGAATTATAAATATGAAGCGAAGTTAAGAATTACTATGAGATGATTAATTTAATTTTATCTAAGCAGAAGGCAGAATATTGATTTTATAGTATAAACTTTGGTAAGTCGAAGTGGACTTAACTTAGAAACAGATTTTATGATATTAATTTCAGGCCCATTTATGTAATATAAAAGCTTACTTAATTGAGTTTCGAAGTGGTTTATTAACATTTTGAAGCAACATTATTTTGGTAAAAAAAATTACTGCCTATCGAGTATAATACAAATATTTTTGTTTGAATCTCTATAACGTATAATGTTATTAGAGTTAGGTATTATTTTCACATAATATACTTTTAATGACTTTATTTTATTTATTTTTTATATTGCTGTTTATCATCTTCGAAATGATTTGAAATATCTTAAAATACTAATTGTAAAATATGATTAAGTCTGAAATAAGATAACCTTAAAAGCTGCTGCATGCAATTACATTATAGCTATTAATTGGCTACACAAATATTTGTCATGCAATATAGAATATATATACTCTACTAGAAAGTAGAGTTTTATGGAAAGTGTAAAATTAAGTTTTAAATTCGAAAAAATAGATGGTAATTAAAAAAAATCCAATACTTTTGTTACTCAGCCTGCTAACAGGGGATATTACATCTTACAATCTAATAAACGCAGATGCGGTCCAAGTCCAAAAAAAAAACGTTTAGACGTCGATCAGTAATTTTATATAATTTTTTTATTGAAATGAAAACTTCTTTAGCACGTTGTCATTTAAAAGTCGATGAAACGAAAAAAGGACAGTAAAAAGAGACAGACTCATAAATTCATAAGATTTAACGAGGGAGAAAATGAGATAGGAAGCATTATACAGTGTTTCTTATGTTCGTGTTACTTTAAAAACTGCTAAGTTGTATTCATAGATGGCGCGAGGAACAAGATAGAAATTAGAAGATTCGTTTTACTGCTAGATAGATGGCGCTAGCTGCTCATTTTACTCTTCATATTATGTTAAGAGATGGTGTTAGTTACCACTATTTTATTTTTATTTAGTATAAAATAGTTTTTGAAAGATAATTAAGATTGATACACGTTATTAAATTAATACCTTTATTTTTTAAGGTTTCACTTCTACCGCTTGTAAATCACACACATTTTAATTTTATTTCATATTAACACTTTTACAAAATGCCGAATAAAGACGTATAAAACAACTGAACAGCTGTGTGAGTGCGGCTAACCAGTAATGTTTGTAAACGTAATGAAGATCGTATTACCTAAACGAGGTCGGGTAACTGGTTACCTAAATAAGGCTACGTAATTATATCGTCTGCCTTATCTTACAAATATTTTCATTACATATTAGCTCCTTCTCGCTCTCTCCATTCTCTATCTCATGAAGGTCGTTATGTTTAACCAATGATATTATAATGTAAAAAAGAGGTAGGTATGTTACTAATGCGCCGACGATAAAGAGCGTAAGAACAGGCAATTGACCATTCTGCTTGTAATCGCTCTGTCAATACAAGACGATACGCACGCTTTTGTTGTTATCAGAAGTGTTTGACATTTGACATACAGCGTTAAAATGCCTTCGTGTATTATACCAATGTGATTAATGTAGTGAAACAAAAGATAAACGTGTGTGTGTTGTAACTCTTTTCGGAACAGATTTTTTTGTTGATTTGTAAGTGCATAACGTGTCTACATTTTTTTAAATATCATTGCGTTTAACGGTATAATTATTGTTCACTTATTATTTTCGTATAGAGGTAACTTTATGCCTTATTTCTTGTTACTGTTGTTACAAACAAATTCATTAGGTAATTATTTTCGTGTAAATAATAAATGCAACTTTATCGTTTGTTTTGTAGTAATTGTGCCTTTTGGCCGCCACTTCTGTTGCAGTTTGGTTTAATATGAAATCGTAATAGTTCTACTGACAGCCTATATCTAACGTTTGACACACAAGCGAAACTTTATTAAGTAATTTAGTTCAATCCAAGTTCACAGTAGCTATATAATATTCAACTAAATAAATTAAGTATCGACAAGGAGAATTCAACTAAACGGAATGGAGAATCATTTTAACTTTTTATATGTATATTCACATACGATATTATATGTCATATAAACTATCTTGATGAAATATGGAAAAAGGTTTTGTTGCGGTTTGGTAAATAGAGCCGATAGGGACCCAACTCGTGTTGCTGTATGGTACAAATGATGCAGAAAAAAGTGTATTTCAATGAAAAACGAAAGAACATTTATTAAAATAATACGAAACTATATAGATTAGGGTGAAAATCAGAAACGTGCATTTTTTTTCAATTTTGGTGGTGATATTTTTTCTTCAGTTTTCGTGAAAAATGAGGATCTGGTTTAAGAAAAGAAAGTGCTACAATTCGACTGTCTTTTCTTATACCAGGTTCTCATTTTTCACGAAAACTGTAGAAAAAATTTCACCACCAAAATTAAAAAAATGCACGTTTCTGATATTCACCCATTAACACTAATAAAGCATTTTTTTAAAAAACGTCCAAAAGCGAGGTGAAATCGCATGTAGAGGGTTCCGTACAATTCTGCCACAAGCTTGCATTTAAAATTCCTTGGTGTGTATGGATCAAGTCTTGCAATTACGAAAAAAATTAATATTTTATTCGAAGAGCATGATGTCCCAAATATTCCAACTGTATTTTTCTTAAAATTAAATACACCTATCATCAAAAAACTTATTGTTTTGTTCGTCTCTAACCTAACCTAGAAGTTTATTTTTATGATTATTTAATAATCACATCTTACACTGTATATTTTCATTCGTATCTTTCAGTAAGATAAAATCTCTACCGGAGCTCAATCTTTTAACTTACACCATGCGTGATGAAGTTAGGCACAAGTTGTAGTCAGCGTTCTTGGTCTCTTTGCAAACACTAACTCAGCCACTTCTGTAAAACTTAGTAAGGCACTCGTGGAGAAGTTTCTGCCTAAACGTATCATATCATCAACTTTGCTTGTTCATTTTGGTATCTATGACCTTTTCCATACGGTATAGTTCAGAATGAATGGATAGCGCAAAACTTTTTAAGTAAACACATTGCATGTGTTACGTCACAGTGTTTATTTTGCGCGAATGTTATCCACGGAAGTTGGAGCGTTTGAATTTTGTTCTGATTATATTAAGTTTTGTTTGATGTTTACTGGCAATTAATATTAGTCTGTTTTTACGAAGTTTACTGAATAACAATTGATTTTTGGACCTTTTTTAGCCGACTTTAAAAAACCGAGAATGTTCTCCATCGGAACCCTTATAGTTTCGTCACGTCCGTCCGTCCGTCTGTCCGAAGCAAAGCGCCGAGACCCTTAATGCCAGAAAGCTGTAATTTGGCATGGATATACATATTTCTTAAGACTCTAGAATCGTAGAATAAAATATTGAAAAACATTTTTTTTCAGGGTACCCCCCCCCACCTCAGGTAGAGTGAGGATGAATTTTTTATTCGCCGTGTAACCTATAGTGTGGGGGGTATCGTTGAAAAGGTCCTTCAAAAATATTATGGATTTTCTTAGACCATTTTTGAAGTTAGGGGTCCGTTTGCGAAATATTTGGCTTTAATGTGCTAATTTTGGTTAGAGTCAAGTGGGGGACTGATCTGCTGCCTAAACGGTTGGAATTGGACTAGTAAATTCTCAAAAATAGGTTCTACGATTCATTTACAAGGAAAAATATCATGGCTATGTTAGCATAAGTCGTTAATGAGTAATACTCGTAGTCTATAAAGTTACTACTTCGTAACCCTAACATTGTGCGTGGCCTGACACGCATTTGCCCGGTTTTTTAATATGAATTGTTAGAGTCTAAAACACTGTTTTGAGTAAGTTAGTTTTAAGTAAAATTAAGATTATTGTACCCTTATAATCTTTAAAAGCTTTATAATCGTAATCTAACCCATACTGGAGTGTTAAGTAGTTGAGGGTAGGTGTGGCCCTTGTCAACATCGTTTATAAATGTCTCTGCTTTTAAAAAATAAAATTAATAAGAATTTTCTAACAAATGGTAAAACGAATAGCAAAATTATGTTAATAGTGAGTGAATTGATGTGCACAAGTGTTTTCTGGACGAAAACTGCGATAATTTCGAGGAAAAACAGAAAGTATTCAACATTTTAATGTGATGGTACATAACCACTTAATATGAGTTAGTTTACACAAACTGAAAAAAAAACACCTCTAAGAAGACATAATTTACAAATTACAGATACGTAGATGCTAATTTTACTGTAAACAAGAAATTTATAACAATAATTTACCAACACATCGCTCCTTGAATACAAAAAGGGCACAAATCGAAATCCATAAATTTTACAGGACAGCCAAAACAAATTTTTGAAACTGTTTTTTTATAATATTTCATATATTTATTAATTAAACATAAGATGTTAATATATCATTAGATGCGTATTTATTAGCTCTATCTATCTACAATATAAACTTTGTAATAGATGTTACCTATTAAGAAAAAAAAGCATAAAAGTCCCTTTTGCATTCAAAATTTGAACCAATATAATAAAAAATATGTCAAAAATTAAACACAGTTTTACAAATAAAAATGGTTTATTGTACCTTTTTGGTAAAAAACCGTATCAAAAAGTTTAATCTTATTACTAGGTAAAAACATAAGTGAATGGACACCAGGAGAACATTGTATTAAAAAATCTAAACTAAAAAATCTTAACTTATTATTAAGTAATATAATTGAGATCAACTTTGTACGTAACTATTATTCAGCAAAATTAAACATCTCTCTAAAACAATTATATTTGTAAGAATTATAGAAAAAACAAGAGATAAAACTGTAATAATCATTATCAAAATATAAATAAAATAACCATATTCATTAATAAATTCTCTAAATAACTCAAAAAATAATCAAGTGACGACACTAATTTGTCTCTCTTTAACATTAATAATTTAAACAAAACAAAATACAAGATCAGTTCTAAAGGCACATAATTCAGTAGCAAAATATTATAGCTTATATGTAATAATACTATTGCACAATAACAATCTAAGTAGTCTTACAAAATCACAGTTATAAACACTTTAAGGCACTTTTTACGTAAACTATTTTAAGTTACAAATTATAATCGTTATTTATTATTGTTATGTAAATGTTCGTATGAAATTTATAAGTCTTTATTATCAAAAGGAACTTTTAAAATTAACTATTCTAAATATTATCACAATTAGGTATCTAATAATAAAATTACAAATTTTCGTAAAAGCTTTGGTAATACTTAGGGATGATATTTTTCTCAATAAGTTTAAGAATACCCTGTATTTTAGTTTCAGTTATTTTAAGTTTTTGTTTGTACAGTTTTTTTGGCACTATAGGATTAGCAGACCTTCTTTTTGTCAGCGTGGCTACCGAGGTAAACTCTTCAGTTTCGTATGAAGTCTTGAAGAAAAATTTGTTCTCATAATCTCGATGGACTTTAATAGTTTTTATATCAGCCCATTTGACTTTTTGTCCATCTTCTGTAATAGTGTAATTGCCGACAGCCAGAGATTTTAAATCTAAAAAACTCTCATGCGTAAGTTCGTGAACAACGAAGGGTCTTCCTTTCTTCTTTGCAGTTTTAATAAGGGTTATATACTGATCCGGCACATAAATGGGAGAAGATTTTAAAGCATTCGAAATGTTGCGTTGAATTAGAGAGTGAGCAGCATCTCCTTCATTTTGAGTGTGCCCTTTTATTAAAAAATTATGAGTAACACTCCTCAACTTCGATAACTCATTTATGGCGTATTGGTAAGTTGCTAACATAAATTTATTTTTATGTTGGCCACAACAGTTGTCGCTGTAAAATACTACGTCAAAATAGTCAGAAGCTTTCTCATTCAAATTTTTCAAGTACGCGAGCACACACGATCCTATTTCGTTAGCACCACGAGATCCTGCACCTTCATGCCAAACGTAGCAGGTCGTATTATTTGAACCCAGTTCAGTAACAGTAAAATTCAGCGTATTCAATTTTGAAATATAGTAAAAACTAGAGACTTCGCCTTGCGGACAAGGCATCACAGCCTGTAAGTCATATACACATACTATAAAATTATCGCTTATATTTTTTTTATCATTTTCCTTTTGAGCTCTGGCTAAATTTTTTTCTTTCAAATGCAGATCATATTGTATTTGTAAAAGCGTTTTATCTTCAACATTTGCGAAAGCTGTGCAGTCTTCACACTGGTCTTTTTTCGGTTTCCAAAAAGAAATATTGAAGTCATTCACGAAGATATTATAGTACAGTTTATAAGAAAGATAACCTTTACCTTCAGCTTTACATTTATCGACGTAATCACGGTGCAAAGTAGCAATAGATCGGCTTCCTTCAATATACTCACGCTTAGAGCGAGCGCGACAGTAGTGGCTCTCAATCCTGGGTATGGAGTTAATGTGTTCCTTTGCCCTATCCTTCAAAGCAGCATCCAATTTAAATTGATTGCCATGTTTTCCTCGGTTATCTTGCATTTGAATTCCAGTAATTGATCCAGAAAATTTCTTTACAACAGTCCGAATGCTTTTATCTGATATAGCAAGTGTATTCATAAAGAATAACTTGCATACTCGAATGCGTTGATCGATTTTCGTGAAGTAATATGCGTGGTTTAAGTTTTGGCGGGTACTACCAACACGGATGTACCGATACTTTGGCTCAATGTTTGTCATATGGTTGTATATAAATTGCCTCTGAACGTTTAAATCACCAGTGTCCCAATAGGCATTAAATATGGCTAATCGTTCCTCAAATGAAAACACATTTTGACATTTAAATTTACACTTATCTGAACAAACAGGTCCCATATTTTTGGCAGTAATCATTTTTTTCGATTTAGACATAGTTGTGTGTGCCTTCCCGCTATTGATCAGAGTCTTGGTTTTGTTTCTTTTCCATGCTTCTGGATTAGCTTTTCTTTTCCGACTAAGACGCTGAGGATCCACGCTAGCTGGTTCACTGCCAATGCTGGGTGACTGAATATTCACGCTGGGTGACTGATTATGACTGATGGATGGCTGTGTTTCTATATTAGGCGACTGAGTATCCAAATTGACTGGCAGATTATCATTGATGAGTAAGTGAGGTTCTACACGAGAAGGGCCCGGTTGGGGTGAAATACAAAATGGTTTGGCAATTACTTTTGACTGTATATCTCCTTCGGAATCAGAAGATCTTTCATGACTAGGTAGAAAGTTGGGATCTAAAACACTGTCATCAGAAGAAAAATCTGCAATTGATGAACTGCTGGATGTTGATGATCGGCTGGAATTGGTATCAGAGTCATTATCAGAGTCGCTTGAACTGCTACTCGAGTCACTCTGTTCAACAACTATTTTTGGCCTATTTGTGTCTTTGGGATTCGTTACACAGCTTACTTCACTGTCTTCATCCTCTAATATTGATAGGTTAAGATCAGGTTGACTGTCTGCTATAGAATTTGTATCTGAAGAATCAATGGGTAAAGTGACGGGTAGACTGAGTGCAGCTGGAGTATTAAAAAAAGTTTTATTTTGCACATTATTATTGTGGCCAGGTAATGCTTGAACTTTTTCCGATTCTTGAACGGAGGTTGCCATATTCAACATTTTTCGTGCTCTATTCATTTTGTCAATCTGTAAAAAAAAAACATCTTTAACGTTTTATAACTAAAAAACATAAAATACACACAGTTCTATACATAATTATATTATACAGTCCTTAGTACATACACACAATACATACATACAATAAAACATACACACAATCAAATATAAATAACAATCCTTAATATGACATTTTCAATACTAATTTGACAGGAATAACACCTTAATTATATTTAACAAATTTAAGCTACCACCTCATATTTAACATTCAAATTCACAGAAAATATGAGGCAATGCATTTTAATCACATATTTTTCAACATTTACGAATATCTACCCATATTATTATAGGTCCCTATAAACACTCACTGATAATTATTATTTAAAAAACTTTAAATTAGTGACGAAAGCTACAGGGACAGGGCTTCAATTTAGTTTATATTATTAATTTACAAACAAATAAATATATGATTTTTAAGTTAAAAATCACTGAAGTAATAAGAATAGAACAAAATTAACATCAAAATGGTAATTTTTATTTTTAAAATTGTAACGAAAACTAAAATTATTATCATGCAAAACGGCCATATTTCTGGCCTTCCCATTGTAGCACGCTAAAAATAATTATTTATTTCA
This sequence comes from Thymelicus acteon, assembly GCA_951805285.1. Classification (NCBI taxonomy): domain Eukaryota; kingdom Metazoa; phylum Arthropoda; class Insecta; order Lepidoptera; family Hesperiidae; genus Thymelicus; species Thymelicus acteon. Next base: position 17,016,069 of record OX638219.1, on the reverse strand, counting down.
CTATAATTTAATGCAAAAGGGACGTATTTCAAAATATGCTACTGTTGTATTATAAAATATAATTATACTTAACTAATATTGGATTACAAAAAGGACGCATTTCAAATATGGCAATTTTGTATTACAAAATATAATAACAAATACTAATGTTAGAATGCAAAACGGACGTTTTCCAAAATATGGCACTTTTGTATTATATATTATGGTTACAAATACTAATGTTAGAATGCAAAACAGACGTTTTCCAAAATATGGCACTTTTGTATTGTAAAATATAATCACACTTACCTGAAACTTTGAATCCAACACAGACGTATTTTGGATTGTGGCACTTTTTCACGCAACCGACGTGCGTTTGCGTTGAATCTCCGGGCGCAACTAACAAAATGGCGGTTTTGCACTGACATTAACTGTCAAAGTGAGCTAATGCAAAAATGGCGGTAAGTTAGTGTAGCCATAATATAAGCAAAAATGATGGCAGTTTTTTTTTCACTATAAAATATAGTCGGTTCAGGTGTAATTTTTGCAATAAAACGATTTTCATTTTTTTTTTATTTGTGGCCCTTTTGTATTCAAGGAGCGACATAGTAAGACAGTGACATCTAGTATAAAATAGCAATACTAAGCTCAATACATAAAGAGAAATAAGTGATAGGCGATCACTTATATCGATAAATTGGAAAAATATTATATATATAAATGGATGTGTAAAATCGGTTGATAGTACAAGTATAATACAACATTATAAACATATATATACTATATACATTGAGAGTGAAATATAATCTGCTGTGTATACTAGTGACATCTTTTGGTGACTACCTATATTGACATTAACACATTAAAAATCTCAGACAAATTTTTACAAGAGGTCTCTAGTTGTTATATTAGAATGGAAAATATTACAATTAGGAAGAAAACACAATCCTGTAATGATCTCACTATCCTACAAGATGACACTGATACAGATACATCTTTTAGTCAAAGTTTGTCAAACATATCAAATAGCACAATAAAAAGTTTACCTAATACATACACTGAAAGTGAAGAAATACTTAAACTACAAAATTATATAGAAAAATTAAAGTTAGAGCTTGAGGGCGCTCATGGTGAGATAGATAACTTATCACTGGAAAACACAGAACTCAAAAATCAATTGGCACAATGTAAGAAAAAACTTGACTTATACAAACAAATAGGCGTATCTGAAAACATCTGCAAAACACCAATTAACTCAAAAACACGTATTCCTACTAGTCACAAGAAGAAAAAAGCTAAGTCAACACAGGTCACAAAAAAACAAACATTAGAAAATGAAATAACAAGACACAGCAACCAACACACGACTATTGCTCAATCACCATACAGCAGCAAACAACTCTACAATAATGAGGATAACAAAGATGTATCATTACAAAAATCTGACGACCAAAACAAATTTGACACGACCGAACAAGAAAACCCATCTTCAGAAAATAATAAAAACCTCAATAAAGTTACAGTACAACAAAGTGTAAATAAGAAAAGCAAAGTAATTATATTATCAGATAAACCAGGAGTCATATTTCAAAATATATTACAGGATTTATTGGGTAACAAATATAATGTATTCTGTTTTAGCAAGCCAGGTGCCTCATTAAAATATGTAGTGTCGACCTTAGTACAGGAACTTTCTGATATGACAGAGCAAGATTACATTATTTTAATGGCAGGCTCATATGATAATAACCCATATGAGCTAAAAACAAGTCTCGAAAAATGGTTAAAAAACGTTTGTAATACTAATGTATTAATCTGCCAAACAGCGCGAAATGATTACTTAAATGAATGTAAGTTGAATTATGAAATTAAATATATATCCCACATGAATAAAAATGCACTTTATGTAGACATGGGCTATGAGGACTATGTCCCTCAAAAAATTAGTTACTTTAATAATATATGCCGTAGAGTGTTGAAAGAAATACTGCATATAGAGTATAAGTTAGCCTATCAAACATATATTAACAACCAAATAATGGCTAAAAAAAAGAAATTGTTACTCGAAGAAAAATCTAAAATAACCTACTACTTCAAACATGGTAATCAACAATATCGGACAAAAAAAGGTATAGATAATGAAGAACAGGAATCAGTTTTTTTTCGACACCAAACATAGATATTTAAAAGTTTTACACCAAAATGTAGCAAGTTTACTCCCGAAGGCAAGTGAAATAGAAATTTTATTACAAGAGTTATTCACAAAACACGAAGAAATTGATGTTTTATGCTTCACTGAACATTTTATAAAAAAAGGAGACGAAGAAAATACGAATATATTAGGTTACAAACTATGTTCATTATATACGCGTCCTGAGAAAAGAGGGGGATCATGTATTCTGGTGCGTAATAACGTGAAATGTAAAGTTCTTACAGATCTACAGAAACTTTCGATTTGCTCGGTATTCGAATGTAGTGCAGTGGAGCTTACGGACTATAATTGCATTATCGTTTGTATTTATAGGACCCCAAATGTAAACAACTTTGTGGTATTTATTAAACAGTTAGAAAGTCTCTGTGAAAAAATATGTTTAAAAAATGGTAAAAAAAATATTATATGTGGTGACTTTAATGTAGATACACTGAAAAATACAAATATGTCAATAGAATTTAGAACACTACTGTTAAACTATAATTTGAGATTAGAATTTAATTGTGTAACGCGAATGGAGAGTAATACTTGTTTGGATAACATAGCTCACAACGGTCATCGTTGTCAGTCTCAAATACTGCATCTTGGCTTATCGGATCATTCTGCACAGTTGCTCAAGTATCCAGTAAATCTAAGTAAATATGATATAGACTATTGGTATGTAGAGACTCGCGACTACAGCAACGATAATATGGTAAAATTTAAAGACTGTATAGAACACATTTATTTTACTGATGTATTTGAAAGTGATAATGTTAATGAATCGTTTGAAATTTTCTTTCATATAATAACATTATTTCATAGTTTATGTTTCCCAATAAAAAGAGTTAAAATGTTCTCTAAACCAAAAAATAAATGGATAACAAAAGGAATTAGACTGTCAAGTAAACGAAAACGAATTCTACATAATTATACTATTAATACAAAATTTTATTGTTATAATAAAAAAAAATAAAAATATTAAAAATACGTATCTTAATTATTTACAAATATTTAAAAAAGTGGTAAAAACATCCCAATACATTTATAATAATAAACTGTTAATAAATTCTGAAAATAAATCTAAGACATCATGGCAAATAATAAACGGACAGAAGTATAACAAACACTCTAAAATCGATGCTATTCAATATAATAATAATTTAATAAATAATCCTACTGACATTGCAAATATTTTTAATAATAATTTTATTGACATTAATACAATTTCATTAAAAAATATATCCAATAATAACTCTATCAATTCAATTAAGTATAATTCGCAATCCATATTCCTTTATCCCGTAACATTGCATGAGGTACATAAAATAATTAATGAATTAAAAAATACAAAGAGTGTAGGATATGACGAAATACCTAGCAAGATCCTAAAATATTGTTCACTACACATTTCAGCCCCACTATGTCATATTATCAACCTGTGCTTAAATCAGGGTGTTTATCCGAAACAATTAAAAATAACATTGATAAAACCACTATATAAAAAGGGGGATAAAATGAACTGTGACAATTACAGGCCAATAGCGTTGATACCCGTTATTTCAAAAATTTTTGAAAAAGTTATCTACAAACGTATTGTTACGTCCTACTAGTGGGTGGGTTCGTAAAGGATACCACTGATGTTGCCGATGGGTACTTTATTTCACTCACAAGGTGGTACAATACTACTACACACTAACACTAACACTAACAACCGCGTAAGAGTCACTCACTCGTTCACGAACGCGAAACACCCTCTTACTATCGCCCTGATCACGTATTGACCCGTCTGGAGTCCCAAACCTGACTCCCTAGTTCCTTATCGCTCGTATCGCTGTTATCGCTTCGATCGTTCCGAACTGGTATCCCGAACTGGAATCCCCCACGACGACCAATTCGCGTCCTTTTATAGGTGGCCGAACTTAACTCGCGGGCCTTCGAGAAGGTTCCGCGCTAATCCAGATAATTAAACAAAACACAGTCATAAAAGTTAGCATCAAGGTCAAGACACAAAGGAACGAAGGTCATTCGCCTGGAACACAATAGTGCAATAAAACGATTAAAGACGTCTTCGACAATTTAGGGTTCCATTTTTCCGTACGGGGTTCCGTGGTTCGTAACAGTATTTACAGTTTTTTTGAAAAATCTAAAATTTTAATTAATGAACAGTATGGATTTAGAAAAAATAGATCAACAAATCTTGCTATATTTGAACTTTTGAACAATGTTACTAGTAGTCTGAATAATAGAGTCCCAATACTTTCAATCTTTATGGATATGACACGAGCGTTTGATCTTGTTTGTCATAAAACATTATTGAAAAAGCTCTATGCGTTAGGTCTCAGAGGTCCTGCTCATAACTTGATTGAGTCATACTTGAGTGAACGTATGCAATATACTGAGATACCTTACATAGATATCACTGATAAAGTTGAACGAAAAGCACAATCTCTACTAAGAAATGTAGAGCGAGGAGTACCGCAGGGTAGTATATTGGGTCCACTACTGTTTATTGCCTATATAAATGACTTTCCAAGCTGCACAGATCAAAAAATGATATTGTTTGCTGATGATTCGACGTTAATTGTAAAAGGTACCAATAAGTCAACCTATGAACATATTGCTAACAATGCTTTAGAAAGCAATATAAAATGGCTCGAAGATAATAATTTAAAAATTAATTTAAATAAAACTAAATACATACAATTTCAATTTCATCAAGCACAACCCCCTCTATTAAAAATTGAATACGATGGGAATATAATTGAGCAAGTTAAGGAGCATAGATTTTTAGGTCTTATTATAGACAATTACCTAAATTGGAAGGCACATATAAATTATTTATGCTGTAAACTCAGTCGATTTGTTTATGCTTTAAGAAGATTGACAGAGCAGACTTCGTGGCAAACCGCAGTAATAACGTATCACGGGTATGTCCTCTCTAATTTAAGATATGGCATTATCCACTGGGGAAATTCTGTTCATAGCATTCGAACATTTAAATTACAAAAAAAATGTGTAAGAGCATTATTTCGCGTGGGTCAAAGACATAGCTGTAAACCGCTGTTTATTGAGCTTAAATTATTAACTCTACCATGTCTGTATATACTCGAAGTGTGCATTTTTGTAAAAGAGAATTTACACCTATTTGATGTAAAACATACGAGATGTCCACGCAAAACTAAAAATAAATATAATGTAATGCCAAACGAAACAGCGAAAACTAGTTTTTACCAAAAAAGCTTATATTGTATGGCCTGCAAATTATTCAATCATCTACCAGTTACAATAAAGGAGCTTAATGTTATAGGGTTTAAAAGGAAATTAAGATATATATTAACAGCCAAATGCTATTACAAAGTAGATGAATTTTTAACTGACAAATTAGATTAAATACATAATATATAACGGGGAGTTGGTAAGGTGGGCTATTATCTTTCTGGTTGAACATGGCGGAAGGCCAAGAATAGTCTGTACACCGAGTCCAGACGTCACTCAAACGATCGATCATCATTTGTAACATCAGCGATCAGCGATCAACGCGATTAACTACGATTAAATCTGGAAACGTTGCAAGTTCGGTACAGCCACGCGTTTGTCACTTTTTATCGGTCCTCGACCATCCGCGCTCGCTCTGCGTCTGTCTCGAATCCCCATCCCGGGCGATCCTCCTCAAACGTCAACTTCAACTGTCAACTTCAACTTCTATCTCTTCTGTCAACTGTCAACAGTCAACCATCAACTTCAACTGTCACGCCGCTGTACCGACCATGCACAAACAATCGTTTGACGTTTCCTACAGTAGTTCCGACACTTCATCATAGATGGCGTTAAGAGTTCGATGCAGAACTTGTGCTGCGCTCCGACACGGCCGTCCTGACCTTTCGCACGTCCTCGTGCGAAATACCCGTGCAATGTGCAAAAGTCATAATTTACAAAATAGTCGCTCGGTCAACCTGACTAATCGGAGGGTTACTTGACATCAAAAAAATGATCTTTATCAATAATCACAAATAAAATCAAAATTAAATTCAGTCAGTTTTTTTTTGACAGTGCATCTAGAATGATCCATTACCCTGATACCCTAAGTCCATTAGGCGCTAACAAGGCAAATATCAAGATAATCTATGTCCGGCGTCTGACAATGACTCAAGACAACCTACATCTGGCGTCTGATAGTCTTAATCTGACAACGACTCAAGACAACCTTTAACTGGCGTCTGATAGTCTTAATCTGAAAACGACTCAAGACAACCTATATCTGGCGTCTGATAGTCTTAATCTGAAAACGACTCAAGACAACCTACATCTGGCGTCTGATAGTCTTAATCTGACAACGACTCAAGACAACCTTTAACTGGCGTCTGATAGTCTTAATCTGAAAACGACTCAAGACAACCTATATCTGGCGTCTGATAGTTTTAATCTGAAAACGACTCAAGACAACCTGCAACTGGCGTCTGTTAGTCCAGGTCAGCCTTCCTCCGGCGCCCGATACTGACTCAAGACAACCTGCAAGGCGTCTGATAGTCTCAATCTGACAACGACTCAAGACAACCTGCAACTGGCGTCTGTTAGTCCAGGACAGCCTTCCACCGGCGCCTGATACTGACTCAAGACAACCTGCAAGGCGTCTGATAGTCTCAATCTCACAACGACTCAAGACAACCTGCAACTGGCGTCTGTTAGTCCAGGACAGCCTTCCACCGGCGCCTGATACTGACTCAAGACAACCTGCAAGGCGTCTGATAGTCTCAATCTGAAAACGACTCAAGACAACCTGCAACTGGCGTCTGTTAGTCCAGGACAGCCTTCCTCCAGCGCCTGATACTGACTCAAGACAACCTGCAAGGCGTCTGATAGTCTAAATCTGTCAACGACTCAAGACAACCTGCAACTGGCGTCTGTTAGTCCAGGACAGCCTTCCTCCGGCGCCTGATACTGACTCAAGACAACCTGCAAGGCGTCTGATAGTCTCAAAAACAACCTCTATTCGGTGGTATATACCTCATAGCCTATATCCGGCGGTACACAAAGTCATTGCATACTACTTACTCATCAAAACAATTAACCATCGGTTCACTTGCAGTGAAGATTTTAAATAATTTCGCATTATGTTATCCCGTAATCTGTCTTAAAAATGTCTCAAAACCAGTATAGTTGGGCTGTTAATTTTAAATAGCAAAAAGTATTCTTGACCCGTTATGTTGCGCAAAAGCGGTCACTTTAGCCATTGTTACCAGAAATCGTCAAGTTACACAAACTCAAATAACCATCAAATGTCAAATGCCACGTCAGCACTAACCTGACAAGAAATAATTACCGTTAGTGAATAGTAATCAAAATGAGCCACAAAAGAATCAATACAGATCACCTGTTATATCATGTCACCATTCAATAATCGATGATGCTCATCGTAAGCCACGGCACGAGGAGCCGCGATGCACTCCCGTCGGTGTCAACGAATGCAGGTAGTTGACGCCGCGCCAGTCAATGAAAATGTTCGTCTAGTTCGTGATAAATGAAGAGTTCTAGTGCTGCTCGCTATGTAACAACATACTGGCTGTAGGAGCTTACTAATAATAATAATGAAACAAAATATGCCATACCAAATCGCTGTGTTACTTTCGATTCCTTACGTTTATCGCCTCAAACCTACACATTATGACAATCCTCTTATCTCAATCATTATTTTACATGCTCGCCGTCCACTGTTTGTATTATCATAGTATCAAGGTAGCCATTTGAAAAACCTGAAATGCGGATTCTTGCGATCCAAGTGAAAAGCTGGTACTTGTCCCCAGACACGTCTTGTGTTTTTTTTTTTTTTTGTTTGTTGGTGTGGTTTGGTGTCTTGGACACTATTACTGCCTCGGCCATTTCTGACAAAATCAATACGTCCTCGTGTTGGTTTTCAAATAGTAACGTACTCTGTTCTATCGTTCACTTCCACCGTCAACCGTCATTGCCACTGAAACACAAAACAAACGACAACAAACACGCCATTTCTTAACTTCACTTTTATGCACTGATAGTAAACGTAAAGCGTTTCTGGTGTCACAAAATAATACACTCGCACAGATTCTGAATAACCTTTGTTCGGCAAGTTTACTAAAAAAAATTTAAATCTCTCTCAAAACGTTAGATTCTGTATGAAATCAAAACTATGATGGATTGTTTGCCATTTGTCTAAAGAAAACAAAATAATTACATTCCTTTTATTCAATGATCGCAACTTGGTGCATTTTCCCTATTGGTCGTAAACAAGTTTCTTTACCCTACAGGTAACACGAAACAAAATAATTAAATTCCTTTTATTCAATGATCGCAATTTAGTGCTTTTACCCTACTGGTCGTAAACGAGTTTCTTTACCCTACAGGTAACACGAAACAAAATAATTAAATTCCTTTTGTTCAATGATCGCAATTTAGTGCTTTTACCCTACTGGTCGTAAACAAGTTTCTTTGCCCTATAGGTAGCAAGAAACAAAATAATTAAATTCCTTTTATTCGATGATCGCAATTTAGTGCTTTTACCCTACTGGTCGTAAACAAGTTTCTTTACCCTATAGGTAACAAGAAACAAAATAATTAAATTCCTTTTATTCAATGGTAGCAATTTACTGTTTTACACTACAGGTAACAAATGAGTGCTTTTACCTTACAGGCAACAAGTTACTGTTTTTACACTAGTCACAGTAATGTGACATTACCAAGTAAGATTTGGCTGGTCAACATTGGTACCTTGTATCACCCATAATATCTGACTCAGTCTACATGAAAATAGTTGTATCACACTTCATAGTACAGTTGTAAACAGATGGGTTACTTTTCTCTGCAGGTGACTGTACTATCAAATCAATAATCCACATCCATTTGGGATTACAGTTTAGTCAGAACCATAATTTATTTTAAACTAACACTACCAAGTAACTATTTCTTTCTTATTAAAACTCATCAAAGCTCATTCAACTCAAACTTTTGAACATGACGTGATGTGTGATGGTGGCAAGATATTCAATAACTTTTTTTCATCATCATCATCATCACAAAAAGATATCTATCTCATTGGTTTCACAAATGAAGTACTTTATTTTAACTTTATAAAATAACTCATAACATCATAATGTATCGCCCAGCTTATCCACATGTAATAGTCATGACTACAAACTATGCAGATACCAAGTAGTTAGTTAGTCTATATTTCCATTAGTTTTTTTTTTTTTTTGAGAAGATTTTAAAATCACAACTGTAACTATATCACATAACTACTGATCTTGTTAGGTACTACAAGTTTCCTTTAGTAATTCTGGCACCATAACCCAAGTTAAGGTAACATAATATTTAGATAGTATTGTCTGTCAGCTGTTTATTAAATAACAAACTTTTAAAACTAACTAAATAATCAATTCACTTTTTCAAATTAACAGTAAGTAGTTACTTAACTACCTAATTTGGTCTCAATCTTTATCTTAGGTTTTATTATTTGTTGTATGTGTCAATCTTATAATCCCAAAGTAGTACCATACTTCAAACTTTATTTAAATCATATTGTAAGCAACCAAAAGATATTAGGTACCTGGATACACAAACTTTTGTGTCCTTTATATTTCAAGACATTCATCTAACATAAAACAACAGATATCACCTGATTTCCAATAGCAGTCAGCACTCATCAAGTCCCTCAGCAGACTTATATCAGCTTCCCCGGGTACAATGATGCAAGCTTGAACTAACTGACAACACTTGTAAACACTTACACACGGTAGACATTCAGATGCCTTCTGGCCTTAGCTTACGAGCCTTGAGGGCCCCTGAAAAACTTTGTTTTGGTCATAGAACTCTGGAGTTCTTTCTTACTGGGGTTACTGTAGGAATTCCATCGTGAAATTATTCTCGTCAAGTTTCATCGACTCCATTCTCAAATACCTACTTTAACTTCCTCGAATTGTTTCGTCGTGTTTTCAATAATAAAATGCACTTATCGATGTTACACTCGTAAAACTTTTCGTCAAGTTTTGCAAACCAAAGTCAGGGTCTTGTAGGGCTTAGGTATTGTAGTAGGTATTGTCAGATAGCCTTTTCTTGAGGCTTGAGTTACATCTCACTTCTGATAACGGGGAGTTGGTAAGGTGGGCTATTATCTTTCTGGTTGAACATGGCGGAAGGCCAAGAATAGTCTGTACACCGAGTCCAGACGTCACTCAAACGATCGATCATCATTTGTAACATCAGCGATCAGCGATCAACGCGATTAACTACGATTAAATCTGGAAACGTTGCAAGTTCGGTACAGCCACGCGTTTGTCACTTTTTATCGGTCCTCGACCATCCGCGCTCGCTCTGAGTCTGTCTCGAATCCCCATCCCGGGCGATCCTCCTCAAACGTCAACTTCAACTGTCAACTTCAACTTCTATCTCTTCTGTCAACTGTCAACAGTCAACCATCAACTTCAACTGTCACGCCGCTGTACCGACCATGCACAAACAATCGTTTGACGTTTCCTACAGTAGTTCCGACACTTCATCATAGATGGCGTTAAGAGTTCGATGCAGAACTTGTGCTGCGCTCCGACATATATATAATTCTTTTTAATTTTTAAATCAAACAAAATTAGATACATAATAACTCTAATTGTAATCTATAATAATGTTGACAATGTGCTTTATGATCATGACGTTTTATAATTTATCACTGACATTATTTTTTTTATTATTGACATCTTGATTTATTTCATTGTTCGTTATGTATTATACTTTTTTAAATTGATTTTGAGTAATGCATGAAATTAATTATAATTTTTCTAACGTGACATTTGTAATATTTTGCAACGCCCATAAGTGGCACATGTAAGTTCGTTTAGCATATTGTTTGTACCACCTTTATCCACTACATGATTGCAATAAATTGATTTGATTTGATTTGATTTGATTTGATTTGATTTGATTAAGACTTTATCTATCTTCAGTCCAATTCAAACTCCTTTTCACAGTGCACTTTGGTAAATAAAAACCATAGTAAAATGTAATTGTTATACTAAGAATCGTTAAGTTATTGGGTTTAAATTGAAGGTCTATACATATTTTTCAAGGGTTAACGAAAACGATTATTGTTATCGAAGCTCAAAAAGCCATCGTACTGAAGGGCCCTCGACTGCTCGCGCTTGAGAGTTTTCGAGTCAGACCGGTGGAAATGGAGTCCATTGTGTTATTATTAAATATACATAGACATAATATTAAAAGCCTTGTTCAACCTTACATGCTATATGAAGCGATAAGTTGTAAGTGCCGATGGAGTCCAAGTGCTACCCAAGGAGTTCTTTCAAATGGTATTGGCGCGGCTTAGAATACTAACCCCAATCCCACGCCGGATGGGTGCCTAAGAGGTGACTAAATCCGGCCCGCTGGTGGTAGGGTCCCTCGAGGGATTATATTGGTAATATTGATTTTAATTGTTAATTAATATCGTTATTACTATTATTATTTCTCCATGGGGTTCGCTTGGATAGCTACCACCCTTGAGCTTGAGTCAGTCGCCAAACGACTCGTCGTGTTCCGGCTGGGGGCTTGAGACAGTTCTTTGTTACTATTTCTTCTCTTTCTCTTGGCCGGCAACGCATCAGTGATGCCTTTGGTGTTGCTGATGTCAATGGGCGACGGTAGCCACATACCATCAGGTGGATCTTCGGATCGTTTGTCGGCTATTTTTATAAAAATAAAAACTAGAAATCTCTTAAAGGAAAGGAAAGGACGATCTTCACCGAAATAATATGTTTTGAAAGTTATTATTTTTTAAGTGAAATTTTATGGAGAAATGGAATGTTTGAAAAGGATAAATAATGTGTGATAAGATGGTAGAACAAAAAAGAATAGTAAGTGTGAGTGAGAGGAAGTGTGTGAGAGAGATACGAAGGAGGAAATGAACGACGAAAACAAAGTGCGTAGCGAGAATTAAGAAAGTAAATAGGAAGACGTTTAAAAGAAGAAATTAGTGTTGTTTTTGAAGTGAAAACTTCTTAAGCATCGTTGTCATTTGAAAGCCGATGAAACGAAAAAGGGACAGTAAAAAAAGACACACATAAATTCATGATACAGTTTTTCTTATGTTCGTGTTACTTTAAACAGTGCTAAGCTGTAATTGCTGGATAGATGACGCTAGCTGCTCATTTTACTCTTCATTTTATGTTAAGAGATGGCGTTAGTTATCACTGTTTTATTTTTATTTAGTACAAAATACTTTTTGAAAGATAATTAAAACTGATACACGTTATTAAATTAATACCTTTATTTTTTAAGGTTTCACTTCTATCACGTGTGAGGTGGCAGAAAATTTGTTTCGTGCTACTTTTCAATTTTCTGCGCTGTTCTATTTATACAATATTATACTTTTTTTTTCCATCTTATTCAAAGTATTAAAATTTTCAGTATAGCTAAATATAACGAAACTAAATATCACGTTTTGCTTTTTAATTATTACAAAACACGTAATAACTTTTATTCTGTTGATTGCACCTACATTTTACGGTCTTAGGTTAAATAAAAAACCTTTTAAAGAAAAAAAAGAAAAAAAATAGGTAACTTAATCCGCCTCCCTCAATACCATTAATTATCTAGACACGCGGCAGCGTGTCAAGCCAAGTTCAAGCAAAGGAACTGGCTAACCAGCGCCGAGTGTAATATTACACGAACCACTTGGTGCCACTTTTGACCCCTCTATAACTCAAAACCTCTTTAACGTAAACACATAAAACTACGTGTGTTTAATTATATCCATAAGGACATGTAGAAGCCCAAATTTCATGAAGCTAGCTCAAACGGTTATAAAGATATGAAGGTCAAAAATTCGTAAATTTTACTACTGACTGACTGACATATAGTACCTAAACCTAACCTACTTCCAGATGACCTAGAAAGATGAAATTTGGAATCCAGCTCGATAATTGTGTGTAAGCGTAGGAAAAAATCAAAAAATAAAAAAAAGTCGAAAACTAAAAAAAAGTCGAAAAATAAGTTGTGTCCCCATACAAAAAGCTTGTAATATGCACTAAGAAAACGACGCAGCGGAAACACAAGAAAAAACATTAAATCTAAATACCTGCCTAGTTTTATTTACAAAAAGTAATGATATCCTACCAAAAACATAAATGTAAAAAAGGAGAGCCAAGTTCAATACAAAAATTATGCTTAGCTGTAGGCTTCGCCGCAAAAAGAATGGGGATCTAAATGAGTGCCAAGTTCTATGCAAAATCGAAATATGTATTTATAGGAACAAAATAACATTATGAACAAGTATTAAACTCTATATCTTTGCTTTATTGGATACCTATAACAATTGCTGTTATTTAAAAATGTGAGATCTTAAAGTAGGTAAGATTTGACTTGGCCAGTTTTCATTAAATCAGTCATTTTATAAAGTTATTCAACATTTTAATTCTGATAAAAACTGGTCAAGTCAAATCTAACGTACTTTAAGATCTCACATTTTTAAATAACAGCAATTGTTATAGGTATCCAATAAAGCAAAGATTTTAATACTTATTCATAATGTTATTTTGTTCCTATAAATACATATTTCGATTTTGCATAGAATTTGGCACTCATTTAGATCCCATTCTTTTTGCGGCGAAGCCCACAGCTAAGTATAATTTTTGTATTGAACTTGGCTCTCCTTTTTTACATTTATGTTTTTGGTGGGATTACATAACTATAACAAACTGTTGACCCCTGCGTAACTTTACAACACATTTATTATACGTGATTTCGCAAATTGAAAATTCCGTACTTCCCTCACCACAACCTTGATATTGAAATTTATGAGAGGATGCTCTCATGTTAAAACACCTCAACTCTCGAACCCGCAAGCACAAAAAGTTTTCCACGATATGCCTTGTTAATCCCTGGTTCTATCACAGCGTAATAACTTTTGGAGTTCTTCGTAATGGCCCATTTTGGTTATGTAAATGTACTGAAATTACAAGACAAATATTTTTTAATTTGTTATCCAAAAGCTTGTGGACCACTTGTTGATATGTTACAATTCATAATAAAATTGGTGCCTTTAGAAGTGAAAGACAAATAATGACTCCACGCTAGTATAGCATAATTCTGCTCGCCGCTTTGCCCGACTTTTCCGGGATAATAAATACCCTATATTTTCGCCCTCTGTAAGAGGTTTCCGTTCTTTTACTAGGTAATCAATCTATTATTATTTTTTTGCCGAATATTTTTTGAAACAATCAGCAAAATCTTAAATGGTTTCAAATAACTAGTAGAGTATACTGGATTAAAAACAAAAATCTTAATTTTAAGTCTATCTCAACGGAAATTACGTTCGTATACCTGCAAAGGTCGTCGGTGTCCACAACGGTTGCTTGATTCATTCATTTCCGTTGCTTTGTATTTATTATTGCGTTTCTATTGTTGTTATTTCATTTATGAACGGTTCATTGTTCAAAATTCTTAATAAGTTAAAAGACCAGCGATTAACGATTAGCGATCACCATCACCCATGGACTTTAGTAACACCAAAGACATCACCGATGTGTGATCGGGTAAGAAAATAGACAGAATTGGCTCACAAGCTCAGTTGGAACTCGGAATATGACGATTTCTTAGGTGGCTAAATGTGATAGCTAGCTAGGGCAGTTTCACGGAGAGAAAATAATATCATTAATTATTTTTCGAAAGGCCCCGAATATGATTATTTGTTTATACTGGTAATACAATAGAGAAGATAATATGAATAGCGCAGCGGCCTGACTTAGCTTTATTAACTTTTATATTTTACTTTTACGTTATATTTTTTCATATTATTCTTATTGCTTGCCTGTGTAAACGGGCTAGCTGGCCTTCAATATTTTTTTAATTTCTGAGCAGAATTTTCAAATGTCTGTTATTTTGATATTAATTCTAAAGAACTTCTCATTATTTTTTACAATATTAATCCCTTAAAATTCATTGCTTAGCACTTTTAAATCTATACTAATATATAAAGAGGAAAGATTTGATTTTTTGTTTGCATTGAATAGGCTCCGAAACTACTGAACCGATTTCAAAAATTCTTTCACTGTTGGGAAGCTGCACTATCCCCGAGTAACATAGGCTATATTATATTTTCAAAAAAATTAGGGATCCTTAATAAAACTCCAATAATGTAACCCAAGGTGTAAAAAAATAAGAAAACCGAAGCAAAGCGAGGGCGGTTACTCGTATAAAATAAGTTGACTGCTGAAATCCTATCCTATCCTACTAATCCTATCCTACTATCCTACTAATATTATAAATGCGAAAGTTTGGATGTTTGGATGTTTGGATGTTTGTGTTGCAATCACGCAAAAACGGCTGATCGGATATAGATGAAATTTGGCACACAGATAGTTTAATACCTAGAATAATATATAGGATACTTTTTATCCCGAGATATTGATCTATTCCCGAGGGAGAAGAAGTAAACTAAATGGTAATAGGAAAACAGTTTTGACGTTTGTCATCACAGTGACATTAGAAAACTCAAAACAGCTGATTGAGTGATTAAATTAAAATTGGTTAATTGTTTTAATATGTTTATTTACAAACATATAAAAATTTGCGGTGAAGCACATTTTTATCATGCAATGGAAGCTTTAGTAACCATCGATCTCGTGTAAAATCAAGTAAAACAAACACAGCATTTTTTACGCAAAATGAAGGCTGCTTACACATCAGCGTTTGTCGAGCGTTCCTAGCGCTAAACGCTTGATCGATGAATTATAAAAAAATAATAATTTTACGTTGAATAAGTTTTCGTAGCTTATCAAGGTTTTTCCTAGCTAGCGCAAGACGCGCGCCGGTCGAGCGAGCCTCTCTCTTTAATGCTGCGCATGCATGGTGACGTTCCGGCAAATCTTACTTGGTCGTTACACAGTTTTCGTGAATGACACCCGAGTCAACCAATTTATAGACGTTGTCACGTCAAAAAATCATCAAATTTGGTTTTTAACATTCGTAAATATCTGCCTATATTTTTTCATTTACCTTATAGAAATAAATATTGATTTTTTAACTTATTTAGCAAATCATTAATCACGTGTGTCGGATGAACGCGTACGCTTATAAAATCCTAGTGTGGTGTCGGCCTTATGTCAATTCGGCCTTGTCAATATTTCTTTATTTTTTTATTGCTGTGCATGCATATAACCAGTGCTTTAGCCGAACACTACAAACCTTAAATAAGTTTTTAATGAACAAGACCGTTAGTATACAATGGGTTTAGGTAGGAATAGATTCGTTGTTTAAGAAGCGATTTTCATGTTTTTTTTTATTGTACTGGGAATTTACTCAAGTTGGTCAATATAGTGAGACTATGGATTCTGGATGTAAAGAGTGAGCTTCTCAGTCGTAGGGTATAACTGAACCGTGTTTAAATATGCTCGCTGTTGTTATCGTTGACATCGCAAGATGTGTGTCAGAGACAAAATATGACTCCTCAACGGAACAATTCAAATAACTAAACAATTTTCAAAAATATTTGTTGTTCGTAAATTTAAGGGTTAAATCTACAAATCCGTCATAAGACTTGTCGTAATGTATGGATCAGAATGTTGGGCTACAAAGAAGATGGATGAGAGACGATTGCATATCATAGAGATGAGAATATTGAGGTGGATGTGTGGAGTGACGAGAATGGACAAAGTAAGGAATGAGTATATTATAAGAAAGTTTGAAAGTGGCAAAAATTACAAAAAAGTTAAAAGGGAACAGAATATCACGGTATGGGCACGAGATGAGGCGAGAGGAAACGCATGTGACGAGAAGAGTGATGAATATGAATGTGATGGATAGACGAAGTGGACGAGGACGACCAAAGAAAAGATGGATGGATTGTGTTACAGATGATATGAAAGATAAGAGAGATAGCGTAAAGATGACGGCTGATAGGGAAGTGTGGAAGAGGAAAACATATTGCGCCAACCCCAAATAAAATTGGGAAATGGGCAGGATGATGATGAATATTAACACTGTAAAACCAGACGCATAGACAAATAGATTTTTTGAAGTAAAAACTTCTTTAGTACGGGGGTGATTTGAAATTCGATGAAACGAAACTGTCCAGTGGAGACTGGAGTTGAGTGGAGACTGGAGTTTAATGGAGACTGGAGTTGATTGGAGACTGGAGTTGAGTGGAGACTAGAGTTGAGTGGAGACTGGAGTTGAATGGAGACTGGAGTGAAGTGGAGACTGGAGTGGAGTGGAGACTGGAGTGGAATGAAGACTGGAGTGGAGTGGAGACTGGAGTGGAGTGGAGACTGGAGTGGAGTGGAGACAGGAGTTGAGTGGAGACTGGAGTTGAGTGGAGACTGGAGTTGAGTGGAGACTGGAGTTGAGTGGAGACTAAAATTGAGTGGAGACTGGAGTTGAGTGGAGACTGGAGTGGAGTGGAGACTGGAGTGGAGTGGAGAGTGGAGACTGGAGTGGAGTGGAGACTGGATTGGAGTGGAGTAGTAAAACCTACAATTATCATCTTCCCGAAATTTTATTCGTCTCCTTATCTTGAAAACAAAATTTTTGAAGGTTTCACTTCTACCACGTTATGTGTGAATAGCACACATTTTATTTTTTTAAATTGTAAGTTAATGCTTGACTACAATTCCACCTGATGGTAAGTAGCTATGTAGTCTTGGTTTATTATAGGATCTATTTAGTACATAAATATACATATATATTTTCATACCATTCATACTTTAAGTATGATAATGATCATGCTTCGCGATGACCCGCGATGATTGCAAGGAAAATACTTAATTTGGCATACTTTTAATTTTAAATCATAGTTTAACGATATAACAAACTGCAACTTCATCTGCGTAAATAAGGTCCACAGACAAATAAATCTTATTTTTGACTACGGAATCGTGTAATTTTTTAGCGATATAATCGATATGGCTAAGGCGCTATATAATTTTTAGCTACTAAAAGATATGCATGGGGCAACCTCGCTCTTGCCACTCTATGGAGTACATAAAACACTGAGTCTCTTCGTTTCGTTTCGTTTCAATACCCTTAATAAAGATGTCATATTATATGGAAGCATCCATTAAATATACCGATGTTATTTAAATAATGATATGGTTCGTTTGTGTTACGTTTGTGTAAACGTAATTCTGTTAATGGTTCTGCTGTTTGTTCTAATTGCGGAATAACTTCATAGTTTTCCCTCAGTTTCCTCGCATCACAAAATTTACACGCTTTGTTAATTTTATCCCTTTTTATAAGCTTTTGGCTACTGAGATTCGCGTGTTGTGACTCGCTTCATACTCTAGCAACAGCCCAT
This sequence comes from Thymelicus acteon, assembly GCA_951805285.1. Classification (NCBI taxonomy): domain Eukaryota; kingdom Metazoa; phylum Arthropoda; class Insecta; order Lepidoptera; family Hesperiidae; genus Thymelicus; species Thymelicus acteon. The sequence goes on along the minus strand of OX638219.1, from coordinate 16,997,590 downwards.
CTCCGTCATTCTGTTTCATGAGCATGTTGCTAACGTCGTTTACCTGCCTGTTCCGGCGTAGCAGCTCTCAAGCTTGCTGAAATTATTCCTCACGACGTTTCCTTTGATTTTTATGACCCTTAAGCAGCTCGCTGGTACGCCAAATAATGAATATGGTGCTGGTGTCGATGATGTGCCTGTTTAAGCAGCTCTTAAGGTAGCCTGCCGCTGAACTTCTTCCTCACGACATGCCCTATGATTTTTTCGAATCTTTAGCAACTTGCTAGAACGCGAAATAATAAGCATGTTGTCAACATCATTCTTTGGGATGAAAAGCAGGATACTGTAAGTTTAATTCACAAACATCCAAACATCTAAACCTAACATTTAAATTTTAGTAGGATCTGGATCGAATTCTAAATTCTCGCGGACGAAGTCGAAGAAGTCGGTAGAAGCTAGTATTTAATATTATCCACTTTTTATAGTAAAGAAAAAATTATATTATGAAAAATCTGTTAATATTGTAAATTAATACAATTTACAATTAAACACGTACTTAAGTAACCTATACTGAATCCTTACGGGGAAGATAACTTGAGGGTTGACCTGCTAGATGTCAACAGACGACCTTAGTAAAAGATTATGGGCTTGTTTCACAATCTTCAAGTAAGTCCAAAGTAAGCTATTCGTTGGTTAAGTTGACATTTCGTGTATGTAAAATGACACTTTAACGTCACTTTAAGCGGCGAATAGCTTATTCAGGACTCTACTTGAAGATGGTGAAACAAGCCCTATAAGTACTATTATTTCTTCTGTGGTAAAAGTATAAATTTTCTGTCTTTCTCTGAGTTCTTGGTCAGCACCGCATTGGTGAAGTCTTTGTAACTGATATCCATGTGTGATCTGGGACATGGGAGTTCAGCTCATTTGAGACTTACGCTAGTTTCGTAAAAAATCACCGCTTTCGCGATATTGACCTTTTTAACTTTTCCCAATTTCATTTCCCTTGTGTTGTTTTTTTAGTTAATTCCAACGAGATTTTGATTTTATTTTCAAATTCTCTCAGCTATTTGTTCTACAATTACCTACTGCTAATCTATACTAATATATAAAGAGGAAAGATTTGATTTTTTGTTTGCATTGAATAGGCTCCGAAACTACTGAACCAAATTTCAAAAATTCTTTCACTGTTGGGAAGCTACACTATCCCCGAGTAACATAGGCTATATTATATTTTCAAAAAATTAGGGATCCTTAATAAAACTCCAATAAGTTGTAAAAAAAAAAATAAGAAAACCGAAGCAAAGCAAGGGCGGTTACTCGTACTCAATAAATTTCATGACACACCGCAATGCTATTCGATTTAATTGTACGGATAAATATTCGTCATCTCCTACATTCGACCCAATTACGCCTAGGCATATCAACATAACAAATTAACAATGAAAACCAAATGTTTATTCATCCATCGCGTCGCTTATATATGTTGGTGAAGTAATGGTAACAGTTTATATAAAGCCAGGCTAATTAATGATGGTTAATTGGGTGATTTCTGATTCAGCGAGTTTAACGCTACGTGCGTATTGAGCGGGAGACGAGCGGTTTTGTGTGCATTAATAATGCCTTTACTGACTTGTTTCACTGATAACTATTAGCAGTAAGCGATTGCTAAGCGATTATCGATGGTTTTCATCAGTGTAACTTTATTAACCGACTTCAAAGAAGGAGGAGGTATTCAATTCGACTGTATTTTTTATGTTTGTTATGTCAGAACTTTGGACTGGGTGAACCGATTTTGATGATTCTTTTTGACGTCACAACTTCTATTAAAACGACAAACGCCGGGTGCACGCACGAAAAAGCATGACTCACTGTCACGTTCCGTGACGTCATATCACGTTCCGCGAGCGAGAGCGCGGAACAAGCGATAGAGAGGCACGATCGGCTACGATCGGCCGAAGCGCTCGGTTCGTGCCGCATGTATCTCTCTTTATCAATAAGCAATAAACAAATTATTATTATCATTTCATCAATGTTTTGTCATGACGTTGTCTGTCACGTTAAACTACCGTCCGTAAACCGACTTTATTTTAATTTAATTATTATTTTAACTATGTATGATGACGAGATATTTGTCGAGAAGGAACTTTCCAACATAAATCGAAAGCTGGTGCCTGTCATGTAGTCCCACTTAAATTTGAGCGAGATCTGACAAGTACATAGTTTTGAGTTATTTTGAAGTTGGTTATTTTTTGTCAAGAAAAATTTATTTAATACAACACATTTTAAAGATTACACATAAGTGCATCTTCACTCTAAAAAACAAAATTAGAATGAGAAAAACCAATCTGTATATGTGCATGAAACTGTTTATGCTCGCGGAGTGGATTATGCGTGAGTGGTAGTCAAATAACTCAATAGATTCCATTCTTCATTCTCAGGAGTCTGGTGTTATTACAATTATATATAATTTTTGTTTATCTATGCATCTATACAGATAAAAAAACTGGAGTATCTGTTTTAAATATTAAAATAACTGCTTTTTACTAAGTGCATTTGGATGTATAGACGGTGCGTATTATACCAAAACAACATTTTTTACAATTACAAACAATTACAACAATTACAAACAGACGGACAGCGTCTGTTTGTTTCGGCTAATCTCTGAATGGCCAGACCGATTTTGACGAGACTTTCACTGGCAAATAGCTGATGTAACAAGGAGTAACTTAGGTTACTTTTATTTTAGAAAAAATAGCATGTTGCAGAACAATGTCTGCCGGGTCAGCTAGTTGAAAATAAAAGTAAAATAGGTAAAAAACTGAAGGTGGTTTTCATGCTTAAAGCAGTTTTTGGCAGCTGACCTTTTGGAGAACAGACGGACACCAAAGACTTTAAATAGTTACAGGTGAAACACGGATCTGAAAAAAGACGGACGTAACCTCGTCTAAACGAGAGTGAAGCATTGCTATGCCGCCCGCTTACCATGTGTGCGTAATTTTTGATTCGCGAATGACGCAGTATGGTGTCAATGTGTGGGTGTGTACTTTTACGAATAGAGAGTTGGTATTACTATGGGTGCTTCACTGAATTTGTTGTTGGGATTACGTCCGTCCTTTTTTTAGGTCCGTGAGGTGAAACAAATAATAATATCTATGTTTAATAACATTAATTATTTAAGCGCTTTGGGTAAAAGTAAAAATAATTATGTTGTTATAGAAATGCATAATTAGTATGAAATGTTAATTAAGTGATCATCATGATATTATTATCACAATAATTATTATTTTTAAACTCGGTAATCGTTACTTGCCGCCATCAAAATTTACCTGTTTAACATGAAGGCTTACGTATTTCATAATTAAGGAATATCAAAAGGACCCTATTTATTACCCCTTGCGTACAGCTCTTCGTTATTGTTATAAATTATCGACTCGCTTATTCAATTCAATCTTAATTTATAATTAAAGACAGTTGAAACTTTAACTGAAGTACGCTTCGGACTTAAGTGATATGGTTGACCTATTTAGGTAAGTAAATAATTTAAGCTGTTTGAAGATAATTTTATTATTATACATGCCCTAAGACTAATTAAGATTATTTTGTATATAAAACCTGTAGATTTTTTCATTAAATAATAAAATTAAATAATCAAACTTACATTTATATTACCTTCGTTATGTATTATGTGTTTCTTCATTATGATAGTTGTTCCAAGATCTTTAAAATAGTTTACAAGTAGATCTCCAAAAAGTTATAAGAACTGAAATAATGAAAACTACGCATTACTATGCCCAATACTAAAACATTACACGGCCCACCAAATGGCAAATATTCCACAGCGTATATAGAAACGATGCCGTAGGCGGGGAGATAAACAGAGGAATACGAAGACAGACGTTGTATGAACAATGGCACTAGGCAATCGAGGTTCTATTTTTTGTCTGAATACTAAAAGGGGCACAGTGCAACACTGCGAATGATTTTTTTATTTTATTTCTACCGTGCTCCAAAAATAGCACTTTTCCACGCAGAGAGGTAGAAGTTAGCCATTTTGTCACCAGATGGTGCTGTAACAGGGTGAAGTGATAGTCCAATGTTATCAAATTGGCCATTCGCGCTTGAATTTATCGTTCAGTACGAAAGCGTACGATAACATTGGGTGGAGACATAGACTTAAATATATAGACGGGCTGTTCCGAACAAAATCCGTGTGATATTTTTCATACTCTCTGACAGCTTGATGACAGCGCGGCAGCGCTTCGTTCTGTCAAGTTCGGTTCAAGATGGCGGCATATACGCCGTATTGGGGCGGCTTAGAATACTAACCCCAATCCCACGCCGGGTGGGTGTCGACTACGCGGTTTCCTAACGGACCAACTACGTACGCACAACTAGTGGAACGGCACAACTAAGTACTAAATCCAGCCCGCTGGTGGTAGGACCCCTCGAGGGATTATATTAGTAATATTGATTTTAATTATTAATTATTACCATTATTACTATTTTTTTATTTTTTATTTATTTAAACTTTTGAACCTTACAACAATGTAAGAGGTACAAAGGCGGACTTAATGCTAGAAGCATTCTCTACCAGTCAACCTTCGGGAAGTAAGAGAAACATCAGATACTATTATTATTTCTCCATGGGGTTCGCCTGGATAGCTACCATTCTTGAGCATGAGTCAGCCGCCAAACGACTCGTCGTGTTCCGGCTGGGGGCTTGAGAGCCAGTTCTTTCTTTCTTTTTCTTCTCTCTTTCTCTTACGTTTGCCGACTATTTCCATAAAAAAAAATCATACATTCTGCACTAAATAATTTTTAAAAATATACCTAAGTAAAAATATATCTAGTTATTTACCAATTATGATTTAAATTAACTCAAATAAAGTTCAAACGTAAATAATAAAGACGTTTTAACTGTGCACAATAAATTAACAATATGCGTTATTATGTGTTCTGGAACGGTTGGGGTTTTTCAAAAATGACACCTATTTGTCTCGCTTCCTCGCAGCCGACTAAAATGCGTTGGCACCCTTTGGTGTCAATATAGGTGTCCCAAACTTTTAGTACTGAACAGCCTGTCTAGTATAGTATATATATACCATATAAGTCTATGTACCGGTTTTTGTAAGATAACAGTCGTCAACCTATGTCGGAGGACTTCGGGCGGCATGAAAACTTCCGACTCTTGGGTTGGTCACTAATTCCTCCGCCAATCCGCACTGGAGCAGCGTGGTGGAGTATGCTCTAGGTCTTCTCAAGAGAAGCAACCTGTGTATCTACACTACTGAAAACAGGTCGCTTCTCTTGAACCAGTCCATATTAGTGTAAAAAGAAACAATTTTAATTTCATAACGAAGAACGACCTACCTGCGTCACAGAATATTTTTCCACAAACCTCATAATTTTCCGTCGCAGAAATATACTCGTTTCAAATGCCAACAAAACAACAGAGGCATTCATAAACAAAACGCTTATAATTTCTTATCTCAACAATTCACCTTTACGTAACTTCTACGTGGGCTGAACTCAAACTGTTTTATCCGATGTTGTCTGAGTAAACGTTTACATTCAAATTACCTCCGAAAGCGCTACAGCCGGCTGTTCAGAAATTGTTGCTTCTTGTTCCCTAATTATTTAATTCTTAACTCTTGAACGATTCGCATGTTTTAAGTTGCCCTTTTGAATATTACTTTACGTACAGAAAGTCAGTTTGAAGTTAAAGAGATAATGTGAACTATTTACAGTTTTATAATAACTCTTCGAATCAATCCGTTTGTTTGAATGAAAACTCCTTTAGCAATTTCAAAAACATTATTGTCGCACCAAAATGTTATTTGCATAGTAATTGTATTGAAATTCCGTGATATTACCATACAATGTATAATGTTGCCTTGATATTAAGCGATATTGGACTATGAAGAGGATTATTTGTGTATGAGGATAATTTAGCTTTTAATAACTTTGCTTTTGTTACAAAATATAAATTTTAGTTATGTAAATACGTTATAGATGAACTTACAACCCAAAACTATAAAGGTCTTTCGCCTACGTTCTTCAAGTAACGCCCTAATCGTCTTCTAAGAAATCGTCCACTACGACCTTGGTTAGTTAGAGAAAATGGAAAAAACCCTTTTAAATCACAGTAAACGCCTTATAAACACGAATCGAAACAGCGCACGGCCCTCACCAAATTTATATCGGCGTTACATAGGGCTGCCAACATTGGCTAGAAAAGGGTCGCGGGAATATTTCAATATGCCATTCACATTTTTTACGATCGTCATGTAAGCCCGCACCTTACGATTGCGCAGACCGCAATATAAGACATTTGTGGATATGTGATATTCCTCGTTTAGTAGTTTTTGTCTTGCCATAAAAACGGGAAAGCCTAACGATTTCTAGGGTTCTGTAGAGTGTACGGAAGTAATGATATTCTACTAATATTATAAATGCGAAAGTTTGTAAGGATTTATGGATGTTTTTTACTCTTTCACGCAAAAACTATTTAACGGATTTTCATGAAATTTAGTTGTGTGCTACATAAAAAAAATCATGATTTAGAATCAGATATAAGTTATTATACAGGAAAACGAGGAAAAAGCTGCAGGCAATGAGCTAGTTACAAGATATTACGTGTAAGTTCATGAACTTACACGTAAAAATGGGCCATAATAGATTCCTATTTGGTCCACAACTTTGGCCTGTAAATATAAAGCGTCAATAATTAGTGTATTATTATTGAGTTACTCCGTTGCTATTTTACTGAACAAAATTTAACTGGTTACATATATTTTTTTAATTATAATTAAAAATAAAAATATAGTAAAAAACCAAAATACATTTATCCTAGTTACGGCTCGTGGTACTAGCTAGGGACCTTGCAAAAATCACTGTGCATACATGGAAAAAAATTAACCAGTTTTAGTTATAAGTACCTATTATTATTTCTTGTGTGGTTTTAGTAAGCCGGACCGTCACTGATCGTTGTAAGACGCCATGTTTTTTAAACCAAACTATTAATTTTATTTAGGAATCGGATAATATTCCTAAATAAATTAAAGTATGGAACCCTTTTTCTCAGCGGGAACTCGATTTGGTCCTTAGCGAATTTTATGGACATTTTGAACCTCAGATTAAAGAACAAAAGGTTGAACATGCAATGCGTATCATGTCTGTAATCTAAAAGAGTAAAAACTCCTTTGCTTACATGGGGCTGAGGAGTAAAAAAATGTACAGTCAAAAACATAGTGTAATTTCGTAGTGTAACGTCGCTAAGCGGTACTTTTTAACCGACTTCAAAAAAGGAGAAGATATTCAATTCGACTGTACTTCTTTTTTTTATATTTGTTACCTCAGAACTTTCAACTGGGTGAACCGATTTTGATTATTCTTTTTTAATAGGAATAATGCTTGTAATGTGGTCACACTTTAATTTGAGCGAGATCTGACGAGTAGTTTTTGAGTTATCCCTAATTTTGAAGTCGGTTATTTCTTGTCAAGAATTGTACTCATCTTATAAGTATCCATGGGTATAAATAGTTTGCGATGTAATATAATTTTGATGCAAATTAATATTATAGCTTAAAGTACTATCTGATATCATTAATCCACTGAATAAAACCTATGAAACTAAAAAAAAATAACACTTTCTTCACAAATATAGCATTTTCAGTATTGGCCCATCCCTCGATAAAACTGAATTCCAGAATAAGGTGACATGAAACTTGAGTCACACAAAATAAGGTACTTAATCGAGTGACAATAATTGTTTCACCGCATCACGTAACAGAATCAATCGCGCAGTTAAATTTTTAATGTTGGTGGTGTAGGCGACCATCTAAAAATATATTTGCGGATTTTCGAAGCCAGTCAAAAACCACATGATTTGGTAAACTAACAATAATATAATGCAAGTGTATTTTCGCAATTTAGATACATAATTGGTAAAACATTCTGCGTAGAAAAAATATTAGGATAAGGTTTTGCTGTATTGAGACAAAATGTGAAAAGAAAATATGTAAAAATAAGTTTTGGCAAGAACATCGAAATATTGAAGGTCTTGGCTTTCAGGGTAGCGTAGGTAGGTTATAGGCATTAACTGTAATAAAGCACAACTCCGATTTTGTTCATTAATACGAATATACTATTTTATAATAGTATTACTAATTATATAGTATTACTTTGGATACACAGCAGTACGAATACAATAGTGGTTAATCGTTTTAAACGATGAACGTATTATTATTTAATAATAAATTAATGTCCTCATCATGAATATAGATCCTCCACCATCGATGGAAGCCCAGCTGACAGATGCATTTTCGTAAAACAAACCCAACTGTCGTGATTTAAAAATTTAGAAGAAAAATGCATCTGCCAGCCAAGGAACGTTGAACGAATATTATACCTCGTACAGTATTTCGTTCCTTTATCTACCAAACTTATTTTTTAACCGACTTCAAAAAAAGGAGGAGGTTATCAATTCGACTGTATTTTGTTTTTTTTTTTTATGTTTGTTACCTCAGAACTTTCGACTGGGAGAACCGATTTTGATGATTGTTTTTTTAAACGAAAGCTGGTGCTTGTCATGTAGTCCCACATAAATTTGAACGAGATCTGACGTGTAGTTTTTGAGTGATTTTGAAGTCGGTTATTTTTTGTTAGTAAAATTTAGATTATTTCTGTGTGGTATACACGTACATAGGTATTACCTACTTTCCTTCATGGATTAATAATAATTATAGAGACAATAATGTATTTTTTATAAAACCAAAAGTCAAACATAAACTTATGTTAGTCGAATATTATAAATTAAATGGCGAATCGAGACGTCAGAAACAGGCACTAATCCTTGATCGATGCGGATTCAAGATCTTAAATCACGAACTAATCAACTACATCGATTCAGTAAAGAGGTTGAATTTGGTATTGGGTCGGAGGAAACCAAACTGTCCCAAGGGGCCCGAGCGTGGTCGCTACTCCGCCACAGTACAAATTCAATTTCATCCGTTGTCGTACTCGCCCGGTCCATTTTGGTATTGGCAGATAGTCTGCCAGATAACCCTGAGTGGATTTATTTTATAGGGACAGTATTATTCTTGAATTAAGTTTACTACGTAATTCAGTATTCAGTATTTTATTGCAATATATGTGGTACATTTAGGTCTTACATTTATGGACAATTTGCCTTATACATTAGTGTCACATATAACCCTTATAGGGTATAGCAATATATAGCGTGAGCGAACCGATTTATTCTATTATTTTATAATTATGCAATAGTACATCGTTTATTGACTCTTGACATTGTTCATTTACGTAAAATTTAATTAAATTCCTATATATCAAAATATTCATTTAAATTGTAGAAACATTTTTTAATTAAATATTCTTTGAGAGTAGCAGAAAATTCTTTGTCATTCTTAATTGTTCTAATGTCAATAGGTAATTTATTAAATATTTTTACGCACATAAAATTTGGGCCGGAGCTAAATATTTTTAATTTGCATTGAGGTATTATTAACTTGTCTTTATTATTATTACGACTTTGGTATCTTTGCAGCTCGTCCGAACGTGTTCTAAAATATTGTGGATATTGTTTAATAAATTTGCATGCTTCCATAATATATATTGAGGTTACAGTTAGAATTTTTTGTTTAATAAAATGCGTTTTGCAGCTGTCTAGGTCATTGATGTTCACTAAGATACGGATACATTTTTTCTGTAATGTAAAGATATGGTGCACATCCACGCTGTTACCCCAAAGTAAAATTCCGTATCGTATCCACGCGTAGGCATACGCATAGTATGCAGACAGTGCTGTTTTTTGGTCTGTAGTTTTTCTGAGCTCTTTAAGTGCGTATAAGAAACTTGACAGTTTAGCCCGAATTTTTAATATGTGGTTTTTCCAATTTATGTGTGTATCAATGTCTAGTCCTAGCAATGTAAAAGTATCGACACATTCTATTTTTAAATTATTAAATAAAAAGTTAATATCAAGGGGTGATTTTTGGTGCGGTCTAAATTGCATGATTTTTGTCTTTTTGAAATTTATTTCGAGATTATGGTAATTCATCCAGTCAATTATATTATTAAAAATGTCAGTTAGATTTTTATTTAGATTATTATTGTCTTTACAAGATGTCAAAACCGAAATATCGTCAGCGAATAGTACACAATAATGATTTAATTGTTTAGGAAGGTCATTTATGTATAAAAGAAATAGAATACATCCGAGTACACTGCCTTGGGGAATAGAATTATTGGTGTGTATTATTGTGGAATTTATTTTGTCAATTTTACCTGTGTCGGAGTCAAAATATTCAACTTGTACAATTTGTCTACGATTTTGTAAGTATGAACTGAACCAGTCGTGTGATATTCCGCGTATTCCCAAATCATAAAGTTTATTTAGCAAAGTTTTATATTGTACTTTATCATAGGCCTTTGTCATATCCAGTAGTATTCCGATGGGGTATTCCTTATTATTAATTATATCAAGTGCCTTTTGAATGAAATTATATATCGCTAGTACAGTCGAGCGTTTTTTTCGAAAGCCATTTTGTGCGTCATCATATATTTTATATTTTTCACAAAAAGAATCAAGACGTTTCTGCATTACTTTTTCGAAGATTTTTGAAGAGGTAGGTAGTAGGGCTATTGGCCTGTAATTATTTGGGTCTTGTTTTGATTGCTTTTTGTGAAGTGGTTTAATTACAGATATTTTTAATAGGTCAGGGACAATACCTTCTTGCAGTGATTGATTGATTAGTAAAAAATAAGGAAGTGTCAATTCCTCTGCACATTTTTTTATTAAAATGGGTGGCAGCTCGTCTATGCCATGGCTGTATTTACTTTTCAGGTTTTTTATTATGCTGTATACTTCGCGCGGTTCGACAGGGGTTAAGAACATAGTGTGTTCAACACGTTTTATTGGCGGCGGCGGCGGCGGCGGACGGCCACTGGGTGCGCGTGCGCCCGGTGCACTGCTCGTCGCCCCCACCGATGTGAAGAACTCATTGAAGTAGTCCGCTACCTGTCTGGGGTCGGAGGTTATCTTAGTATGGATCTTCAGTTTTATATTAGTTTTAATTTTATTTATATTTTTATTTGTGCGTTCTTTTATTATTCTCCACATCGATTTAACTTTATTGTCAGATTTTGCCATTTCGTTAATGTATTGGTTTCGTTTTGATTTTAAAATGGCTTTTTTTAATATTTTCACATAGTGGTGCAGATTTCGTCTAAGGATTGGGTTTTTACTATACGTAACGAATTTTTTGAGGAGCCGTTTATTTTTACACGAGATTTTTATCCCACGCGTAAGCCATGTATGTTTTTTATTATATTTTAATTTTGTAAGTTTTTTTGGTATACATTTATTGAGAATTTCTTGTAATTTTGAATTGAATATATTATAGTTTTCGTTAACTGTTTTTGTTTTATTTATTAGTGTATTCCAGTCTATTGATTTTAGTTGATTTTTAAAGAGTAATATATTAGGTTCATTAAACTTTCTTTTTTCTACTTTCCATTGAATTTGTTTGATATTTATATCTGTTACTCCTTTTATTTTTGTTTTTATCCCTTTGTGGTCTGAAAATCCGTAGTCATGTACTCGCACGTCTATATACGTTTTTTTAAAATTTGTGAAAAGTAGATCTAAGCATGTCATCGTGGTCTGGGTTACGCGGGTTGGTTCATTTACTAGTTGGTTAAAATTATATTCTAACATTAAATGTAGCAGATAATTTGATTGTTGATTTTTTTCTAAAATATTTACGTTGAAGTCTCCACCGATTATGACGTTCATTGAATTGTATTTTTTGTTTATTAAGTTTAATAATTTTTTTAATTGGTTATAAAATAAATCGGTTTCTCGGCTATTCCAATAAATTACAATTAACAATAGGTTTAATTTTGGAATGTCAATAGCACAAATTTCAATGATATATTCAATTGTCATGTCATTAATATCCTTTCTCACATTGTATTCAAGGTCGTCTCTCAATAATATACACACACCGCCTCCTGCGTGGTTTAGTCTACAGAATGAAGATGCTATGTTATAACCATTGCACTTTATCGTATTTAATTTTTCTAACGATAACCATGTTTCCGTTATACATAGTGCTTGAAATGAAGGTTTGTCTTCTAGAAACGCTTCTAAAGTATGAAGTTTATTATACATGCTTTGCATATTTTGGTACAATATGTTAAAACATTTATCTTCAGGTGCGAAAAGTATGTCGGTTTGTTGTGGTTTTTTGTGTTTCTTTAGTGTGTGAAGGGCCTTCGCTGCGCTGTACTGGGTGGGGGGATTCACAATGTTCCTGTTGGATTTTCTCGGGGGTAAGTATAGATGATGTTCTTTGATAAGGCGACTGTTTAACTTTACCGTCAATAATAAGTTTGTTCTGTTTTATTATTGCATGGTGTCCATTTTGCCTAGCTTTACGTAGCTGATCTTGTAGGGCCTTTCTGTGTTTTAATGCGTCTTCCTCTAGGTACTCTGATACGAATAACCTTGTGTTCTTAAGGAAACGACTATTTTGTAAGATATATTTTACCATTCTTTTGCTTATAAGTTCAATAACTACAGGTCTTTTAGGATTTATTATTCCAATTCTTTTTATTTCCTCTATGTAGCCATTTAAGTCTATTTGCATTAGGTCTTGGAAAATATTTATAATTCTGTAGTTTAGCTCGTGTTCTGTTTCACGATCATATTCTGTTAATCCATACAATACAAATTTCTTTGATACTTCTGTATAATTTTTTTGTTTGTCTGGTAAATTAAGATTTGTAGTGTTTAGTTTATTTTGCACTTGTTTCATTTCTTCCTGTAATATTTGTTTTTCAGTGTCTATTTTTTTAATTAATTCATTTATTGTTGTTATTTGTTTATTTATATTAGATTGTTCTCTTATTATTTTATTCGTTTTTGTGTTTACGTCTTGTAAAATTTTTTCTGTAATTTGCACAATTTCATTTTGGATTGTGTTTTTCATCTCGTTCAGAATAGATAATTTATTTTCTTCAAGTTTTTGATCTAATAGGACAGTAATTTTTTGTAGTAAAGAAGTGTTTTCTTGTGAAGTTCTCTGATCTTCTTTTGGTGTAGGTGATAATTTATTTGATTTTGAAGTGTTGTTTTCAACGTCAATCGCCATTGTAGATTCATTCAAAATTGAAGTGTTACGGTTTCTAATGGGCGTGTCATCATTTCTGGTTCGTCTGGTTACATTTTCACATGATTGACAGCGCCAGGATTTCATGAGTTTAGTTTTATTACTTTTGAGATCGTTTAGTGATATGTTTACGCATTCGCAGTGATAGACTTGCTGACAAAGTACACATTTTAATGAGTCGGTGTTTTGATCAGTATTTTGTTCGCACGTCGAGCATTTCATTTTTAATTAGATCAGTTGTAGATATGATTATGTTAGTGTACAGTGTAATATTTACTTTGACTTCTTCACATCAGAGGTTCTCGTTTTAATCGCGCTGTTGCGGTGTGCCTCTGGTTGGCTCAGCTGGTTTGTTGCGAATGTAGTAGTGGGGGTAGGGTCGTTGAACTCTCGTACGGCGACGTTCCGATGATTTTGAATTTATATCCGTTTTTGTGTTTTTATTTTCACTTTTAACTTGGTTTAACTTTACGAATCTCTTTTACTTATTATCACAAATTGTAGCTCATGAGATAAGCTTGCGATTGGTATAGAATTAATGTTGTAATTTTTGTTTTTAAACACACTTTTTGAATTTTTTTCGCAAGAGGGACACAGACTAGTTCGTATTCGGCTTGCGGTTCGCTCGCCACTAGTCTAAAGGTTTCTAATTCTAAAGGTATTTTTGCTAAGTGCATTTGGTTCAATATATCTGAGATATAACTATTGCTAGGTAATTTTTTACAGCTTCGCGTTAATGTAGGGTCGGAACGTCAGCTGAGATGACAACTTTTGCGAAGAGGAAGGACCAGCTTTACCTCTTTGAAGCGTTGAGATTAATCTAAAGGCCCCTGAAGAGACGAGAGTCTGATGGGTTTGGACATTGGGGTGTGTAAATTAAAAATCTGGAATTTCCTATTGTTAACACTGTTATTTCTAAATTACGGTCTTTAATAGAACACAGATGTAAATGTGAACTTTAAGGCTGGAATAGTGGATGCCTTCATATTTAACCAGCTAAGCTTTATCGTGTGAAGGATACTTTGTCAAAACCATAAAGTTTATATCACATCTACGAAAAGCCCAAAACTAAGGTATTTAAAAAATTACTAAACAACAATTCGTAATCGGTAAATTCCTTATAATTTTTCTTCTTCCGCCCTCAGTTGTTTTAACTCTGTGTATTGTTTACTGCATTAATATGACGTGTGTCGGCGGCAGTACAGTGTAGCAATTAACTACATAAGGAATCTGTTGTGTACCTACCTGTTTATATAACTGGTTAACAGGTTATGTGGATTCGAAAAATCGCTATTCATTCATGAATTTTTCTTATAAAAGTATTTTAGTTTCCATTGAAACTAAATTGTCGCAGGAGTTCCTGCACTTTAAAACACATTTTTTTTAATAGCTTGGAGAAATTTTTAAAATGCCGCCTTAGGTCGTGTTTGTTAACTTTGCTTAAACAATATATTTCACTTGGAAAAATAGTGAGAGATCCAGCACAGAGTTCGAGATCTAGTACTCAAAGTTTTAAACACAATTACAGTACTCATTTTCGTCCTAAACATGCCTAGAATTACATTATAACCCTAATAATGACCCTTTGTAATCATTACATTTACATTATAAAAATAAAAAATAAAATAAACGCTAACACACTCATACCCCCGCAGTAGGTTATTACCTGTGTCGCGGGTGGCATGGACTACACATAACACATCACAATAACACCCATGACCCGAGTACAAATATTTATCTGCCACATAAATATCTGCCCCGGCCGGGAATCGAACCCGGGACCCCTCGCTTCGCAGGCAGGGTCGCTACCAACTAGGCTATAGGGTCGTCATTATGATTTTAATGGACCATCAATTTATCAACGCTTTTAAACAGAACAATAACTTAGTATTTATTATTTAGGCGCTTATCGCTTCCATATATTCAACTATTCATATTATTGATAGATAGTTCGAATTAATAATAAATCGTACTTAAGATCCGAAGCAGATTGTGTCATTCATTTGAACGCATTAGTGTCATGTAGCTCACGAGTATTTTTTATGATCGAGAAGACCTTGAGGCTATGCTGCATCAGTGCGGTTTGATTGAGAACTTGTAGAATACCTACCCTAAGAAGTTTAATATTTGTCGTATATGTATATTGTGCTTTAAGACGTAGGAGTATGCTAGCCTCGGTCAATCTCGCACCTCGTTGAGATTAATTAAATAATGCTATATAAAAACGTTATGTACAGAACTTGGCGTACTTAGCAGTAAACATAATTATGCAATTTTTAAATATAAATAAAGTGTCACAACGAGTTATTTTCCAGACGTTATTAAAAGCGCAACCCCTATTAAAAATCTTGATCTATGGCTAACTCATTTGATTTTTCAATTAAAACCTGAAAGGTTAAAACAAAGGCAGCGACGGACAAAGCCTCGAATGCCAGCTTTCGCTGCGGTTTCATAATTTCCTTATTTTCAGATGTCGGCAGATTTTTTATTTCAACTCAACGACAAAGCGGGCTTCAGCAGGAATTACGCTCAATGTTATTTACATTAAAATAGAGCATTCGTTTTTGTAAAATGTGCTGAGTTGACAAATCGTTTCGCGTGCTCTCGAATTTTTTGCTTCGCTATCTCCTGCTTACACGTGCTACGTGACAGTTGCGAAGCATTTTGTTTTAATGCTTTATCTTAATTGCTTTAAATGTTTTCACATTTTTGACAAATATTAAAAAGTGCTCGTTAATGTTCCATAAGGTAATGCAGACGTTATGATCAATCCCTATTACAATATGACGAAATAAATTGTTACATGGGCATTTATATATTGTCAGAATGATAAAATAAATTTAGTTTTACATTTGGTATTTGGAATATGGATTTTTTCCAAATACTAAATAAATGTCAAATTAATTTATTTTTACTCGCATATCTACTATTTCACTTGCGTGACAAAGAGAGAATCTTCTTTATTTCGCAGTTTTAGTTAAGCAACGACGCGGTCAGTAATTGGATGGGTGACCGCTCGTGCCAAATATTTCTTGAGCGCTTCCGTGCTTCGTAGGGCACGTAACGTCCCGGTTGTTATCAAAATATAACAGTCATTAAGCCAAGTCCGAGGCCTTATGGCGGCATGATAACTTTCAACACATGGTTTGGCCATTAACCCCTCCACCAATCCGCATTGAAGTAGCGCGGTGGAGTATCTAGGTCTCCTCAAGAGGAGAGACTTGTGCTCAGTCGTGAGCCATCAGTGCGTTGAAGTCAAGCTAGATATCACAAGCACAGCTTTTTTTTATGGAAGTAGCCGGCAAACGAGCTGACGATCCACCTGATGGTAAGTGCTATCATCGCCCATGGACATTGGACATCAGCAACACTAAAGACATTACTGATGCGTTGCCGGCCAAGAAAGAGGGAAAAAAATAAAGAACTGGCTCTCAAGCCCCCAGCCGGAACACGCCGAGTCGTTTGGCGGCTGACTCATGCTCAAGGGTGATAGCTATCCAGGCGAACCCCATCGAGAAATAATAATAATAATAATGGTATTAATTAACAATTAAAATCAATATTATCAATATAATCCCTTGAGGGGCCCTACCACCAGCGTGCCGGTTTTAGTCACCTCTTACGACACCTTAGCTATTAGCTAAAAGCTCTAAAATACCACGTATATAAAGAACGAACGAAAAAACGAGAAGAATATTCCATAGGTCAGGCCCGTATCACGGAAAAGGTTGGAGAAAGTCACATTCACCAATCGATTGAGCGGTGAATTATTGAAAAGGTAGAAATGTACGTGTTAAAGGCATTTGAAAAGAAACCGAAGCAACCGTTACGAAGCTATATAACTAAGTAAAATTTGGCTTTCGGTTTAAATTAAATGTATTTAAGAGCATATTGGTAGGTTAGGTTAGGTTAGGTTATTGGTATTATTAATTTAATGTATGGTCTGGTATCATAATTATATGGAAAGAACATTTACATTATTACGCTTCCCGCCCACGTCAGTCTTTTTGTAGGACCGATAATCGGGCCGATTTTTTCTCCCATATTATTTCTGACCGACTTTTTGACCGACTATTGCTATCAGTACGTTCTATTTTTCTCCTACAAAAAAGCGGTCACCGATTATCGGACGTGGGCGAGAAGCGTAAATACCAAACCTGTTGTATAAATTAAAATAGGTACACAAAATCTGTCCGAAGGCGAGTCGCATCTGATTTCATAAAGGGTTCAATATCTTTGCGCAATTTTCTTCAGGTAAAGAGTTTAATCTTTCAGTTGTGATATTACTTTACAGGAGAATACTTTTTCATTTACTAGATTAATATTCATATCGTCTAAAAAACAGGTTTTATAATTCAGATTCTTTTCTTTCACGCTATAATTTATTTTTCTTAATAGGAAGAAATTCAAAGAAGGCAGCCTTTTGCAAATAATTTATTTATCGAATTATAATAAGTGTAAAAACGTAAGGACCTTCGTTCCTGTCACTGTGTAAAAAGTATAATAAGTAACTTTTAGAATTTCATTCTGTATCACGTCATAATGCCAAAATGTATAGCGTTAATTTTGTCCCCTTCATTCTTACTTCCATTTTGTCGTCAATTTAAATGCGCATAACCTCAAAATATAATTTTATCTGTGACACACCAAATATTGCACAGACCTCGTATATTTATGCTAGAAGCTCTCCAAGCAACTTCAAAGCACTTGAATCAGCATAGCCTATCTCGATTTACATCCCGCACTAACCTCTGTATTCCCAGTTTGCATTCTGGACTACATCTAGTAATAATGAACGACATTATTACTAACAGGTTGCCTAAATTGGGTACTGGATATTCATCGGACAGTTTGTAATTACATCAAGAAACCTGAAGCGACAGTGATGTAATGTAATCATGAATACTAGATGGACAGCTACGAATCAGTAGTGAGCATAGTGGTTTGTTATTCTGTAGCCTAGTTGGTAGCGACCCTGCCTGCGAAGCGAGGGGTTGCGGGTTCGATTCCCGGCCGGGGCAGATATTTATGAGACAGATAAATATTTGTACTCGGGTCATGGATGTTATGGTGATGTGATATATTATTATGTATGTGTCGGGCAAGCCACGCACGATACAGGTAAAAACCTACTGCAGGGGGTGGAGGGGGGTATGAGTGTGTAATAGTTCATGTATTTATTTATTAATCTGCAGGTATTCCAGGATTCGTTATCTACTGAAGTTGAGTTTTATAGTAGGCAAGCTTTATGCGTTAAGAAAAATGTGCTTTGAAACAAATGTTTTGAATTTCCCAGTTTGAGAAACAAAAATTTTATTTTTAGTTTCATTTATTCTGTAAGTTTCAAATCTACATGCCTTTTGAAAATAATAAGCCACTGTTTCGGTTTTTAAAAACATTGTAAGAAATCTGCACTTGGCCAGCGTGGTTGATATGGCCTGTACAATACGTTACATAAAACCGATTTCCATTTTCTACTATTGATGCAATTACTCATTTTTCCCATCAGATTTATTCAACGGTTCTTATTTAATGATTGCGGAGTTTGAAGAAGCTAGTGAATCTGTGAGTTGATCGTAATTGCGTTCTTATCCACTCGAAAAGCAAACCAAATTGAGGCCAATTATCACCGCGATCCGACCCAAATTAGCGCAATTAAGTGTTCGATTGGCGAAAATTTTAATACAAATAAACCAATAATTTCATTAACATTAAAAAATTTATTCGCTTGATCTCTGCTTATTATATATTTGGCATAAACTGTGTGTTTTAAATTATGTTATTGGAAAATATATAAGTACCTATCACGCTTCCTTTTTATGTCTAATATCTGCCGTTTATAGACAAAAACTCCAACGTCTTCACACAATGTCGAACAAAAAGGATGAGGATGAGACTGCGTCCCAGGATTGACAGTAAATAATATCCATCCATCCATCCATCAGCCTTTAGACTTTAGAGGGTCACTGCTGGACATATGCCTCCCCTAATCTACCCCACTCAGACTGGTCCTGAGCCTTCTAAATCCAGCGGATACCCGCTGTCTTCTTCAGGCCATCGTTCCACCTGGTCGGGGGGCGTCCAGAGTGCTGCTGTATCCAATTTTATTAAGTTTATTAAAAATGACACGTCTTCACTTTTATATTTATATTTTATGAAATTCTTCACTTTTATTTCATAAAATATAAGTTACGTTTATTCATTCATGCATAACATTCTCATACAGATACACCCGTAATCCGTAGTGTCAAGAGTTCACATTCATTTTTATGTTGAATTCTTTGCGATATTGGGTTGCATCGCAGCCACCTACGAACGGTAAAAATGGAATAAAACCAGGACATTTTGGTTCTCTTGCAAAGGTTATTTGCCGTAGAAATTTTTCAACAAGAAGCGAACAATGGAATCATTCAGTACTACTGGATTATGCACACGCCAATAGCTGTTTAGAAAGTTCCGAACGAAAATGTTTCTGCGAATATTCGACGGAAGAAAAAAAATCTGCTAGCTTTCTGGTTTCAAGTATGGTTTCGTGTTTCTTTTGGCTGAATTCGCTAGAGCGTCCGTAACTCGTTTTGATTTGGTTTATTTAAGTACAGTTCGATTTTGTAGTATTCGACTGCAATTGCATTGTTAAAATGATAGATGGGCAAAAGATTTGCAGAGAAATTTTTGGGAAATACGTTACCCCAGAACGATAATTATGTTTATACTAGCTGACCCGGCTAAAAAAATCGAAATAAAAGTAGCCTAAGTTACTCCTTGTTATATCAGAAAAAAATGTAAATCCGTAATTGGCTGTATGATTTGCTTTATAAGATCTGTAATTCATAACATTTAGAGATCTGCCAGTGAAAGTCCCGTCAAAATCGGTCCAGCCATTTCAGAGATTAGCCGGAACAAACAGACAGATAGACAGAGAGACAGACAGACAGAGAGACAAAAATTGTGAAAAATGTTGTTTTGGTATATGTACCGTGTATACATCCAAATGCACTTAGTAAGAAGCGGTTATTTTAATATTACAAACAGACACTCCAATTTTATTTATTTGTATAGAATAGAATGTATAGAATATATGTATAGATGTATAGATATAGATGTATAGATTAATATCTAATACTTACTTAAGCGTTGGACTCCGTTATCAAACATGAAGCAGGATGTAGTATCATACAAATTATGTTCTGTTAGATGTACCAAGTGGTACATTAAGCGTCCAACTAACTTAGCAATCAACAGTTACGTGCTCAGTTAATTGAGTTATGCAACCGAATATCCATTACCGAATCGCGAAACTAAATTACCACTACATACACATAATATTATATCTGATAGTTTACTTGACGATCCGCGTAACGCATACTTTTTGCTTAGCATGCCGGACCGCCTCGTTCAAAGGTTCCTGGATCCGATTCTTGGGTTCAAGGTACAAATTAGAAGGTTGAGCTTAAATTTCTTTTTTTTTATTTTCTTTATGGAAATAGCCGACAAACGAGCTGACGATCCACTTTATGGTGGCTCTATAAGTGGCTCTCGTCGCCCATAGACATCAGTAACACCCAAGGCATGACTGATGTGTTGCCGGCCAAGAAAGAGAGAAGAAAAAGAAAGAAAGAACTGGCTCTCAAGCCCCCAGCCGGAACACGACGAGTCGTTTGGCGGCTGACTCATGCTCAAGAGTAGTAGCTATCCAGGCGAACCCCATGGAGAAATAATAATAGTAATAATGGTATTAAATAACAATTAAAATCAATATTACCAATACAATCCCTCCGAGGGCCCTATCACCAGCGGGCCGGATTTAGTCGCCTCTT
Organism: Thymelicus acteon; assembly: GCA_951805285.1. Lineage (NCBI taxonomy): Eukaryota > Metazoa > Arthropoda > Insecta > Lepidoptera > Hesperiidae > Thymelicus > Thymelicus acteon. Next base: position 16,976,598 of record OX638219.1, on the reverse strand, counting down.
ACGACACCCATCCGACGTGGGATTGGGATATAACGGCTTCTGTTCTCGATCTGGGCGTGGGTGTTGTGTTATTGGTCTTTCGGCCCAACTCGGAGTCACTAACGGTTACTTAAATCGTTCCTTAGTAAAGAATCACCATACAAAAATATGTGCTAAGGAGCGATTTAAGTAACCGTTAGTGACTCTGAGTTGGGGCCTTTGTGTGTTTTTCGTAGTACCCACGACATAGGGAATCCTAGTGTGGAGCGTTGAAGATGTAGCTGAGGAGTATGTTTATAAAAAAAAACGATGCATTTAACCGTTGTTATGGAAATACAATTATAAAGTTTATATCACTTTAAAATGTTTTGTGAGTTTAAAATTTAATAAAAGCGAAATTTATGTACTTTATATGACGAAACTACAATAAAGTTTCTACTTTTTTTTACCAAAAATGCAAAATATCGTTCAAAAGGGCACGGACGTCGCTAGTCCAATTCGCGCCTAATTTAATCAGACAAAATTAATTCCTGCTCCTTATTACTTTGTTATTTGTTCATGTCAGCACAGAATAGATAATGCTACTCAGAATATTTAAAACTGAAACCAGTAAAACAACTTGCTATTACTTATCTTTTCATTGAAGAAAATTACTGCAAACTACTTAAAGAAATTTTAAGTACGGAACCCTGACTCCAAACTGTACAGGCACAGACATCAAATTAAACACACAACTCTGTATATAAGTCTCAAGTAACTTTAACAAAAGACTCAGATTTTATCGACTTACGACGATATCTTACTTAAGTTGATACTAGATGGCGCTGTACAGGTTCCTGAATCACGCTAACGACTGTAAGTTGGTGGATATGTAAGTACGTAGCAAACGTGTTATCTTATGTGTGTGAAGTTTGCTAATCTAAATATTTTTGAATAGGACCAACGATTTGATTTGTGTCCTTTAATACGCAGTTTTATTTATTTAAATACATGTATTTCTAGAATGAAAAAATTGTTCGCTTGTTATGTAGTCAGATAATTCAGAATTAAAAATAATATATGTAGGTATAACTATATTATGTACATACATACATAATCTAATCATACATTTATGTCATTTATCATGGATCAGAATTCAGATCACTTCATGTCATTTATGATTTAATGTTCAAATCCTAAATAGTTTGTGTAATCTTATATTGTAAGTATTGTAACTTAAAATTTACTTAAAACTTAGTACAAAATTTCCATTCCAACACTAAAAGCAAAAGCATTATGATTGGTTGAATTAAAAGTAAAACCCCTTTTTATTTAGTTATTTGTATTGACTTCGATAATATTATACATATAATACAAAAAATATACCGCTGGTTTGCGAATAATAGGCCGCGAATGCCGCGATACAAAGGGCGCGTATGGAGTGATGTTAGTAAGCCGTCTGGTCTGTGGTGACTGTGGTCCGTGGTCCAGGTCGTGCAGCGCGCCGCGCGTGTTTGCCTTGGCGCCCCCCCTTCCTCGTTTTACGTCGCCATCAAATGTTTGAGAACCTATTTCAGTACAATTATAGTGTATATAACTACTGTGTATTCGTAGTAAATAAAAGGCGTATGGTCTCAGATATGAAATTAACGAATGTAATATAAAATAATATAAATAATCTATACATCTATACAAATAAATAAAATTGGAGTGCCTGTTTGTAATATTAAAATAACCGCTTTTTAGGGTTCCGTAGCCGAATGGCAAAAAACGGAACCCTTATAGATTCGTCATGTCTGTCTGTCTGTCTGTCTGTCTGTCTGTCCGTCCGTATGTCACAGCCACTTTTTTCCGAAACTATAAGAGCTATACTGTTGAAACTTGGTAAGTAGATGTATTCTGTGAACCGCATTAAGATTTTCACACAAAAATAGAAAGAAAACAATAAATTTTGGGGGTTCCCCATACTTAGAACTGAAATTCAAAAATGTTTTTTTCATCAAACCCATACGTGTGGGGTATCTATGGATAGGTCTTCAAAAATGATATTGAGGTTTGTAATATAATTTTTTTCTAAACTGAATAGTTTGCGCGAGAGACACTTCCAAAGTGGTAAAATGTGTGTCCCCCCCCCCCTGTAACTTCTAAAATAAGAGAATGATAAAACTAAAAAAAATATATGATGTACATTACCATGCAAACTTCCAACGAAAATTGGTTTGAACGAGATCTAGTAAGTGGTTTTTTTTTAATACGTCATAAATCGTAAACCACAAAAAACATTGATCAAAGTTACAACGAACTAAAAGAACTTTTATATTATGTTGCTTGCTGCTACGGAACCCTTCATGGGCGAGTCCGACTCGCACTTGGCCGCTTTTATTACTAAGCGCATTTGGATATTATACACGGTACATATACCAAAACAACATTCTTTACAATTTTTGTCTGTCTGTCTGTCTGTTTGTTCCAGCTAATCTCTGAAATGGCTGGACCGATTTTTACGCTACTTTCACTGGCAGATAGCTGATGTAACAAGGAGTAAGCCGGGTCAGCTAGGAATATAATAAAAATAATATATGAGCAGAAGAAAATGTTCGAATTAGACAAAACTTATTATTGTCATCGGATTTTCAATAAAGATTATGGTCGAATTTTGACCAGTAGGCTACACTCCTCAATATAATAAATTATTATGTATTTAAAAAAGATTACATTAAAAATCTCACTACTCAATACTGACAATAATCTTATACTCCACTACTTTGTTTTTACGTACACATTACCTAAGTAACTGGCAATTTGACAGAATCGTAGGAGTGAATGTTGCTTGAAAAAAGATGGGCAGTTTCGGGAACGCAATCTCGTAAAATTATTTAAAAGCCCTGTAATAAAATGGCCTCACAGATGCTATAAAGGCTCTTAATTGCGTGCAGGGCACTAGAAGCCCTATTTCTTTCGTATAACGACACGATCGAGGTATTTTACGGCGGCTTTCTGAGGTGAAAACGTGTGAAGATCGCGTAAGAGAAAATGGATTATGATAACAATTGCTGCTTTTTCAAAACATTTTCACATTCTTTTAATGGAACTATTTTGAAGTTGAGTGGTCGTTATTAATATACTATATACATATATTAGCTGCCCCGACAGACTTCGTTCTGTCAAAAGTTTTTCTTTATATTATTATTTTTGTATGCTGTATCATAAAAAAATAAAAACAAAAAAAAATTGTCAAAAAAATAAAAAAAATTAGGGGTGGACCACCCTTAACATTTAGGGGGATGAAAAATAGATGTTGTCCGATTCTCCACCCTAGCCGATATGCACGCTAAGATTCACGAAAATCGGTCGAGCCGTTTCGGAGAAGTTCAACTTCTAACACCGTGACACGAGAATTTTATATATTAGATAATACAAAGCTCCTTAAGAATTTAATCCAAATCCAATAGCCGTATTGGGGCGGCTTAGAATTCTAACCCCAATCCCACGCCGGATGGATGTCGTAAAAGGCGACTAAGTCCGGCCCGCTGGTGGTAGGGCTCGACGGATTATATAGGTAATATTGATTTTAATTGTTAATTAATACCATTATTACTATTATTATTTCTCCATGGGGTTCGCCCGGATAGCTACCACCCTTGAGCATGAGTCAGCCGCCAAACGACTCGTCGTGTTCCGGCTGGGGGCTTGAGAGCCAGGTCTTAGTATATCGACCGTGTTCCATAACTGAAATCTAAAATGTAATAATGTGATACGAGGTAGATACGAGTATTCAGCGTCGCTTTATTGTAATTTATGGATGTTATGAATAAAAGTTTTCCCGGGAGAGATGTCTCATGCTTCTAAAACAAGCCAAGCTCTCAAGCTGCTTTGCGTCATGTGCAGCAATGTAAGCAAAAATGTATCAAATGAAATAATCTCACGTGTTAACGTCCGGAATCGTCAGGGATAGATGCCTTGGGGATCATGCATCCCATTATCAGTACTGTATTCCGAAAAGCTGGTATATAAAAAATGATGACATGCATAAGTGTATCAGTGATACCTATATGAATAAAATATTTTGACTTTGACTTTGACTTTGACTTTAAACATGAGACCAATCTAGACGTATCCTTTTAAATAATATTTATAAGAATTTTCCAAATCGGTTGATAGATATGATGGAAGTTTTGAGATAAAAAACAAAAAATGCCAAATTCAGAACCTCCTTTTTGAAGTCCGTTTTTTTTTTGAAGTAGCACAATATTTTCCAGCAACTATGCAGCGTCCCATGCGCGTTCTCAACTTTTGCCTTTTCAGACTGGTAGCATCTAAAAAAAAGAACAGCCGTCATGGGACGGCTGGCAGATGTGAAACATCGAAATTTTTTGTACAACTAATAGGCATAAAAGTACAGATTATGACAGGAACTAAATATGGCATGATAAAAAATACAATATTACGAATTTTCTCCAGAAAATGATGAGAGTTTATTTAATAAACATTTATTTTCTTTATATGTATACAAAATTTTTCAATTAAAAAAATTCTCTAAAATCGCAACAACTCAATTATTATCATCAGAAATTATCGATATCAGACATATTTTATTGTTAAAAAAAACTCAATTAGAAGAATAAAATTAACACTTCGCCAGGATTTGAACTCAGGTAGGTATAGTGGTTTATAGTTCCGACAGTATCCCAATAGACCACCGTTTCTTGTTTTGAAGTTTCGAATATGTCCTACCGTATGCTACAGCCTATCAAACCAAGTTTATTTATGATTACCCACATTGTGTTATTATATTTTTTTTCATATCGCCGGCGATGCGTCGCCACGGCCTGTATCACCATGCCAAAAATCAGGCTTACCCCTCGCGTAAAGATGTTTCACATCAAAAATAGTCGATGATAGAATTTACAATTAACCTACTAATCGAAGCGGATTTTACGCCAAAAGACTAAACTGTTGTAGGGTTATAACAAAGAAATTACTTTCAGGTAAATGAGTACCTAATCCCAACAGTAGACAGACATTTCAGTAGGTAAATTAATACTGGTAACTATGATGAATTTCAAAATACGTAAATATAAAAAATGCAGCTTATGTCGCGCGCGTGGTCGCTGGAAGTCCATTAGAATTTATGACACATTGCGGCGGACGGTAATTAAAAGACCCCACTCAGGGACCTAATACCGAATTGTTGCAAAGTTATACTGGCGTTCTAGTTGTACACTACTGCGGTATTGATTATGCGGTCTTGTTGCAACGAGTAATATTATAATGCTAGCTTGCCCGCGGCTTCGCCCGCGGTAGTGTGGTTTCAAAACGAAATTTTCAATTAATTTAGATTTATATGCCCATGGCTTCGCGCGCGTGCTTATCGATTTTGTACAAATCCTGCGGGAACCCTAAACTTTTCCGGGATAAAAGTAGCCTATGTGTTGATCCAGGGTATAGGCTATCTCTATTCCAAATTTCAACCACATCGGTTAAGTAGTTGTGGGGTGCGTGATTGAACAAACATCCAAACATCTAAACTTTCACATTTATAATATTAGTAGGATTAGAATTATGACGTTTGTACACCCAATGCTTGACCATGATTATTTTTGGTAATGAACGTAATGAATTTCCTTCACTTTTAATTGCATTGAATACCCAGGCCGGCGAACCAGGGTGTGATAAGAACTGACAGAAGCCGGCGGACCCGGTGGCAGGGCTCCGTGTATGGATTATATAACAAATATTATTATTTATTCATGAATATTATTTTTTGGTATTTACTAACTCTCCGTAAGGCCTGCGATTACCATCGTTTTGTTAGAATCAGCCACCTAACATCATGTGCCTGCAAGAGGCTTTAAAGGCAGTGCCTACTTTTTTTCTTCTCAATTAATTCTTCTCTTATCGGTATCGTACCGGTGATGCCTTTGTTTATCGTTTTACTGATAATTTTAATAATAATATCTTTATTTATCTCTTCACAAAACAAAACACACTTACGCCCTAACTCAGAGTCACTAATTGTTATTTCAATCGCTCCTCAGTGCAGAATTTGTATGGTGATTCTTTACTAAGGAGCGATCTAAGTAACCGTCAGTGACTCTGAGTTGGGGCGTTAGGGGACTAAGTAAATCTAACTTATGTTCTAAGTAAAGTTATTGCTTTGTGAGAGTCTAGAGTCCAAACAAGGGTAACCTGTATGACAGATCTCCAGGCCCTCCCCCTGGAAAGGATGAATTTAATAATAACAACTTAAATAAAACATTACAATTTCCATGACCTTAACTTTTTGTACTGTAAGTGAAATTGATAAATACAAATATAAAGGCATAACTCTGTCTCCTAAACTAAGTAATTATTTGACTTGTATCTCAGGAGTCATCTCTTCTTACCTTTGTATATAATGATAAGGTACAGTAATCCGTAGTAGTACTAGTAGTAGCATGCATATTTTGCATATAGTATTAGTATAACAAACACGTTATGTTAAACAAGCTGTTAATCGAAAATCGAATACAATTATTGCATCTATGAGCGACGTTCATCACATACAATGGGTGTTTCGTCTGCTGGTTTATCAATTGCTCTTACTATCCTAATGAGCATTTAACAGTGATGAACTGAAGTTCAGTTTCAAGTCTCATGTAATGGTCTGCGTAAGAAACTGTAAGAATTTTTGATATAGGATAAAAATTACTAATAACATAACAAAAACATGTAGAATTCAAGTATCACTTATTCGAAAGTACTATCCTATTAATATAAATAGGATAAATAAACTTTTCTAAGATTAGGAACAGAAGCTCCGAATATTGCCAATTGAGAGAGGACCGAATTGGATTGAATTTGAACAGGACTAGACATTTATATGTACTTACATTGAACCAAACCAAAATATCGCCTAGAAGACTTAAAATTTCAAACCTTACTCTTTAAAGTATAATTATGTAGCTTAATTATCTTAGTCAAAGACACCCTTAATAACCAACTATTATGAATTCTTAACTTTTTTAAAACGCAAGAGTTAATTAAAGTTCTTATAATAATGTCCACGCTGACAAACTAACACTTCGCAAACTCCCTATTGTATCAATTACCAAACATCCAAACATACGAGCCCGATACGACGCGGAAACCTAGTCGCCATTATCTAAAATTCAATTACCCAACATTTGGCACAGTATAACAGTACTTAATCAGGAGCTCAATATAGACTATTGGCAATAGACCTTACAAATAGTGAAGCCATTCCGCTTATAACAGAGCAGGCAGATGAACATGTTTCAGTGTAATAAAGGTCAAACGAGCAGGCAGAGAACGGACATATTTCGCGGCTAACTGCTACGGGTACATTTATATTGGACAAAACAGCCGAATTACATGTTATCATCATGGGAATCGATGCGTGGACCGCTATAAATACAGCTTTAATTCGGCTAAGCCCGTGTTGGAGCGTAGGGCTAGCGAAATAGTTTTGTTTTAGTTTTTTTTTTACGGATTTAGAACTTAATTGAGAAAGAAATAGTTAACTTACTCGTACGTCAAACTTATCACAGTTGAAAATGAACTTCTTTATTAACAAAAAAGTCTGAAGCGTTCACATTTGCTTTAGATGTTAGTACTCCAGTTTTGAAAATATGTATACAATTTAGCTTAATACCTTTGTACTTAACGATCATCCATTCAACTTCCTACCTCAGTTAATATTGTCTCATACGATAGCTAACCAACTGCAAGGTCATGAGTGCGTTATCCGTGACGGGAGCTAAGAGAGACACACGTATGTATGTGTCTTACCATGTATCATAGGTCCGAGCTAAACGCATGTTAAACCATTGTGCGTTGTTGACTATACAAATATTGTTCGAGAATAATCTTGGTCAATCACTCAATTCACTCAGTATGACTATTAACGGACGCACCAGTGATTATGAATTACAAGTGAATAGTCTTGGCTGTATTTGATAGCCTTGATCGTAAAGGTTTCGATTTACTAATGCAGCGCTATTACAGTTATCTCTTTTACACAACATAGGGTTTCCTGTAGATAAGCGAAGGCTCATAATTATAAATTAATCGAGCTGACCGAGTTGACAAAATTATTAAAAACCATGTTTTGGTAGCCCTACACGTTGTGCTGAGCGGCCCGCCTTTATTGCGAACGCGGGACTAATAAACCCCCGGCTGTTTTATAACAAAGTTGCATCGACAAAATAATTCAATGGGTTTTGATAAAGTCGTAAAACAAAGTTAATGGATCTCGTTTTGCCTCGTGCTCGGTGACCTTCGTCTTTGAATTAGTTGAGGCATATTATCCCTTTCATATTGGCCTAAAATCTATTTAGATACTTTTGTTTAGTGTTTCGTAGGGAATTTTAAACACCTAGTTTTAGTAGTACTAGTTAGTAGTAGTAGCCTTTTCTAGGATGAGTGAAGTTCGAAGTACATTGCTCAGAAAGAAAAAATATTCATTACAATAAATAGTTATGTACTTACTTATGTATAGCTACTGATCTTTTTGTAATTGACATTATTAAATCACCGTCAAAATTGTTTCAAAAATATATTTAACATTTAATTTTTATGTCATGTTTAAAGATTTTTTTTTATAATATCCAACATTATTATAATTTCTCAAATTTCTAAAGAAATTCTAAAGAAATTCTAAATTCTAAAGAAGTTAATACAGAAGTACCGAGTTCCATGATAATGTGACACGTAGTTTACGCGTGATATAGTCATACAGATAAAAAAATGTGTGTGTCAGCTCCTGCGCACGACTGAAATTTAACGCCATGGTAATAACGATGATGATGATGGTGATGATGATGATGATGTTTCACATCATCAGAATAGGATGTACCAAGATTATTATTATCATTAGATGGCGTTGTTACTGATCAGTCATCCAACGCCATCTGGATTCTGTGTTACGAATTACAAACATAACGCATAACGTAACGGAAAAAGTTTGATTTCACTCCCCATAAAATCTCATACCACGGGCTTAAATATGAAATCGATAGATAAGGAAATAAACTCCAATTACATATTTACAAAGCATTCCTTTGTTAATAACGTTAATAATAGGTTTATTAACAAACACATAGTTACACTGTGTACATATTATTTCAAGTATGTAATCTGAAATTAATTCCTTCGATATAGGTAGATTGTAGAGAAAGTACAAAGTCAATTTTATTTTGCAATCTCAATTTGTCGGAGACACACGATTTGCAGTATTGTCCTGAGTACGTTTGATTCAACTGCAATGCGGTTGTGTTTTAAAACAATAATATTAAATAGGTAATTAAATATACTTACCATAATCCTATAAATATTATAAATATGAAAGTTTGTGATATGTTTGGATGTTTGTTCCTCAATCACGCCGCAATAACTTAACTGATTTGGTGCGATATCCACGCACGAAGCCACGGGCATCATCTAATATCTAATACGTATTATGTATCCTAATCCATCATTCTACTTATCCATCCATCCATCCATCCATCCATCAGCCCTTGGAGGTCCACTGCTGGACATAGGCCTCCCCTAACTTGCGCCACTCTGACCGGTCCTGGGCCTTCTGAATCCAGCAGATGCCCGCTGTCTTCTTCAGTTCGTCAGTCCATCTGGTCGGGGGGCGTGGTATGCTCCTTTTTCCGAGACGTGGGCGCCATTCGAGGAGCTTTCTTCCCCAACGGTTATCGGTCCTTCGCACTATGTGGCCAACCCATTGCCACTTCTACTTATAGGTGCACTTTATTTTTTCGTGGTTCTATAAATCTAAAGTAATTAAAAATTTCGTTTTAAAACCACTGTACCGCAGGCAATGCCGTGGCCATAAGTAATATAATAAGTAATATAATAAGGTACATAGTAATATAACAAGGTACATAGTAATATATTAAGGTACATAGCTTACCAATGACAGATATTAGGTTCTTTTACAGTTTTCAATTTTTTTTCTTGTATGAAGCAAGTGATATTTTTCAATACGCACCTAACTTTGAAATTTAGAGAAACTATAAATTTAAAATCGGCTTTTTATTCTTCTTTATCTTTAAATTGTATAAAATAAATTCGCTCTCCATGTTTATACGCTTAGATCTTTCAAATTAACTCAGATTCACTTAATGGCTACTTAAATCGCTCCTTAGTACAGAATTTGAATTTGTATTGTGATTCTGTACTAAGGAGCGATTTAAGTAACCGTTAAGTTACTCTGAGTGCTGCAGTAAGCAACGGATTTTAATGCGGTTTTCATCAACAGAAAGAGTAATTTACGAGGAAGGTTTACATATATGTATGTGTAATACTTTGAGAGGGGGGAGAGGGAGGGGAGGGAATTTTTAGGTGGTACGAAGCTCGGCGGGTCAGCTAGTAATCGAATATAACGCAAAAATACCAAACAATATCTTAAACAGTGACTGTTACAGATCTCAAACAGTAGTATTAGAAATCATTAACTAACCCACGTCCTACATAATCTCTTGCTCCTTCTTTTAGATGTCCCTATTCATTGCTTAACCGCGCTAAAGCGTCTAACAGCACGTGGAGCGTGAACAAACTTCAAGTTAGTATTGGAACAATGTAAAGCCACACGTCGGCCCGTGAGCTCATCCGAACTAAGCCGCAGACATCGCTGAACTGTTGATTCACTACACGACGTGCCGCATTCCACTCAGTAGGTACCTATACGCCGTACATCAGACGCTCACTGCATTGCGGGCTGACAGAATACTTCCAAAGTATACTGTCTAGAAAATGCATTTCGAATGTTAAATTAAAAGATCTTGCGCTCGCATCTTTTGTTTATACTTTATACACGGACCTGAAAAAAGACGGACGTAACTTTGTCTAATCGAGAGTGAAGCATGGCAATAGCTGCCCGCTTACCATGTGTGCGTAATTTTTGATTCGCGATTGAAGCAGTGAAGTATCAATGTGTGGGTGTGTGTACTTGTACGAATAGAGAGTTGGTATTACTATGGGTGCTTCACTGAATTTGTTCTTGTGATTACGTCCGTCTTTTTTTAGGTCCCTGACTTTATAGCAAACTATTATCAGCTGCTGCAGATTTTACATGTGCTAACTTTCTTCCGACGTTTATTTTCTTCAACGACAAGGCACCATTCCAACGGAGGAAGAAAATGACGTGCAAAGTTAATGTCTCATGATTTTTTTAATTTGAATTTATCGTTAGCTATTGACCAAGCAGACGGGTAACTCAAGCAATAGTTGTCGCCAGATCGCCACCTAAAATTTCTCAACCAAGGAATACTCATGTTAAAATGCAGTTAAAGCTAAATAATTGTAACAATGAAATCACACCATAGCTGATGTTGAGGTTAATTATTCTTTCTTGTAAGCTAAGTCGCAAAACTTGCTGTTGTCTCTGCATGACAGACTCGCGCATTATGGAGAGTGCTCGCCGTACATCAAATGCTCAGTGTCACTGCAATGCGGGGATATTAAAGAACTCCAGGAAATGGATTGTGAACAAATGATTAACATTGAAAAGACAATAGTTCTAATACCTTATAATATTCAAGGCGTTATTGATGACGTGTTGCGTTCAGTCAGTAATAGTATAGTTTCTGACTTTAATTTTGTATTACTTCAATTCTTGACCGTTTGTGGTTTGTAGGTACGATAATACAATTAATATATAGTCAGAAGATAATAATGTAGGATTAAGGCTCGCAATATTTTTAGAGTGACGTCACATAGCTTGTATCCGGTGAATGATCGAGGCGCATCTCACCATATCTCATTCGTATAATAAGTAGTAACTCTGAGAAATAATGATGAAAATGTGCCATAACCACACAGTTAGAAAATATTTAGGTACAATACCTTTCGAATTAATTATTCCATTGCTTAAGAAATAACAAAACATAATAAAAAAGTGTATTTACATTATTAAGTTACTTCGAAAGTGTAAGCAAATTAACGAAAACAATTAGGTTGAGATGGATTATCTGGAACTGAAACCCAGTACACTGTATGTACACATAAATCGTTTGTAATTGCTTAACAGTGTACGAGCCAGCGTTATTCTGAAGCAAACACGTACTTTTTGTCAGTCAAACAAACTGAGAAAGTCTGGATACTTCTTAGACAGTAATAAGATTCAACTAAGTAATTAACGCCCCAACTCAGAGTCACTAACGGTTACTTTAATTGCTCCTTATTAAAAATCACCATACAAAATCTGTACTAAGCAACGATTTAAGTAACCGTTAGTAACTCTGAGTTGGGGCGTAAGTATTATTAGAATATATTATAAAACGTATTCACTCTGCCAAAATAAATTGCATGCATTTGCTACATTGATATATGTCGGCGAGGCCATGAATCTCTAGTGAAGGTCCAGGGACAGACCTCTTTATTCTACAACGCTTGTCCGATGCCGAGGCTGGCAAATAGGAAATATCATTTCATATTTAGATTAGGGAATTGTCAAGAAGGGAGAACGGATGATTATTGATCACGTAGTGTTGCAAGTGTTGAAGATAAATATATGCAAAGCAAAAGGAATATCATTTCATAACCAATACCATATAACAAACCTTCTGCTTCATATACATATCTTTGTGCATGACCATGCGCAAACGGTGCACATCCCTGGTGCGCAGGATTCTGGCCAGTTCCAATGGCATCCTGAGGGCGTTTGCTGATAGGCTGGATTGTCAGTACATGAACCATTGTCGTATGGTGCATGTGCTGACAAATCGAGCCTGTCAGAGAGGCATCGGATTAGGTTAGTTTAGTTTTTTTGTGTAGTTTGTAGTGTACTAACATTAGATTTTAAGGTATGTACTTACTAACAAAATATGATCCATGGTTGGTAGAAATACATTTATTTTATTTTATTTTTATTTATTTATTTGTAAGGACAGCGTCAACACTTACGCCCCCGTAGTAAACGTGCTACTCAGATTGGTCGAGTCACACCAATACTCAGTACATATTACTCAACGCAGCGAGGCTTGTCTCACGTAGTTCGTGGGAGAGAGAGAGAGTAAGAAAGAAAGAGAGAGCGATGGTCCTAATTTTTGTTTGTTTGAAGACGTTGATGATTGAAATTTGAAGAACATTTGTGTACAAAGTTCCGACGGGCTTTATCCCTTACTTGAAATGAGTGAATTGCTACAAGTACATAATTATAATAATAATCGTGAAGCGAGAGTTCAGCACATTAGAGATGCTATGCTGCTACTCTTAGGGAATGGATTTTTTCTTGCAACATAGTAGTAATAATTCAAGTGAAGTATTAATTAAATGAAAATTCATCTCATAAAATTGATTTTACAATACATAATACATTCTGGATGTGAATTTATTTTACCCGAAGCGGCTATATGGGAGGGATACCTAGTACCTACGTCCTAAATAATATTCTTTTCCGCGCCATAGATATTTTTCAACCAGTACTATGGTCGATCCGATTCGAAACGTTAAAAGTAAAAGAAATAAAACCAACTCGCTCTGTCTGCTACATATGAATACCTGTGAGATCCTGCTATTCCATCGTTTGCAAAAAATTATTGCAGCTTTCAATATTTGGACTATCAAACCCAGGTGCCAATCCCCGTAGCCTATTCTAAAAAAAATCTACCTTTTACGATAGTTTTGGTTAACGTATAGAACACGCGGGTCCGCCGCACTTCAACCGATGCGGTACAATGGTTTTTAGTTTTTACCGATTTTTTGTCGTGTATTTTGTATTTTGAAGTCCATTTATTATTCATTTTGCTAGACTTTTACGTACAAAAATTATTTCAAACGTTAAATGACTTTATTAATCCTTTGTTGGATGCTTGTACACTTTTGTTGGGCTTAATTTTAAGGGAAGACGGTAAGCGGTCACTGACGCCAGCGTCTGTGGATTCCTTTATATTAAAGACATTAAAGCTTTGGCGACCAAGCAGTATGCAGGGTACGCCGTAAGGTACGTTAAATTTCTGATTTCTAACATTAAAGATATCTGCGCTGTGCTGCGAATGGATGAACATGATTATACTATTAGGGTTCCATATTTACTACGGAACTCTAAAAAAGCAAGCGACCCTAAGATACATGGTTACCATCGCCTATGGACGTCAAGTTTTTGAACAGTAAATCTTACCGTAAATAATTAATTGTTTATGGAATTACGAGTATTGCCGAAAATAATATTATGTCCATTGCCTTTGGAATAATCATCCAAAACTGTCCAATTGAAGGAAACATATTTGGAACTCGAACAAAATGACTACGAATGTAAATAACTGAGAGATAAACTGTGGATAAAACAATCAGTATGGCAGTAACAAGCCGGTACTAGTTCGGTTTGACAGACACGTGTAACATGTAGACCGCCGCAACTCAAACCGATGCCGCGGCGTGACATCGAAATATCGGGAGATTTATAACATAACCTGTTATTCATTTATTTTTGATTACATGTCATTCGTTCAGGATTCCTGTTATTTATGTTTACTTAATGTATGTAGCTTTCATAGCCTGGCGGCTTATGACGCTACTAAAGGCGCAATCTGTAGTTTGATGGGTGACCACTAGTTTCATAAACTTGAGCGCTATAGTAATATTAGTTCAGCCGATTTATCGCCCTCGCTTTGCTTCAGTTTTCATATAGATCCTTATTTTTGAAGTGAAAACTTCTTTAGCATTGTTGTCATTTGAAACTCGATGAAACGAAAAAGAGACAGTAAAAAGAGACAGACATAATACATAAATTCATAAGATTTAACGTGGGAGAAAATGAGATAGGAAGCATTATACAGTGTTTCTTAATATGTTCGTGTTACTTTAAAAAGTCGTAAGTTCGTAAGTTCGCGCCATCTATGTATTCATACATAGATGGCGCGAGGAACAAGATAGAAGATTCGTTTTATTGCTGGATAGATGGCGCTAGCTGCTCATTTTACTTTTCATATTATGTTAAGAGATGGCGTTAGTTACCACTATTTTATTTTTATTTAGTACAAAATAGTTTTTGAAAGATAATTAAAACTGATACACGTTATTAAATTAATACCTTTATTTTTGAAGGTTTCATTTCTAGCACGTGTGAATTGAACACGTTTTAATTTTATTTAATATGGCCCATGTTACTCAGAAACAATAGAGCATCATATTGCTGACAAATTATTTTTGAAATCGGTCGAGTAGTTTTTGTTTTTATCCATTAAAACAAACTAACCAAAACTTAAATTTTTTCTCTTTATAATATAAGTTTAGGTAGTGTGCACTACGTATGGGTAAGTCGACTCAAAGATGAATGCTGACCTCAAAAATAACTAATGTTTCGTATTGTATATTTTGTAACACTTATTTAAAGCCGGGCAAATGCTTGTCAGGCCATGCGCAGTGTAGAGTTCCGAAGTAGTAAGTTTATCGACTATACTCATTAACTATTTATGCTAACATAGCCGTGATAGTTTTCCTTGTAAATTCATCATATAATCTATTTTTGAAAATTTTTTCACTTGTCCAACTCTAACCGTTTAGCCACATATTTCGCAACTGATCCCTAATTCCAAAATAGTCTTTATAGAAGACCCATAATATTTTTGAAAGACCTTTTCAACGATACCCCACACTATAGAGCACGGGACGAATAAAAAATTTATCCTCACGTTACCTGTAGGGGAGGTATCCTGAAAAAAAAATGTTTTTCAATATTTTATTCTAAGATTCTGGAATTTTCATAAACATTAATATTCATGCCAAATTACAGCTTTATAGCATTAAGAGTCTCGGCCCTGTGCTTCGGACAGACGGATGGACGGACGAACAAACTGACAGACAGACAGACGGACGGACGGACATGACGAAACTATAAGGGTTCCGATTTTACTTCGGAATCCTAAAAACGACGAAACCAGCAAATACACACAAGAGATTATGATACTGAAGTTTCAATTGCGCAAGTTGGTACAATTTGGTGTTTCACACTATCGCCCACTGGCAGCTGCGTGTTCGCGGTAATGACCCCGCTTTCAATGCTAATAGTATTTAAAATGAATTGAATGAGTCGTTTTGTCACCCACCGATAACATGTGCTTATCGAGTATTCAATTCTGTGTACCTTTATGAATTATCTTTTGTGGAACTGAAATGCAATGAAATTTTACTTGCAATGAAATTGTTGCACGGATTAAAATTTTTGTTATGAGAAAATGTTTCCAAAACGGTCTGGCATTTTTTTCGTTAATGCAACTTTTTAATTTAGTATTAGTCTACTTTGTAAATTAAATTCAAAATGGCAAATAAGACGCACATTTATTATTCTGATAATTATTATGATTTATTTATTTTATTTTTTAAATCATACGAGTACTTTTAACATTACAGGAGTCCCCAATTCGAGTAATCAAAAAACAAACAAAATACTTGAAGGAACCAGAATGTAATGTCTACATTAAATTACAAATTTCAGCGTAATGTGTCAATTCATAGAATTAAATGATGTCAAATTATTGATAATTAAATGAATGTCAAACTATGTATGTCAGAAAAAATCGTCGATTATAAATTAAATATAATAAAATTAATTCATAATAATAAAAAATACATAAATTCTTTAATCGTAGTACAATTTAAGGAAAATTATAATGAACTCGTAGTATAAATAAATAATTAAGTACAGTTCTGCGAACGTTCCAAACCATATTTGTATTAGAATCAGGACAGATCAAAGCTAAAGAGATGTCTCGGCCATTCTTATTTCAATTTACCCGATGAAAAGTCATACGTGAAGAGTAAGTACGGCGACTAAACTTCGAGGCAGTATGAAAATAGTTACTCAACAAAGAACGAGTAGACTAAATCTATCTGCCATTCCGAAAGTACACACGCCACGCTTGCAACTGAGAACTTTGACAAATTAGTTGATGCTTTATGGCCGCAACAAACTTCGTTCCGTTTTGCAAAAGAACCACTGTTCCGAATGCTAGAATGTGTGTAGGGAAAATTTTAATGAAACGCTTTTAGTGAATTGCGAAAACTGCATACAAATTACGGACACATTTTAGGAAGTTCGAAAGTTATGCGTCTCTGGTTGTGTTTCATGTGAGCTTGCTTTAATTTTATCTTTATTTATAGACAAGTTTTATGAATACTATGAATTCAGTATAAACTTACTATTATTACAATTCTAATTCACTTTAATGAAATTATGAAATTCAGTGGGATTTATGTATTCTGTTTTTTGTTACTAACATGAACTTGTGAGATCAAATTTAATTGCGACTGCAATCTCGTAATTAAGCTAAAAAGCAACAAACCATAATAAAATTGTCCTACTGCAGAGCTCGGAATCTCCTCTCACAATGTGAGGGGTACCTACAGGTTATAGTCTACCACGCTGGTCAAGTACAGATTTATAGACTTCATACACCTATGAGAACTTTATGGAGAACTCTCCAGTGTGCAGGTTTCACGTGAGCAAGGCAGAGAAAGTGATAATTAACTTATAAATACGCACATAATATTTGAAAATTAGAGTTGCGTGCCAGGATTTGATCTCGGGCCCCTGCGTTCGGGAGACCAATGTTCTAACCAATAGGCTATCATTGTTATTAAGCTAACTTTAAGATTGAGCTTCCTTCAAGCTAACTTAGGACGTATTTTTTAGGGATTAGTGGAGTGTAGTGGTTTTAAATGTCTGAAATTCAGAAGAAGCCAATTTCATCTTATTGTGGTTGGCTCCGCTGAACAATGCACGAGGCAATCATACAATGTACTCAAGATAGAATCTGCTTGAACCATCTGCACAATCGTCAACTATTGACATAAAACCAGTCAAGTGCATGTAAGACCACGCGCAATGTATGGCTCCGTATTTGTAAGTTAATCGACTATTACCCAATGAATTATATGTTGTACAGATCGCTGCTATTACCCTTACATAGACGTGATATTTTTAAACGATTATAATATAATATGCATTTAGCTGGCAGGGAGGGTCCCCTGGCTATGCTGAGGCCAGACAGACGTGACGAAACTATAAGGGCTCCGGGTTTTAACTACGGAACTGTAAAAAGCGAAAATCAGAAACGAAGAAAGGTTAACACAAAAATACGTCTACCCGCATTCTTAAAGTTTCTCAAAAACAAGAAGTATAATACTCAACTTTACCATCTCGCCTTGTAAATAAGGCATCTAACAGACATGTACACGTGATCCAATTTTGTAGAGAAGGGGAAATAAGTACACTTCATTTCCTTCCTTTCCACAGGTAACCGATTTGAATTTTTTGTCAGTAACGTTTTTAGAGCATTATCTTTTTTGGGAAAGCCGTTAAAATACTTAACAATGAAAAAGTTATTTAGTTATTTATTTAGGTGAGGCCCATGTCCTCTTGGACTTTAAAAGGCTGTTAGATATAGAAAAAAATAGGTATATCGTTTTAATAATATTTTCACTTGTAGTAAATTTTATTTACTACACTACTACTATAATAATAATAGCCTACGTAACCTACTCCCCATATCAACATAAAATACGCTTTTCAAATCAAATCAATTTATTGCAATCATGTAGTAGATAAAGGTGGTACAAACAGTATGGTTAATGAATTTACATGTGCCACATACAATGATGTTGTATGTATAGGGAGGTAGATATGCCGAGAGGGCGTTGAAATTAAGTCAGTCGAATCCAGTCAAGTGTAGGGATTTCATTGTAGACAGTTGATAGCTGCCTTTGAGTGAGGCTGTCTATAGTTGTCATAAAAATGCCGAGTTGTGTTTTGAGATTTTGCAAAAATCATTTCTCCAAATTGAATAATAATGATAGAGTTACATACCATAGGTAAATACATAAAACGTTATGTTAAATTTTGTTACTAATATAGAATATTTCTTTTAAAATTGATTAAAATAAATATTTTAATATGGCACATGCTATTCGTCATAGACTAATATGGCAGAAGTGAAATTAGATAGTGAACATATTTCTTAAATTGAACCAAATGAAATCTTTATATAATGATTGTTTTAGACTGAATTTAGAATGATTGTTTTAGATTGTTTGTAAAATAAAAACGTTAAATATCCTTTTATCTTTCATTATTTTAAATTTTCCTAGATTTCCAAGTGATGAGCTACTTATAAGTTATTGGGTAAGCATAGTTCAAAAATTTCACAGTGAAGCCAACTGGATGCCTACGCTATAAGAGTTATTTTATCAGTAATAAGTGTACACAATATTCTTTTCCTGCAATTTAATCTTTTTTAAATCTTCTAAAGCATGTTGGTTAAATAAATAGAACTATTTTCATGCCACTTCCTTATTACAGGAGGGTTGGAGAAAGGATTCAAAATAAAGATAAATCTAACACATGTATTTTTTCAATTCAATTTTTAAATTATTTTAAAATAAACCTTACACTGTTGTAAACACACTGTGACCTAAACGCGCACTAAGGTCACGCTTTTCAGCGCGTACAGTATCCATTTGTTTGACGTTCGGAAGCCTGTTGGTGAATCAAAAACCGTTAAATTCTCCCCCCTAAAAGTGCAACTAATGTAACTTTGTAATTTTTTCGAAAGTTTATTCCGAATAACTCGTAAAATGTACTGAATGTTCTAAACAAAGCCCAAATCGCGATTTTTTTTATTCTTATAAAAGTGTCTCTTAGGGGCCAAATTTGTGTAATCCACACTAAAATAAAGGCGCCAGAGATATCGTAATCGCGCCATTTTTAATTATTATATAATTACATACTTTAAGTTATTTGTTTTTGCAATATAATTTCAAAATGTTAAATCACAATAATAATATTATGCCTAATCGGTACTATTTCTTTTATTCCCTTCTGCCTGACTATTCTATGTTATGCTTTGACAATTATGACATGTCATCGCGGATCGAAAACTAAACCTCGAAATGTATGGACATAACATATCTATGGTAAAATATCTTTGGCCACATATGGGCGTTGCAAAATGTTATAAATGTCACGTTAGAAAAATTATAATTAATTTCATGCATTTTGCTTAATGTATTAATTCTTTTGCTTAATTTCATGCATCGTGCTTGTACAATCCCTGCTTCTACCTATACTCGACTATGCTTATATGTATTTGCTATCTAGATCGTAAGATCAGCTCCTCAGCTTCTCTGTAAGAGGAACAGCTAAATAAACTTGAGCGGCTTCAAAACGTTGGCATGAGGTTTATATTTGGAATGCGCAAATATGACCACATCTCTGAATGTCGTGCTAAGCTCAAATGGTTTCCTATTTGTCTTCGCCAGAATGCTCACATTTTTTCAGTTTTATACGTCTAATATTCAATCCGTCAACTCCTGTCTATTTAAAAGAACGATTGTCTCAAGAACACCTATTACCTACGCTCTAGTGTTAATCTGTCATTGTGCATCACCACCGTCCTGCTTCACTTCCTTCTATGAAAAATCGTTTTCAGTATTTGCAGTTCACCTTTGGAACTCACTCCATTCGTAAAATTGAATCATTAGATACTTTTAAACATTTTATTACGGAAAAGGCGGACGGAGTGCTAGTAATTAATCATATTTATTAATAAGTAATCATAATAATTGATTATCAAACGAACTTGTGAAGTTCGATGACAATTATGTGAACAGCTTCATTCGAAGCGATTTATTGTTAACATGTTGTAGTAGTGCCCCCAAGCACTAGCCTTGCACGGATGTTTAAAGGTGGCAACCCTTTTTTTTTTTTGTATGCGGGTATGACGTTTGTCATAACTGTCAACCCCCTCTTACGGTCACTTTCCTAAACGGTCCGGAGTGCAATCTAGGCTCATTTTGTTTAAAGCTATTTATTTCACATTTTGTTTTTTAAAGGGTTGGGTTACTGGAAGAACTGAAAAATACTGTTATTTATAGTGTTTTACCTGAGGAGGGTTTGTATAAATCGCTTCGAATGAAGCTGTTCACATAATTGTCATCGAACTTCACAAGTTCGTTTGATAATCAATTATGTTTCACAGCTTCATTCTTTGCGATTTATTGTTAACATGTTGTAGATGTTCAGAGAAAAAATGTGAAATTAAACAAGTAAGTTATCAAATTTATTTTGTAATTTGTAATACAATCAATTGTGTACATATTTTTAGTAATCCAATAAGTAATTACTAAAAGCAGGAATTAAATAAATAATCAAAATTACATTTGCATTTGTATAATTTGAACATAATAAATCACGTAGGTACAATAAGCAATACTTATATGTAATTTATTAATTACAGATCACAATCACCCGATAGAATTGTCGCTGCAAATTGATTTGGATCAGTAACAATCTCTTTGTTATAAAATTTTGCGAAGACGGACGAAGACTCTGTCCATCCTGCAGTCCTCCGTATGAGGTCTATGTTGACTCCTAGTCTGTTGGCTGAAGATGTGGCTGCATGGCGGGCGCTGTGCGCGCTGAATATAGATATGTCGATACCGCTACCTTGCAGGGTATCTTTTATCCAACGGCTGAGTGTTTGCGAGGAAACTTTCGAGTGTGGTAATTTGTGACTTATAAATAAAGAATCAGTTTTACGAATTGGTGCTGTTTTATTGATATAGGTTTGCAAACAAGTAGCGGGACAGATTTGTGGCCGAGTGTTGAAACTTTTTTCAACACTCGGCCACAAATCTGTCCCGCTTACCAATTTAAATTTTTTAATTTTAATTTAAATTACTTACCTTTGTAATCGTAAGATCGGATTTATAGAATTCGGTTTTGAAGTTTTTATTAAGTCTGGTATAGTCACAGTAATATTAACTGGATAATTTACTTTTATATTATTTAATTTTATTAATGAGAAGGTCTGCACACGATGCGCCGTAATTAAAGCCAACAGAGTAATAGTCTTTTTGGAAAGAGTTTCTAGATCGAGGTCATCATTAGGCCATTTTTGTGATAAATAATTTAAAACGGTGTTTGGGTCCCATGTGAAGTTGTACTTAGGTGTAATTGGCCTCAATCTATAAACTCCTTTCATAAAACGCTTAATTCTCTCATCATTAAGTAAATTACCTAATATAAGAGACAATGCTGATTTATATGAGTTAATTGTACCATATTTGAGACCTTTATCGAAAATAGTTGTGAGAAAATGAATGACAATAGGGACTGAAACTGCAAAATAATCGTAACCATGTGTATTACAATAATCAATCCAAGATTTTATACAATTATCATATTGTTTATATGTAGAATCAGATAGTGAGGCCAACATAATTTCAACAGATCTAGGAGACAAACATTTCTTTAGTAGAGTTTGCCGGAAAGCTTCGCGGCAACCAGTCTGAGGGTTTTGTGCAGATTGTGGACGGTTCTGAAAGGAGACGTTAACAAATTTATATGTGGTTCAAAATAAATTGGCTTAGAAGAAACTAACTTTTGAAAAACTGGAAACCAGGGCTGTGTAGGCCAGTATGGTACTACTACAATACTTTGTGCTTTCTCATTAATTATTTTTTGCAGAACCTTAGTAATCAATGAAAATGGTGGAAATGCATAGAATAACAATTTTTCCCAAGATATGGTAAACGCATCAATAGCCCATGCGTCAGGATCGTTTCTCCAAGTAACATACTTGGTACACTTTGTGTTACATCTACTTGCAAATAAATCTATTTCAGGATAGCCAAAACTACGCGTTATTTTTGTGAATGCATTATGGTTCAACTCCCATTCAGTGTCTTGGAATTTCTTACGTGACAAGCTGTCTGCTTCATAGTTATCCTTAGTATTTATATACGAAGCAAATATTGTTATTTTACGTGTTTCACACCATTTCCATATATCTCTACTAACACTATTTAAATGTTCGTATTGCACACTACCCATTCTATTAATACAGGATATTGCCGTTACATTATCAATACGTAACAATATGTTCGAATAATTTAAATTACTTGCAAAGCATTTGAGTCCAAGAAAAGCTGCTTTTAACTCTAACTCGTTTATATGCAATGATTTTTCATTTTCTTTCAAATAACCAAAAGAATCACCTGTGGTGCAATAAGCACCCCAACCTGTGGTGGATGCGTCAGAAAAGATTTCTAAATCATATTGGTTGCAGATCAAAGGGGAAAATCCATGATCAATATGTTCTAACCACCAAACCATATCACTTTTTAGGGTATTTGGGAGTTGTACGACTTGTTCGTAACTAGGATTTTTTAGTAAGCAAGAATATTTAAAACGTTCAAATAATTTAGTGTATAGCCAAGAGTATTGAATTGCAGGACAAGCAGAAACTAATAAGCCAATTACACACACTGTCGTGTGTTTAAGAATTTATTGATATGTTCCTTTATTTTATTCTTTTTGACATCAGGTAATTTTAACAGCATGTTTCGTGAGTCGAATTCAAAGCCTAAAAATTTGCAAAGAGTTTGTGGTTTAAAACAGCTTTTCTCAGTATTTATAATAAAACCTAAATTTTTAAGTGTATTTACAGTAAATTTAACGTTATTTTCACATTCAGAAAGGGTTTTTTCCCACGCAAAATATATCATCTAAATATATTACTGATATAAAGCCACTTGTTCTCAGGAATTGAATAACTGGTTTAAGTAATTTCGTGAAAACGTACGGCGCCGTGCATAAACCAAACGGTAGGCAGTTGAATTGATACAAAACATCATTATATTTAAATCTCAGAAATTTTTTGTACTGCTTATGTATTGGAATTAGAAAGTATGCATCTTTTAAATCAATCGACGCCATATAGCAATTTTTGGTAACAAGCTTTGATGCTGTCCGGTAATCCTCCATCTTGAAATGTTTCGTTTCAATAAATTTGTTCAAACATTTGAGGTTCAATATAAATCTTTGACCACCGTTTGGTTTTGGCACTAAAAACACCGTCGATAAAAATTCCCCGACTTCGTGGCTACAATGAGATATCGCGTTAATTTTTAACAAATTATTAATGCAAATCTCAAAATCTATAGATTCTTGATAAGTTTTAGGATGAACACTAGGGTTATCAGTACGAAATGGCGTGGACGTAAAAGGTATTCGATAACCTTTTACCCAAGACAGAACAGAAATGTCGTCAGTAAGTTTTGACCATTGGTCATAAAATAACATAAGTCTTCCAGCGTATCGTACCTGGTCTATCTCCGCGCCGGCGGGCGTGGCGGCGGCGACGCTGGCCGGCGTGAGGTCACACCGCTGTGTTGTGCTCGCGGCGCTGGTCGAGGGGCTCGTCTCGGCTCCCTCGTGTCGGTCAACTTGTTGTCCGTCTTGCGATGTTGAGGAATGAAGTTTAAACGACCCCTGTTTGATTTTGACGTAATAACATTAGTCCTATTGATCCTCGGTCTTTGAGGGTGTTTTAAGGCGTCACCGGACTGCTGAATCGTTTTTGCAGCCTTTAGTTTATCCGCAACGTTTTCGCCAAATAGGAATTTATCTCTTTGGGTTTCCAGTAACGCATCTTTAAGTTTATAGTTAATTGAAGAAATAACAAAATTTCTTCTAGTTTTAGTCTCTAAAAAATGGCTGTCACAAAGGATACGACAGGCGTCGCTGATGGGTTTTAAAAGTTTTTGTTGCGACGTTTCATTAGAGATTATAAGCTCGATGGCCGTTGCCAAAGCAGACAAGGCAATACCCAATTGCTTTTGCTTGTACATAAGTGATGAATCTCTTTTCACCATGGTATCCTGCAGAGCCGCCTTTACCTCCGGGTTGAGAGCTGGTGTTAGTAATAGATCACAGTTGCTAGGGACTAAGTAACTTTTCAAAAGACTTTCTTTCAAGTCCTTTGCGAGGCCTTTTGAGAGTATATTCTCCCACCTATTAGCAACATCCTTATGGATAGGCGGACCCATAGGGGTGTCAGTCATAGGAGCATCGCCAAGTAGTTGCAAGATTTCTTCATCAAGATGTTGCTCTTCAGCGGTAACCGGTTGTACGTCTGCTGAAGTACCAGGTGTCGGCGACTGTGGTCTGTCCGCGGGCGCCTGCGGCGGTAGCACAGGCGACTCGGCATGTGGCGAGGGTACATTTTGCTGGTTTTCATCCATGTCGGCCAAAATGGCGGACTCCGCAAAAGGTGATGCGGCACGCGGCGAACCTGCGGTAAACGGTTCATTTTTGAACACATACTAGAGTAGGTACATTTGAGGTATTCATGTGTACCAGCATGCAGTAGTTAATTGCATAAATTCAGTAATAACAATTACGTGACAGAGGTAACCCAGTGGCAGTACCCTCGCATCACTTTTTTATTTTTGACAGTATCTGCCCAGGTATAGCAGTACGCATCGTATATTATGTGACAGAGGTAACCCAGGTATGGTATCTCGCATCACAGACTTTTGTACGAACTTGTGTAGGTACATAATAAGATCAGCACGTGACAGTATCAGCCCAAATTTTAGCAGTACGCATCACTTTGATCTAAAACACGTAGAATCGTGTTGGATGATAAAATACTCACAGCTCAAATCGTCTTCCGATGTGCTTGAAATCCGCCTTTGCAATTTATTTTGTAATTTCTTTATTTTCCGCCGTATTTCCTCTTCACTTTTTTCATGCTTCCTCTTCTTACCTATAGCTTCGTCGAGACACAAATCTAGTAGTTTAGGAGACGTGCGAAGGCTTGAGCACGGAAACACAGAATGAGCCTAGATTGCACTCCGGACCGTTTAGGAAAGTGACCGTAAGAGGGGGTTGACAGTTATGACAAACGTCATACCCGCATACAAAAAAAAAAAAAAAAGGGTTGCCACCTTTAAACATCCGTGCAAGGCTAGTGCTTGGGGGCACTACTACAACATGTTAACAATAAATCGCAAAGAATGAAGCTGTGAAACATAATAATATATGAATGGTCATTGGTCAGGAGATAACCGCACCTTTACATATACACATTTGGCACAAGCCATTTGGTTATGTAAACGTGACAGAACTCGAAATTCGATAGCTGAACAATAACTCTCCACGAATGTGTGTCCTATTTCTTGTTAGCATTTATCACAGCACACCGCAACCGTTACGCGTTAGTATTTAAATACATACAGTTGAAATAAATAACACTGAACTGGGACTAAAACGCATGATGTTGACCAAGCAAAATGCTGACAGGCAACTTAAGGTGCTAACACATTGTATAAGCCGCATGTCGCACGAAAACAATTCCGCGTCGAATATTCAACAATCGCACATGTTGGTACTGGTTTGAATAGTTGTAAATAGTTTGTAGTCGCTTTAAATCTGTACAACGAGAGTATACAAATGTAAAAACAAATTATATTATTAATACATATTTAGAAACATAATATTTACTTATAATATTTAAGTAAAACTTCATTCATAATATTTTGTGTACCTATTATGCAAGTAAATTTACAGAAATCTTATCACAGTTGTTTTTAAATACATCATGTGTTCGTTCAAACGAACATATTCACATCGAAAATTTTTGAGGCAGACTTTTTGCATCACTTAGTACTAAATATGAACCGCCGGTAATGGGTGCATACCTTTAAAAGTTCCCCAGTGAAACACAAACAGATAAAGTCCAGTTGTAATGCACAATTATTGCTCTCGGTATTCGGCCATTAGAAGTTAAACAGATCATACACGGGGGTGTAAAGTGCACTGGTTACGCTTGTTCGAATATTCGGCCACATTTGCGGGTATATTCTCATATACCCGCAAATTGTATGAATCGATTCTGAAGTTTTAATAATATTATTTGAGTAATTAATTTAGTTGGAAATAATAGTTTTGTGAACAAATAAAGGACCGTTTAATAATACCAATTTTATAACTATTTATTAACTTTTATAATTTAGACGGTTTTTTTCGTCTGTTCGAGTAATGTACATTTACCAATATTCGCTGAGAGACGTGGGAGAGACTGTCGGCTTTTACTGAGGTAAAATTCTCATTCACAGTCTGTCATTCATCGTCGTATGGTAAGTGCTACCTTTTTTTTGCATCTGTAATTTTGATTTCATTCTTAATAGTCTTTCTCTACGCAATTGACATTTTTCGTAACTTGACGCGAATATTTTAACTGTAAAACTTTGATGTAGTTTAATTCGACAAGGCGTATTAATCTAATAAGTGCAGACTAAACAATTAAATAGTTATAATATCCATTGTACTACTCGTATAGTGAAATATAAACTCTGTCCGTAATCAGGTCAAATAAATATTGATGCTGTGTATTATAAGCTGAAAAGCGATACTGTAAATTATCCGTAACATAAAACGGAGAGCATTATGGATCATTAAAATAAAGCAATAAGGGAATTCTAAAGTTACGCTTCTGAAAAAGCCACGTTGGTTTATTTTTCTTTGAACAATTTTGAGAATTCTGAGTAACACATCTCCATACGCAAATATATATAATATTAATGTTGATAAGACTATGCTAAGCATTATACCTACTATTTTTAAACATATTTTCGAATCGATACTTTCTGTTTACAGCATTACGCGAACAGATGGCCAAGCCTGGAGAGACTCCGGCGAGACAACATAGACCTATATGTATATACTATACTAGACAGGCTGTTCAGTACTAAAAATTTGGACACCTATATTGACACACCAAATGGTGCCAACGCATTTTAGTCGGCTGCGAGCAAGCGAAACATGCATCTGTAGATGTCATTTTTGAAAAACCCCGACAGTTCCAGAACACATACAGCTAGATACACACACACATACACACATTACACACAGAACACAGAACGCATATTGTTTTTGTGCACAGTTAAAACGTTTTCATTTTTTACGTTTGAACTTTATTTGAGTTCATTTAAAATTATAATTGGTTAATAACTAAATTTATACTTAAGTACATAAAAAACACTTGTCTGTAAAGTCGGTTTACGGAAGACAGTTTTACGTGATAACGTCATAAAGAAAATGTTGAAAAATTGCATACTTTTATGAATTGAACTGAATTAATATCACTGATTATCA
Organism: Thymelicus acteon; assembly: GCA_951805285.1. Taxonomy (NCBI): domain Eukaryota; kingdom Metazoa; phylum Arthropoda; class Insecta; order Lepidoptera; family Hesperiidae; genus Thymelicus; species Thymelicus acteon. The sequence goes on along the minus strand of OX638219.1, from coordinate 16,948,688 downwards.
TTATACCTATTTTGTATAATACAAAGAAAGAGTTACAGGCGTTCCAGAAGCAGAACTATTCGAAATGCTAGCTCTGAGATAAATGCCAAGCCAAAGCTTGGGCCAATCGTGCCTCTCTATCGCTTGTTCCGCGTCTCGCTTGCACGCTCAGGCTCAGGCGGAACGTGACGGAACGTGACACTTTTTCGTGCGTGCAGCCGGTGTTCATCGATTTATAAGACGTTTATCACGTCAAAAAAAAATTTGTGCAAAATACTTGATACCGCCTCATCTTGAACCGAATTTGACCGAACGAAGCGCTGTCACAGAGAATAAAAATTGTGACACGGATTTTGTTTGGAACAGCCCGTCTATATATTCGTCTATGATATATATAATTTATATATAGGTCTATACCTACGAGACAATAAAAAAATTATTTAGCTTACCCTGTTTGCGTTGGCCAAATATTGAAATCCTAATTAGAAGCATAAACATGACCTGATACTACACATAGGTTTGACTCCAGGTGCGGGAACTCCTTAATTGTTAAAAGCACAGTAACTACACTGTAGGTACATGTAGTACAGTCACCTGCAGAGAAAAGAAACCCATTTAAAACTGTTATAAACAGGTGGGTTACTTTTCTCTGCGGGTGACTTTACCTACATAATACATATTTGGTTTTAAAACTATTAACTCGTCTACCTACTCGTTTATCAGCGATTCACATAAAAAATCATTCTCATGAGCAAAGCCTACGGAATTCTTCTTAACGTCTTCTTTTTCACAACTCTATTTATAACAATATCATGTACTTAAAATATACAAGAAAATCGTTACCACTGCTTTATAATCGGACTAACTAGTTGATAAATAAAAAATATTTGTGAATACAAATTTCACAGAATAATGGACAAGGACTATTGATCTTCGAGGAAACCACGACACAACAACAACGTAGGGATTTTAATCGAATCAAGATTTGAATTTCAAATTCATCGGAGAAGCCAGTTAGCGAAATAAATATTTACTTAAATTACTTCTCGAAACTTGGAAGGTAACTGTTATAACAAACTAGACTTTGAGTTCTTATTTCAGGTTGTTATTATTTAGTTCCCGGATGGAATAATTTATTACGGGTGGGTAAAGAAAGATAATTTCAATACAATGTTTATTGTATAACAGAAATAAGGAAGTAGTATCTAGCCCTGGCTTTACTTTGACAATTGGTTATCAGAACATTTGTATTGAAAAATAGTACATAATTATTAGTGTGGTGTTTGTATACATATTTACATATACGAGTATAACAACAAGATCATAAAGTGATTAGCGACCTTTCGATAGAACCCGATTTCGACATAATTCGGTCTAAACCATTAATAACCTCTTCAGAAATTCTTATAATATCTGTCATGTGCTACTGATACCTTAAATTATATTTAATTTTCTATGGTTATATAACTTTCCGGTGATAGTCAAATAATTTTTATTGGTTTATTGCAAAATATTAGTTTCAACAATACGCTTTTATGTTTTTACACGAATCACTCTTTTCATATTAAATGTTTTTTTTTTATTCTTGACTAGCTGACCCGGCAAACTTTGTACCGCCTATCAATCTCTTCCTCCCCCTCCCACTCTCCTCCCCCCTTCCTCCCCATCCCTCCCCTCTACCTCGCCCCTCTCCCTCTCCCTCCCCTCTCCTTCTCCCTCTCATATTCTGTCAATCGCGCCAACTTCAAACGACTGAATATTTCTAAAAAGACAAAAGACATCAAATGTTTCACAGCTAGAAACATTTTGTATTGGAAGATTAAATTGTCATGTTTAGTATTTTCCGTTACTTACTATTTATGTTTCTCGCCGTTTTGACCTTCTCTGAAGTTCCACGAATATTTCAAGAACAAAATTAGCCAAATCAGTCCAGTCATTCTCGAGTTTTAGCGAGACAACGAACAGCAATTGATTTTTATATAATTAGAAGATAGATTTATGATAAAATTGTAAATTGATTTTTAAATCCAAGCACGTACAAGACCGAAACCTAATAATAGGAACCACGAAACAAATATCATTTAGACAGATCCAAACGAGTCGAAATCAAAGAAGGTCGTAATGAAGGAAGGAAATCAAACACCCCAAAGCGAAGCAATTAACGAAACAAGGACGAAATTGATCTGATTACAGACGACGATAAATTTGGCAAGTACCTAGATGTAAAATACGACTTTGTTTTGAACTTCGTGATACTTTCTTAAAATACGTTGAAATATAATAGACGACCCTTAATCGACGACCCTGTAGCCTAGTTGGTAGCGGCCCTGCCTGCGAAGCGAGGGGTCCCGGGTTCGATTGACGATAAATTGACGACCAAATGGTTGCCATTAAGGACCGCATTAAAAGAATCCGGGTTCGATTCACTTGAATTTCTGTTCTCGATTTTAGAGTGTTCTCTTATCTTTGTGTGTTGGCAGCAGCTCCCATGGCACGAATTAATAATCCTTAAGCTATGAGTACAGAGCGTTATTATTATGGAACGTATCATGTACTCTAGTCGTGCTATTCCAAAGGACTCTTAATTAGATACACAGCGAACTATTCGATACATCAACGTTGCAAAATTTAGTAACATTGCGATCTCAGGAATTGCAGTAATTTTAGTTATTGCTATATTTCATCTGAGTGGGTTCCGTGAATCCTTGTTTAAGGGATAATATTTGGAAAAGTTGTTAAATGGTTCAGAATTCTATTTATTGAACTATACTTAATATTTTCCATTCCTGTTTTATTTAGCTTGCTCTGTTTGTTTAGGTAAAATTTTTCAAGCCTAATTAGACCTACTTACACTTATCCTAAGAAGTTGAAATTTTACATATTGCTTTGTAATTTTATTGTGTGTGACATGTTTGACTGATACCACACACAGGTTTGGCCCCAGCAATTTTCAGGGTTCCGAAGTAAAATCGGAACCCTTATAGTTTTGTCATGTCCATCCGTCCGTTTGTCCGTCTATCCGTCTTTCCGTCCGTCCATCCGTCTGTCCCAAGCAAAGCGCCGAGACCCTTAGTGCTAGAAAGCTGTAATTTGGCATGGATATAGATATTTATTAAAACTCTGGAATCGGGGAATAAAATATTGAAAAACATTTTTTTTTCAGGGTACCTCCCCTATAGTAACGTGAAGATGAATTTTATTCGTTGCGTATCCTATAGTGTGGAGTATCATTAAGAAGGTGTTTTAAAAATATTATGGGTCTTCTAAGAACATTTTTGGAACTAGTGGTCCGTTTGAAATATTTGACTCTTTAAAGTGCTGAAAAGTTCTTCCAAAAACATAAGGGATTTTCTAAGACTATTCTTGGAACTAGGTGTCCGTTTGCGAAATATTTGGCTTTAAAATGCTGACTTTGGTTAGAGTCAAGTGCCCTCCCCCCCCCCCCCCCCATTTACTGGCTAAACGGTTGGAGTTGGACAAGTGAAAAAATTCTCAAAAATAGGTTATATGATCAATTTACAACGATATCGTGGCTATGTGTTAAGTAGTTAATGAGAAATAGTCAATAAACTTACTACTTCGGAACCCTATATTGCGCGTGGCCTGACACGCACTTGCCCGGTTTTTATTTCTTTTAGTATCTCCATTGACACTATAAAACCGTGTATTTTGTTTTTTAAACTATTAACTTGTTTTAAACTATGTGTGTTAACAGTAGGTACAGGGCTTATTAAGTTCTGTCACGTTTTAAAAACTTTAATTTTATAAAAAAAATCAAAGTGTACTTATGTACGCGCGTGAGAAGTTATACTTTTTAGCATAAAATAAAAAAAAAAACATTAAAAAAATATTAAAAAAACGAAAATAAATATTAAAAAATATATAAAAAAACAATATTCAAAAAAACAATATTATAAAAACAATATACCTAATAAATATAACAATAATATTTTTTTTTCATAACGAGCGTTTGATAAAAACGCGCCTTAAAAATCACCTGTGACGTTTTTTGTGTCGCAAATCTTAAAATTTCACTCTCATTATTTTTTCCATTTATTTCATAACGCGCCTATAAAGAAGTATTAACTTTAAAAAAATGTTGATCAATGCAGAATTAAATGATTGATCTAAATCTGAAGGCGTACGTTACCAATTTTTGATTTTTCAACTAAAGCGAAAAAAGTGTTACTCTGCTAGTCACTGTTTAGACTTAATTCCCTTTGTTCTCTTGTCTGGAGCCAATCCTGAGAGTAGTTATCAGATCATCTTAACAAAATGCTTTGTCATCAGAACTAAAGCAATATACAAAATTTCAATTCGTTAGGATAATAGGAAGTTGGTAGGTAGTGACCCATAAAATCAGGGTTAGGTTTTTGCTTTATTTATAAAAGCGCTTAAAAACTACGAGGTAGAAAGAGGTAGCTATTAAATGTACCAGCAAAAACACTTAGGTTTCGAGGATTTAAATGTTCAAAGCCTGGGTTAGGACAGCCTCAGCTATATAGATTAATCGACTATCACGTTACTTTGCTTTATTCTTTTTCCTATTACAGTGTCAAAATTTCCTTTTATTATTTTCATTCCATTCACTCGTGTGGCGCAATGGTTACCATGCCGGATCACCGTGCCTAGGGTCCTGGGTTCGATTCCCAGCGAGGCGGAAATTTAAATGAGTTTGAATTTCTGTTCTCGGTCTGGGTGTGTGTGTTCCTGTCTTTGTGTTTTGTCCATGGCGCCCCCAACACACGGAATTCTAATGCGTAGGGTGCGATTTTATTTATCTACATGTTCAAATCAAAGTTTAAAGCCTATTCACAGATAAATCTATGTTTTCGAGGACCTCTTCGTATCAAAGGTATACGATTCATTTCGATTAAGTACCATCTTGGTTTCTCGTGAAAAAATGTTAGTAAAGCAAGGTAACGGGTCGTTAGGGACCTATACAGCCCAATAACAGGGTGAAGATTGACTGAATGGGCCTCAGTACCATTATTTTGGTTTAAAAAGATTGTATTTACCAAGTCGTAAGTTATTGTAACACACATATTACTCACATATTACTTTAAATGTTCCATGCAAAGTGTATGAACTCATTATGAACAATTTCAGTATTTATTATAACGTAGTGGTTCCAATAGTGACGCGGATTTCATAATCACATTCGCATGCATTTCAAATTTTAAATTATTGACGAAGTAAAAATAACTTATTTTTGTTTATGTGTAGGAAAATATACCGAGAAAATCTGCCCCTGATTCTTCATAACGTTGACAAAAGTGTGTGAAATTAAATCAGTAGGTATTTGACCTGCGTGGCGGTAGATCAATGTCATCGGTAGATATTTTCTATCCACCGAAGGTTATTGAGACGCAAAAATTGACAAATATGACAGATGACATACTAATGGTAGCTTTATCTACAGTTTTTTAACTGTTAGTATATTATTGAGACCGGCCGTAAGTCGTGTGAGAAGAGACAACCTAACTGTAACTGCACAGATAATAAACAAAAACAATTCTCACAATGAAAAATAATACTTTCTGACGTGTAACTTACTTGAGTATACAACGTTATGTCAGATGTATTTTATTTTTATTTTCTTTAATAGGCTTACCAACGATTGTTACATTTTAACATACAACATTAGTACATTACACTGTATTTAGCTTAATGTACAATCACTTAAACACTGCATGCTTTGATAGTAATAAATTTAATGCAATAAGTGGTTATTTTGCTCAATTTGGAATTTTGTTACTATAATGATGTCGAAATTGGTGAAGTTTCATTGAAAATAAGTCAATTTCTCCGCCTGTAACCCAGTCATTGAAAGTGTTACATAACCGAAGTACAGGAGATTTGCTATCCTATACTGTATAGATCTTAGAGGTGGACTTTAATGATGTCGAAATTGGTGAAGTTTCAGTGAAAATAAGTCAATTTCTCCGCCTGTAACCCAGTCATTGAAAGTGTTACATAACCGAAGTACATGAGATTTGCTATCCTATACTGTATAGATCTTAGAGGTGGACTTTAATGATGTCGAAATTGGCGAAGTTTCAGTGAAAATAAGTCAATTTCTCCGCCTGTAACCCAGTCATTGAAAGTGTTACATAACCGAAGTACATGAGATTTGCTATCCTATACTGTATAGATCTTAGAGGTGGACTTTAATGATGTCGAAATTGGTGAAGTTTCAGTGAAAATAAGTCAATTTCTCCGCCTATAACCCAGTCATTGAAAGTGTTACATAACTGAAGTACAGGAGATTTGCTATCCTATACTGTATAGATCTTAGAGGTGGACTTTAATGATGTCGAAATTGGTGAAGTTTCAGTGAAAATAAGTCAATTTCTCCGTCTGTCATTGAAAGTTTTACGTAACTGAGGTACAGGGTATTGCTACCCAATACCGTATAGATCTTAGAGGTGGAACAAAGATTGAAACATGTTGACGTGGAGTGGTACGGGGAATCCTGCTAAGTAGCTGTGGACAATCAATGAGGTTGTTGTGAATTTTGTAAAGAAATATCAAGTCCAAAAGTATTTTTCGCTTACTTAAGGAAGACATGTATTTTGAAAATGTTTCAGTTTATCTAAGTATGACATTTTTTTCTTGAAATTTTAGCTGAATACGATAGGTGCCACAGGAAACAGATTAAAAAGTAGATATTCGAAATAACTCGCGCAAACTACATTCCAAACAAAAAACACACGTTACTATCAAATAGAGTTACGTAATGAATCGTAAAGTTACACGATTTCACCGAATACCAAAACAAAGGGAGATCGTGAAATGATTAAGTTTGGAACAGAATGAATCGCAGCTACGACTAAAACAAACAGACAAAACATCGGAACGAGTTCAGAACTAATACAGTCCGGCATGTGGGTGCTCTTGGCGTGAATCCCTGGTTCCCAGCGTAATGATACGGTGTAGGGATGTCACTCATCTAGTTCTTATACAGATTTGATGTATTAAAATAAATGAATTGTTAATAATTGGTTTTTTAACCGACTTCAATAAAGGAAGAGGTAAAGGAAGATCTCTTGGCAACACGTTACGTATAATGCCATTAATTTCAGTTGGAGTTCAGAAATTAATTGGGAATTTTACAGCAAAGCATTGTATGCTTTTCTGGATATTTTTAACCGACTTCAAAAAAGGAGGAGGTATTCAATTCGATTGTATTTTTTTATGTTTGTTACCTCAGAACTTTCGACTTTGATGATTCTTTTTTTAATAAAAAGCTGGTGCTTAACATGTAATCCCTCTTAAATTGGAACGAAATCTGATAAGTAGTTTTTGAGTTATCCCTAATTTAGAAATCGGTTATTTTTTGTCAAGAATTATTTTAATTACATTTTGGTCACTTTGGAGAATTGCCTGGCACTGTTTTTGGTGGTACTGATGTCCTTAGGCGACAGTGAACACAAACCATCAGCACTTCATCTACTCGTTTGTCGAATCGTCACATAAAGAATTGTAGAAACAAGCTAACTTATTTAGGAAATTAATTAAACAATGTATTTTGGTCAGTAAAGGACTCTTATAGCATTCTGAATAATGAACGGTCCAATGAACGCGAAATTTGAACTGTCACAGTTAGCTATTGTGTTCCAATTCCAAACCCTTAGTTCCCCGTACGACCATTGGCAGCAAACAACATACATTTTGATTATTACCTATCACGGTTTTACGGAAAAAGATAAGTTTTGTCGCGTACGAGCCCCAGGAGAAAGTGAAGCTCAAGTAATATCGAATGAATTTCTATTACGTTTTACAGTGTAATTTCATTAAATAGATAAATTGTATGTACACATCGGGCTACTGGGATTGTAGAATATTTCGTATGGTGATAATTAATGTACATTTCTATTTTTCTTTGCTAGAAGTAATACAAAAAATTACTTTTAAAATACAAATTTTTGTCTTTCGTAAAACAATAATAAAATATACTATATCTTATAATTTTCTATCAATAAAGTCGAAAATAAAATATAAAATAATCAAGCCTTGATTTGATTTCTAATCCTGGGCGGATTACATTAACATGTATGTTCATTAACATGTATGAAACTCCTACATCCCTCTCCATTTACTTAACCAAATAGCACCCATGCGCTTAATCTTTAGTTGTGTGCAAAAATCCTTTAAAAAGTCGATAAGCGACACCCCTATCACTAGTAAATTTTAGGCAGCGAGGTTAATAAACATACGTAGAAACATTATGCGGGCTTACAAGTTGCGTCCATGACATCAGGTGTTATGGCGCGAGTTTTATATTAACAGAGGATCGAGTAATAGCTCTGTGAAACAGTTGTGCATGACACAAAGGCTTTCTGCAATATGAAAATAGTTTGTTAGAATTTCAGTAGGTTTCGTGCAATATTTAGGATAAGGAATAACATGCATATCAAGCAGCATGAACCAGTTCATTCATTTTTCTCTCTTTCTTTCTTTCTTCTCCCTTTTTTGTTCGGAAAAGCATCGATGTTGCTGATGTCAGGCTTATTTCATAAAATCATTCATTTAGTAACGTTATTCAATAAAGTAAAAAGTCAATCGGTCAATAGTTCCATATCAGTCATTAATTATGAGAGTTCGCAAAATATTCTGAAAGGTGTAAGATTTGCATTCATACTTGGTCCTAATGGCCTTTGACCTTAGCGAGTAGAATACAGTTCACATTGTAACCAGAGTTCCGATCCGATAAGGAGTTGTTTTGTTGAATTATTGAATGATAAGCAATGTCTACAATTATCGATAAAGCTCACACAAGAATTCATAATCCTAAAACAAAATACTTAGTTTTATTCTCCTGTTATCAACTGTAGTTCTCAAAGTAGGAAGTTATTAAGTTAGTATTAGTCTACTTTGCAAAATTCCACGTTTAACATGTATGATGGTATATACTTTAAAACATGCGTGGCACCTTCCTCCCACAATGTAAACATGAACTACAATAATTAAACGTAACCAACATAATTATTATTTAATTATTGTAGTGCATGTTTCCGTTGTGGGAGGGAGGGAGGTGCCACGCATGTTTTAAAGTATATACCATCATACATGTTAAACGCGGATTGTTGTAAAGTAGACTAAGGGCTTGTTTCACAATCTTCAAGTAGAGTCCTAAATAAGCTATTCGCCGGTTAAAGTGACGTTAAACTGTCATTTTACATACACGAAATGTCAACATAACCAACGATTAGCTTACTTCGGACTTACTTGAAGATTGTGAAACAAGCCCTAATACTAACTTAATAACAATGGATTTCCGCAAAGTAACGCCTGATACTATTAACTATAAGTAGGAAGTTTTTAAAGCGATTGAACCGCACAATTAATGTTTAACACATCTGCAGAGAGTAATCAACAGTTTTCACACAAATCACTGCGCCACCTATGGACGCAAAAACGGACAACAGCCCGTTTGGACGATTAATTTTAATTGCAAAACTTAGCACCAGCGAACGTGGCGTGTTCCTAGTTCGTGCGAAAATTTCAACTCAAATATAAACATTTTAGCTAATTCGTTGGCTTATTAAACTCGTTCCTTGAACTAAGTGCCCAAATGATTTAAACGTTTCCTACATTTGAACATGTAATTAAATTAATTTAAATATTATGAGAACTTTCATTCTGTTACGAGCGTCTTTCAAAATGGATCTGTAAAAATGGGTTATGTTTTTTGTGTGAAGGCTTTAATAACAATCACTGTTATACTATAAGTATAAATTGATAAATTTAGAAAAACCTTGATAGTTTTATTTTCACCAAAGATGAAAACCGACGTGAGTTATCAAATAAAATAACGGCATCAAAATCAGTCCCTTTGTTTAGACACCGATGTCACAGACAGACAAACTGACACACATACAGACACGTAAAAATTATAAAACCCCTGTTATTGCAACGGGGGTTAAAATCCTATTTCCTACATATATTACAAATAGTAAATTTTGTATGGGTGTTTGTTACTCTTTGCAAAAACTGCTGAATGGATTTTAATGCAATTTAGCACACAGATAGAATTAAACATCATCATCAACATTATCAACATTATCATCCCAAAAAACGAAGACAAAGCCGCTGGCTGAACACTTGTAAAAAAATAATTTCCAGGTATCCGAGGATATCAAATTTAAGGATCAATCTCGTCAAGATATAAAAATAGGGTTTAATATAACTCACAACTACTTATAAATGTAATGTTCAACAACCATAATTATTAGCTTAATTCAGAAGACACAGGATGTTGAGCTATGACGTTTATGACAAATTATTATCAAAGTCAAAAATTATTTTAATAAATAACTTAAAACTTTAAGTAATTAAAAAGACTACAATTACATTTTTTATAAATATATGACGCAATAATGCTACTTCTATACAATACACACAATATGTTAAGCTCTTTTCGTTACAACATTACATCGTTGATAATCTACAACAAAATTTATCACCAACACATTACCAAATGCCGAGGACCGTATCGAGCACACACCTCCGCATCGTGCTATCGAACTGTGATAAATTGGAATTGTTTCACCTCCATTACCTCTAGCTTTAATTTAGAACCAATATCTAACGCCTCGCGTTGCTCACAACACGTACATCTTACAGCGATCCTGATCTTGTTACGTAATGCTCCTTGCTAATAAATAATTGAACGCTAAAGTTGGTAGCGCTAAATGATAGAAGTTTAATCAAATAACGTAATATTTTCATCTCAATAAATCATTCATCATCATAATCGTTATTAAAATGAAACTTTTATTCTGTCGCCCCAAAATTTTTCATCCATCTATCGCATGTCGCATTACAGCCGGCCCTGGAGTAAGAATAATAATGGAGATTCAATGAATTAATTAAATATTGCTCTTAGTTTTTAATACGCGTCTCTCATCAAAATGATTGTATTATTTATGTATTCCATACTATAATACGCAAATTGAAATTAAATTTTATAATTGAATATTTTGTCCACTATTGAATTTCCATTATCATTCCCATTTTTCAATAATTAAGTTAAGATTAAAAACGCAATTTTAATACCCTAAATCGAATCATTTTCTAAAAATTTTTAGTTATTAGGCGTTCAAGAAACCGAAAAAAGTTTCACTTGCATCGTGGTTTCATAAAACCACACTTTTATGTTTTTATCTATTAGTGTCTTTCCAGACATTAACAACGGCCACACCACACCGATAACAACGAGGGAAGGGAAATTTATATAAAATGTATAGTTTTTCACGCACACCACATTTTAATGTGAAAATTAACATCGTGGCTGAGCCGCAACGCAACAACGGTTAATATTGCTTATACTTTGCTCAACTACTCGTAGACGTACGTACACACAGACATGTACTCTAGTATACATGTACTCTAGTATACATGTCTGTGTACGTACACATAGGCGCGTTTTGTGGCTACCGCACCGCAGTCACGAAGCTGCAGTAAGTGTATTCACAGTTAACCACTGCTTTCTAACTTTTTTGTAGCTATGTGGTAAGTACTTTTAAATAGAAACTTAGCATTGCTTCTAACGCCCCAACTCAGAGTCACTAATGGTTACTTAAATCGCTCCTTAGTAAATAATTTGTATGATGATTCTTTACTAAGTAGTGATTAAAGTAACCATTAGTGACTCTGTGTTGGGGCGTAAGTGACTTGATCGAGATAGCTTGTTGCATAATGTTGCGTAGGACTGCTAGTGTAGGTAAATCCTGTTAATAAATATTAGTAATCATCCGGCAAGAAATTTTTGATGTCAACCCTTCTCTCCCCTCTTCCCCTTGCCCTCGAAGTTGGTCACAGGTGCGATGTTACATCTGAAGACAGATGGTCGCCTCTTGTATAAGTGTAACCAACCCCAGCAACCAACACCCTTCCGACCTTAACACAATTCCATAATACAATTATTTTTACACGACAGAAATGGTACCACCCTGGGCGAAATGTAAGATAAAAAAAGGGTGCGTGTACTTTTGTACGCGCGTGAGAAGTTATATTTCTTTGACATAATTAAATAAATATTTAATTTAATAACGTGTATCAGTTTTAATTATTTTTCAAAAACTATTTTGTAATAAATAAAAACAAGAAACATTAATCATAAATAATCTGAACAAATATTACTCGTGTACTAGCTATGTTTACACAAGTACAAATTAATGGTGCTGTTCATGAAGCTGAATTACGCTGTTGAGACTCTGTGAGATTTGTATAAGTAATAACATTAAATTTTAAAAGAGGTAAAGATAAAAGCGAGCGCTACCTATCCAGTGCTTTCATACCCCCTCCATGGCAGCGTTAAACGTTTAACGTTTAACGTTTTGCAAGTCGCATAAGAAGTATAACTTCAAAAATTTAATTCAATTATAATACAAAATAAGTACCTACCTACTTCAGAAAACACACATAATTCAATTATTATTTTCCACGTAATAATTTAACTGTGTCACAATACCAGATGAGAATTCGAGCCCATAAGCTTCTTCCATAATAACCAGTAAAGTACTTGTAATAAATTGCGAAGATTTCAAAAGCTTCTGAATCCATTGTCACATACGTAGATTATAAAATGTCATTATGAAAACAGGAACAATGATCGAAATCTCGGGACTCGTGCGCGTATATTAAAATTGAAAAAGATCTCTTGGCAACACGTTACGTATAATGCCATTAATTTCAGTTGGAGTTCAGAAATTAATTGGGAATTTTACAGCAAAGCATTGTATGCTTTTCTGGATATTTTTAACCGACTTCAAAAAAGGAGGTGGTATTCAATTCGACTGTATTTTTCTATGTTTGTTACCTCAGAACTTTTGATTGGGTGAACCGATTTTAATGATTCTTTTTTTAATCAAAATCTGGTGCTTGACATGTAGTCTTACCTAAATTTGAGCGAGATCTGACAAGTAGTTTTTGAGTTATCCCTAATTTTGAATTTGGTTATTTTTTTTCAAGAATTATTAAGTATAGTTTTGGTACAGGCACCTAACCTTGTAATCGAAGAAGCGTATACAAGTACTCGTAAACATCATATTAAATACATAATTATATTCTCAATGCTGCTTAATTCCTAGCCAGTGGAGGTGCTAGACTGTTATTTAAAGCGCTGAATTGCCTTTGACAAGCTTATCTCATGCTATCTATCGATAAAATTTGGGATCGACCATTCAATACCCTTCGGGGCACAGAATTTTAAAACTAATTTTTGCGCTAGCTGACATCGTATCTATATGGTAAGTCGTGGCTAGGTTTAACTCTCCTATTGCAGAGCATAACGTGCGGAGTATAAGGCATAATTCACCACGGTTTAGGCAAATGCAGACTAATTTAAGCTGTAGGAAGTTCCTAAGTTAACGTCCTCTAATCGTGATATAATGTACGAGGCTATGGCCCTACGGTACGGTCCTTCTTATAGAGATTAGTAGGGTCAGTGAGTTCTTTACCACTTAGTCTGGTTAATATTGTAAACATAAATAAAAACGGTTACACACTCATACCCCCGTAATAGGTTTTTACCTGTGTCGCGGGTGGTATAGACGACACGTATAATATAACACATCACAATAACACCCATGATCCGAGTATAAATATATATCTGTCACATAAATATCTGCCCCAGCCGGGAATCGAACCCGGGACCCCTCGCTTCGCAGGCAGGGTCACTACCAACTAGGCTATTTTTAGGGTCGTCTAAAAATCGTCGGTTCCGATGATATTTCCTGATGGTAAAGTATTTTAACTCCAGGCTAGTTAACCCTCCACTGTTTTATCGGTGCTTCGGTTGTAGTGGTGCCAGTAAAAAGCTAATTCCGTGCTTCTTTTTTGGGTGACAACGCGTCGGTGATGCTTCGGAGTGACTGATACCATGGCCATTCATAAAAGAAATTTATTAATTATAGTTTTTGGTTTTCTAATTTTCTCTATGGTATGAAATTATAAATACAGAATTAATGTCCATATATAATACAAAAATAATATAAAATACTTAGAAGATCTTGTACACAAATAATACTTTAAGAGTTTTGTACAAAGTGTAGACCGTTAAAGCACTTAATTTCACTTTCAAGTTTAAAAGTAAAGGGAGAACTCGTTAACAATCACTTACTTAAATGAAGATCAAAATATCCGAAAAACAAGCCCAAAACCTCATTTGTAAAAATAAACGTATAAAATATAACTAACATTTTACATAATTACTTAATCACTAAGTTTTTACTGATGACATTTTGTTTTTGTGATAGTTTAAATTTAAAAATAATAGTTAAAAAAACTAATCAACACGCTTTTATAAAAAATCCAACTAAAAAAAATAGAAAATAAATTTGAATTAAAAATCGTGTAATTGTAAAAGAAGCGTGGGGTGTTTTAAAGATATTATCCCTTCTACTCATTGACACCATGTACACTTTTATTACAATTACACGATTTTTAATTCAAATTTATGTTCTATTTATTTTTAGTTGGATTTTCTATAAAAGCGTGTTTTTTAGTTTTTTTTTTAACTATTATTTATTTTTTAATTTTTTAGTTTGATTTTTTTAAATGAAATTTAGTTTTTTTTCTTTCTTTCTTTCTTGCTTTTTTCTTTAAATATTGAATTGTCATCGATCCTCGATAAGTTTACGAAATTTGAAAGAAATCTGACCGTTTAAAGCTAATATAAAGCGTGTAAAAAGAGTAAGAAAATAAAAGATAGTCCTAATAAGTTAAAATATTGCTCCTAATTCGAGCCTAAGTAACGTAACAGTATTATAACACACCGTCTTATGTTACACGAGTTACATAAGCGACACCAAAGGCATCACTCATGCTTTGCCGGCCATGAAAGAGAGATGAAAAAGAGAGAAAGAACTGACTCTCAGACCCTCAGCCGGAGCACAATGAGTTCCTCCTACATGGCACTGAAAAACTGTTGTAATGATGGTTGCTGAATAAATATTTTTTTCATTTTCATTTTTTTTATCTAGTTCGATGAGTACTACATAATAACTTGATTGTAATTTATAGTTCCGTATAGTTTTATTGTGTCCAGTAAACCTACTGGTGCCAATTCTTGCGTGAATGAACTATTAGGACAAATCTAAGTATTTAAAAGGAGATTTAATTAAAGTACACCGCACACTCCTTATGTCATGCGTGCCACATTACAGGTAGGACAACACACAAGAAAACACTTCTGCCTCGATGGAAATCGAATCTAGGACTTTAAATGGCGATACCTTAATACATGGTAACCTTTACCGTACACCACACCAGTCTTCATAATATCCATTTATTTTGATTATTGCTACAAAATTATATTATGTCACGTAATCGATAGAATCCTTGGAACTAATATTAAGTTACCATCTAATATAAACTTACCTCATTAATAGATCTCTAATTGCCACTCAGAACATTAAACCAAAATACCTAATAGTAAGGGATGGTATTAATTTGTATAAACATTTTACTAAATAATCATTATATTGTCCGTTTTTTTCATTATTCTATTATAATCGTCTGCGGAAAATTCGTCGCAAAAACATTTTGCCGAATAACAAAACGTAGAACAACCAAGTCATCGAATAACAATTCATCGAATTACATTTCATCGAACGACATTTCATCGAATGGCAAATCATCGACTGGCGATTTATGAACGCGATATAATATTTTCAGCGATATAATATTTGAATTAGCGGAATTAATATGATGGGCGGAATAACAGAAATAGCGCTTTGTCTCGAAAATGTTGTCTATAGTGATTTTGGGCAAAGCAGATTTTGAATCCGATGTACGATTTTGAAGATTAACACGGTCATTTGTCGAAACAAGTTCGATGCAAAACCGACTCCACCTAGTCTTTTTTGCCCTATCCCTAGAGTGTAATATAAGCCCGTGTAGGCGAAAAGGTGCGAGGCGGCTCGCGAGCAGCAGCTGAGGCTGAGGCATTAAAAACATCTGCGACGATAAGCTCGCGTGGGACCACCGGTGCCCCGCAGCGCCGGAGCGGTGACAGAAACTGTGCTTGCAACATTCTGCATGCTGCTTACATCTTAGTGGTGCATTTCAAGAATGTGTGACCTTTGAAATAATAAAAAATATTTATTAATGATGGTATGAAAATTGTCATTCGATGAAATGTCATTCGATTAAATGTCATTCGATTAAATGTCATTCGATGAACTGTTTTCGATGAAATGTTTATACGACTAATTGTAATTCGACGAAATTGTTATTCGATTAATTGTGTTTTCGATGAAATGTCATTCGATGAACTGTTTTCGATGAAATGTTGATCCGACTAATTGTGTTTTCGACGAAATGTTGATTCGATGAATTGTAATTCGATGAAATGTTTTCGATGAATTTTCCGCAAATCATTATAATCGTACAAATTAGTACCTTTTTGTTCTATTGTTTCATTACAGTTTGATAACTCAGTTTAATTGCTGGACAGAAACTGTTTATTTTACAAAATACATAATACATATGTTTAACTAAAGCGTAAACAGACTGCCTAAGAAAAGCTAATTCAATTCACACAGGATGTTTCTAATCACAAAGTGAAAATATTTGACCATATTTTTTTAGTTCCAGAACTTTGTATGTTGATTTCTTCATGTTTTACATTATTGTGATATCGCAGACTTCTTGACATCTAGTTTTATTTATTCAAGCAGTACCAATGTATGTCTAAAATTAGAGTTGTATCAGGGATGACTTTGATAAGGTTACACGTGGGTTTGAAGAGTGCCACGTGTAACCGAAATAAACATGTGACATGTGAAAGCACACTGTGACCTTACATTACGTGACATCGCATTACGCCCGGAAAAGCGTGACTCAAGTGCAGGTTTAGGTCACGCTTTTCCGTGCGTACTGTAGTCCTTTTTTTACATGGTGTGAAAAGTCAAACTTTTAGTTTCTCTATTTAAAGTCACATAACTTCACAAGGAGTTTCTCTATTTAAAGTCACATAACTTCACAAGGTGTAAAAAACTATTACAAGGTGTAAAAGACGGTTTAGGTCACGAAAAGACTACTGTTTAGGTCATGCTTTTCCGTGCGTAATATAGTCCTTTTTTTACACGGTATGAAGTCAGATTTTTAGTTTCTCTATTTAAGGTCACATAATATCTTCGCAATGTATAAAAAACTACACTACAAGATGTAAAAGACGGTTTATTTCACGAAAAAACGACTGTTTATGTCATGCTTTAATTGTATGTATTGTAATGTAGTCTTTTTTACACGGTACAAAAAGTCAGACTTTTAGTTTCTTTATTTAAAGTCACATATGTTCGCAAGTTTCAAATAAAAAAAGCGGCCAAGTGCGAGTCGGGCTGGCCCATAAAGGGTTCCGTAGCAGCAAGTAACATAATTAAATAATTAATTTATATTAATTAATAAAATAATTAATTAATAAAATAAGTTCTTGTAGTTCGTTGTAACTTTGATCAATGTTTTTTGCGGTTTACGATTTATGACGTATTAAAAAAAACTACTTGCTACATCTCATTCAAACCAATTTTCGTTGGAAGTTTTCATGGTAATGTACATCATATATTTTTTTAGTTTTATCATTCCCTTATTTTAGAAGTTACAGGGTGAGGGACACACATTTTACCACTTTGGAAGTGTCTCTCGCGCAAACTATTCAGTTTAGAAAAAAATTATATTAAAAACCTCAATATCATTTTTGAAGACCTATCCTTAGATACCCCACACGTATGGGTTTGATGAAAAAAAAATTTTTGGGTTTCAGTTCTAAGTATGGGGAACACCCAAAATTTAGTATCTTTTTTCTATTTTTGTATGAAAATCTTAATGCGGTTCACAGAATACATCTACTCACCAAGTTTCAACAGTATAGCTCTTATAGTTTCGGAAAAAAGTGGCTGTGACATACGGACGGACAGACAGACAGACAGACAGACAGACAGACAGACAGACAGACATGACGAATCCATAAGGGTTCCGTTTTTTGCCATTCGGCTACGGAACCCTAAAAACTAATACAAGGTGTAAAAGACGGTTTAGGTCATGAAAACACGACTTTTTTGTTGACATGTTTGGGCTTAGGTCACACTGTGCTATAAAATAGTAACCATACTCGTGGTTTAAGTGGTCGACTACTACACGAGCGCAAATTTATACCTGCACCTGAGCGTAGAGACGACTAGATCAATTTTTAATATAATTAATAGTATCTCTAGCAAATAGAGAACTCCCGCCAGGCGAGGTGGTGTTGCTAGGGGGCGACGGAGCCTCAACTGATATAGTTTGGGCGTTGTATACGACTATATGCAAGCGATGGAGAAAACTTCGATAGCGTGATTCATGTCAGCGTGTTCACCATGTGACGTGTAGTGCGAAATTACTTAACTAACTTTGAAGTCATATTGAACACAATTCAATATAATTATTACAAATATTCAAATCACAATGATTACAAAAGCCGTGTTACTAAGCATGGGATAACAAATCCAACGCTTAACATCGCATTTAAAATTGTGAGTTGACAATACAAAAACCAAAATAGGGTTTACATCACTCGAACATCCTTTAAGCCGCTTTGCATTCCACCCCAAGCCAATATGTTTAAAGTGTAAGCTTTACCACGATTCCTGTTTTATGGGCCTTTAAAAATGCATAATTAATATTACAAAAGCCAGAATCGTCTTGTTTAATCTAAATTGCTGTTTTTATTTTCACATTAAGGCCGGGATTGCGGGCTGATTTATAATGTTATTAATCAAGCTGAAATATCAGGCTGGCCCAATTATCTCTTGGTGGATTTTACTGCTTTTATTTCCCTGGTCGCTGATGCGTAGGTACACATTTTTTTCGGGCTGCGAGTTTTTAACTGAAAGTTATAGTCACATTGACTGAAAGTTGTGAATGTACGCCGGTTCAGTTCAATTTGGGACCAAAGTTATTTTACGGCATAGTATTGCAGGATGTGCAAAATGGGATTTTAGTAAAACTTTATATTCTTATTACGTTTTCCAGTGACTGCGTCCGTAAATCCCTGACTGCAAGCTCTGTTACGGTTCTGCGATTCAAATGAATTTATAACTTCAGACATATTCATCCAATTTTAAGCAATATACTCAACATTATAACTGTTCTGAATTCAGGATGCCCGCTGTATTCTTCGGGTCGTCAGTCCACTAGACATACTTAAAAGTATAATTAACTGTCATCCTACCCGTAACTTATCCAGTCATGTTATGCGCAACTAATGAAATCAAAAGAGTCACGGTGAATTAACTTCTTCAAAAGCGGTATTGTACACATGCAGCCTGGACTATCACTCAGCTACTTCGTTTGACCTTAATTTGTAAAATATTTAGACGTATTTTTATGAGAATACTAGCTGTTGCTCACGGCTCCGCCCGCGGTAGAGATCGATTTTTACAAATCCCGCGGGAAACCTGAATTTTTCCGGGATAAAAAGTAGTCTCTAGTTTAATCCAGGGTATAGGCTATCTCCATTTCAAATTTCAGCCAAATCGGTTAAGTAGTTTTCGCATGAAAGCGTAACAAACAAACTTTTATTCACATTTATATTATTAGTATGATTGTCAAACCCTTGACCCTTCTTAAACACTGTTTAGTCTCCGCGTCTCCAGGTAGGAAATATTTTGGACAACCTACTTAATATTACAAACGTTAAAATTTGTGTTTGTAACTCTTTCAAGTTGAACTACCGAACGTATTTTCATGAAATTTAGCAAATATATCATTATCTGAAATAGAACATAAAGTACTTAATATCCCGGAAAATGCAGACAAAGTTAAAAATTGAAGTCAGCTAATTAGGTAAAAATTCCAACATTACTTAATGAATACCATCGCGATTATACTTTTCAGCAAGAAACACTTTGAACTATAATTAAATTGGAAAATTATATCTTAACACATTAAAATCACTCAAGTCAGTTAATTACTTTATGGGTTGCTATTAACTTACAACAAAATAGGGGCATACTTATCTGACAAGTTTATTAACAATAATAACTTTCCTCAGAACACATACCGATAGGTTGGGAGATAGTTGAGCTGTTTGCAAATAGTTACGGCTTAGTTATTAAATTAATTACAGGAATGCCTCCGAACTTAGCATTAATTAATAGCAAATGGGGGTGAAATCCGTATTGTGATTACGTGCCTTATCGATTAGATAGGTATCGCTGTAGACCATAACAAGTTTACTTGCCTGCAAGAAGAATATTATCCCATATTATAATAATTCATTCATAGATAAATATTATACTTATTTTGAAGCGTAAATACCTATTCATTTATGAGAAGTCGGATAAGATGCAAATGCGGGCGTGGTTGGTTAATAATTGGACGAGTGATATTTATCAAAAAGTTTTTTGCTTGCAAATACTTCTTTGCCTGGGAGGGCATAAAAAACCGTCAGTTTCACTTGTTACCATTCTTACGGAGTGTCATTCTATCAGTTATATCTATCCCGTGCATTTTAGTAGGATTTAATAGGTTGATAACAAAACATTTATTGCTGAAGCTGTTAAGTATAAGAATGTTTTCCTCCTCAAACTAACTGTTTATCTACATTAATATATAAAGAGGAAAGATTTGATTTTTTGTTTGCATTGAATAGGCTCCGAAACTACTGAACCGATTTGAAAAATTCTTTCACTGTTGAGAAGCTACACTATCCCCGAGTAACATAGGCTATATTATATTTTCAAAAAAAATAGGGATCCTTAATAAAACTTCAATAATGTAACCCAATGTGTAAGAAAATAAGAAAACCGAAGCAAAGCGAGGGCCGTTACTCGTAATTTAGAAAGAAGATAACAATGTTAATAGCAAGCATGAGCAATAGGAATTAAAATGGGTACAGGACCCAGTGACTTATATTCTGATGACGCCCGTACAAGAGTACCTACACATCATTGTATACAGTGACTTATAACAAGAGGGACTTAAGTCTAAGTTTGATCGATCTGTGGATTGGAGATTGGACTCAAAGATGGACTGAGCCCCAAAAAGCTGTCCACTAAGAGATCAAACTATACTTATTTAGGTTATTATCATTTTTAGGGTTCCGTAGCCAAATGGCAATAAACGGAACCCTTATAAATTCGTCATGTCTGTCTGTCTGTCTGTCTGTCTGTCCGTCCGTATGTCACAGCCACTTTTCTCCAAAACTATAAGAACTATACTGTTGAAACTTGGTCAGTAGATGTATACCGTAAACCGCGTTAAGATTTTCACACAAAAATTGAAAAAAAAACAATAAATTTTGGGGGTTCCCCATACATAGAACTCAAACTCAAATTTTTTTTTTTCATCAAACCCATACGTGTGGGGTATCTATGGATAGGTCTTCAAAAATGATATTGAGGTTTTTAATATCACTTTTTTCTAAACTGAATAGTTTGCGCGAGAGACACTTCCAAAGTGGTAAAATGTGTGTCCCCCCCCCCCCGTAACTTCTAAAATAAGAGAATGATAAAAGTAAAAAAAATATATGATGTACATTACCGTGCAAACTTCCAACGAAAATTGATTTGAACGAGATCTAGTAAATAGTTTTTTTTTATACGTCATAAATCGTAAACCGCAAAAAACATCGATCAAAGTTACAATGAAGTACAAGAACTTTTATATTATGTTACTTGCTGCTACGGAACCCTTCATGGGCAAGTCCGACTCGCACTTGGCCGCTTTTTTTGCATTTTGACAAGTACTAGGCATACAATTATATTACACTTAATACGCCTGACATATTTTTTTTTGGATATCGACGACATAATAAAGAAGAAAATGCGTTCCATGAATGACAACCGAGTGTAAAAATGTCGCGTATTTAGTACTATTAGAAAATTGCTTTATCTGCAATTGCTCGAGCCGATGGAGCGTGCTTGGGAAAGGCTTGGTCCGGTTTTATTAAACAAAGCAATTTGCAAGCAAGCAATTAGTAAGTTTCGGTGCAAAGCCATCGGCAATAGTCTTTGTTTCTTTGCGAACGGCTGAACTGTTTTACTGATATATTTAAAGTTTAAGGCGGGTGGATTTACTTATAAGTAATAAGTGTTTCTTTCGTGACTGGCATTACGTCGTTGACGAATAGATTAGAGAAATAGACGACGAATTAACGAATTGGCCGTATTGTGGTAGCTAAGAATACTAACCTCAAGCTCATCCCGGATGGGTGTCGTAAGAGACGAATAATTCGATCAAATGGTGGCAGGGTCCCTCGGAGGGATTATATTAGTGATATTGATTTTAATATTTTATTCATATCATTATTACTATTATTATTATTTCTCTGTGGAATCCGCCTAGATAGCTACCACCCTGTGGGCTTGAGAGCTAATTCTTTCATTCTTTAACTTCTGTCTTTCTTCACCGGCAACGTATAAGTGATGAGTTTGGTGCCCCTAATGTTCATGGGCTACGATCGTCACGTACAATCATCGTCAACTCGTTTGTCGATTATTTCTTTTGTCTACTTCTTAAAAAAGAAACAGCTATGTATGACAGGCATTAAACGTAAATTATCCATTATCTATTAACTTCTAATAGATATAGATATTCTAATAGATATTAGAAGTTAATTATCACTTGCTTCGGTGAAGGGAAACATCGTGAGGAAACCTGCACACCGGAGAGTTCTCCATAAAGTTCCCAAAGGTGTGTGAAATCTAGCAATCCGCACTTGGCCAGAGTGGTAGACTATGGCCTATACCCCTCACATTGTGAGAGGAGACCTCGAGCCCAGCAGTGGGACAATTATGGGTTGTTGCTTTGCTTTTTGCTTTATCCATTATCTATTACGATTATTTAAATGGTAATTGTCAATCAATCAAATTGTCACTGTTCATCAGAGTGCAGTTGGAAAGTTTGGTTTGAACTAAAGGATGGCTAGAGCTACATACCTACATAAACTGCAAAACGTTTGACTATCTATCGAAGCACCTATTCTTAATTAGTAACAACATCTAAACACGAAAATACTCTTCACCAGCTGAAGGACTAAGATAACAACTTCGCATTTGAACGGCTAAAGCGACAAACTGACAACGAAACATTATTGACACTTTGGGACATTAATATAAAATCAAGAACTTCCGAAGATTGTTCAGGTTAAGCTTGTGAACTTGTGTTCTTTGTTCGACCGACTTTGAAACGAAATGCAAACTTAAGCTGAATAATATAACAGGCAAAACAAAATTTTAAGGTTAAACAAACTTTACCTTTAGTTTTATTTAAGTTCCATTTTAATGAAATTTTGATTAGAAGTTTATTGGTTAAGAACTGAACTCCAGTTCTGCTTATTAGAAACAATAATACTTTATCACGGCCAAAGTTTGACAAGCTTTCGGGTATTTCTAAGTCCCCCTGTCAAGTCATAGCGTAACATAAAGACAACATAACTTACGCATTCACACAAAACATATTATTTCACGTATTAAGTGAATAAAAATATCATGGAAACCGAATCAAGTTTTGTCTTTTATAGATTTTCTTCCTTGGCACTTTTAACCATTGCCACAGATGAATAAAAGGCATTATACATAAATGCGAAACGAAGTGAATTAAAGCGCTTATAGCCCGACGGCTTGTGTTAATCGTGAGTAATCAATCGACCGATTTTAACAACTTAGAACGCAGTCGGTATGCTTAGATGTGTTTCTGCTACTGGAAAATATAGCTATAATATTATAGGGCTCTCTAATGCTTTGTGTAGTACATTCAACCCATCGTATAACTGCTTTTTAGGGTTTATAAAAGATGCAATAGTATGTCACAGCACCCAAATCATGAGAAAAAATCTTAATATATATAATCTTAATAAATGCTATAGTTTAATATTAATCGTTGCCAACGTTACTGTTTTTAGTATTATTAAGGTTATTATAAGAAGTTTATGTTTTTTTTTTCATTAAAGGCGTACTGTAGCTAATATTGCACAAATAATAAAAAACGAAATGTCTGCTGGGACTCTAGTAGAAGTGAAACTTCAACGGACAAAAAAAAATAGTTCAATAAAATTTTGTTTAAAAAAATTAAATAAAAAATATTTCAAAAAAAATATTTCATGGAAATATATTCCAAAAAATATAAAAATAATATATTATTATATTTTTTTCCTCCGCCGCCGATATATCGCACGGCGGCGCCGCTACCGCCTCTTACCACGCGATATATGGTCTACCCCCTCCACGCGGCCGTAACGCTTTTTGGGACAGAAAAATTCTAATACCCTATATCTATATAGAAGTTTCACTTCAATGATAATAATAATACATTATAGATACATTTATATTTCTGAATTTACTTGGCCCTGGCCCGTAAATGTAGATTAAAATCAGCTCAAGATCTAAGAAAGACGTACATGTAAACACAATAATAATAACCTCTACATAATTAGTTCTTCAACTTTTATATTTGTTAAAGGTACCTACACATTAAATATTTTGTTTTGTTGCATTGATCGCTTTTAAGTTATTTCGCCAAAAAGATTTCAAAATAAATAATTCTAAATAAAATATTTTTTCGACATAATAATCTTTTGTAAGTTATTATGGCTTCAACACGTCAATGGCCTACTGCCGAGGGCACCTAGAATATTTTTTACTAATCTACTCCTGTAAGGATTGGTAAAGATAGTTATGATAATAATACGTAAGTTATAATTATACGTAAGTAATAGATAAATTTAATTTAATCCTTTAAGGTTAACCCACCGTTACCAAAACAAGTGATAATTTAGGTATTTCAAATGCTTAGATAACATCACGTAGTTGATTTTATACAGGTGCAAACAGGAATAGCACCTCTGTCACTGGGAGCCTAATAATAGCCTAGCTTGTTTGTATAACTGACTATAAACGATAATAACGTCTAAATAACTAAACAGTCACTGATTATGTTTGGGTGATGATGCTTTCCGTAGTCAGTTAGTTGAGCTGCGGTGATCCTAGTTTTTCTACTTAGCTGTTTAACGCAAGTTTTGCCTCCTTGGCAACCTTGGCTGGATATCTGTCTGTCTGTCTGTCAGTATGTTTGTACCGGCTAATCTCTGAAACGGCTGGACCGATTTTGACGGGACTTTCATTGGCAGATAGGTGATGTAACAAGGAGTAACTTAGGCTACTTTTATTTTAGAAAAAAAATAGATTGTTAGGCGATGCGAAGTTCGCCGGGTCAGCTAGTATTTTATACTTCTCTCTACACTACTAATGGTTAGTCCGAGCAATCTCAACCCATCTATTACACCCGGTAAACCGGTATTATGTCATAAATATTAATAGATGGAAATGACAGCAAAATTACATTTCCCTGTCTGAAGTTCAATTTATTCACGACACTCCCGGCTTAAATATTTAAGTAATCAATTACATGACTTATTACTTTCATTTAGATATTCATGGTTTTGTTTTTGTAAACAGTGACCAAAGGAAGTGTCCGCAAGCCAAATAAAACACCGGAGTCTCAAAATATAAACAGTATTATTTAATTCGAACTATTTTTTACTCGGCTCGTCGTGATTTTTTTATATTTATCTGTGTTCGAAATTGACAGATCTTTCCTTCCACAAGTGAAACCTTCTTATTAATTACTAGCTGACCCGGCGAACTTCGTAAATAAAATTAGCCTATGTTACTCCTTGTTACATCAGCTATCTGCCAGTGAAAGTCCCGTCAGAATTGGTCCAGCCATTTCAGAGATTAGCCGGAACAAACAGACAGACAGACAGACATACAGACATACAGACAAAAAGACAGACAGACAGACAGACAAAAATTGTAAAAAATGTTGTTTTGGTATACATCCAAATGCACTTAGTAAAAAGCGGTTATTTCAATATTACAAACAGACACTCCAATTTTATTTATTTGTATAGATGTATAGATACAGATGTATAGATGTATAGATTATTTAAAAGTGTATCGCTAGGTGTTTACCTATCTAAAAAAATATTATCGAATGAACGACCCCTTCTAGTGGTTAACCTACCTGTTAAATGAGGGATCCTTGGTTCGATTCCCAGCTGGAATAAGTTATAAGTGTAAACAAGATTACCGAACCTCGACTTTTCAATTTCAATAAGATTGAAAGTTATACAACTTTTGAAGTTAGTTAACTGTAAAACAATGGCCAATGTAAGAAACTCCTTTGATTTCTATTTGTTATTTAATAGGCACAAAACACTCATAATACAGTAATTTATCAAGCCCTTCTGAACGAGCAAGATAACAATTTATTGGCTGAAGCACCAATTGTTCAAGCGGCAAACTATTTAAATGTATTAGGGCTTGTTTCACAATCTTCAAGTAGAGTCCTGAATAAGCTATTCGCCGGTTAAAGTGACGTTAAAGTGTCATTTTACATACACGAAATGTCAACTTAACCAACGAATAGCTTACTTCGGACTTACTTGAAGATCGTGAAACAAGCCCTTAAAGCTATAAATAATAAAGACAACGTTACATAAAACATTTAATTTTAAATGTGAATTGGTACCGTGAAATGCAGATTAAAAACTGAAGGAAACCAAAAATAACATTCGATTTACGAGCTATGTTGGCAGCCTTGTTTCCGGTTTACCACAGATATGATATGGCTCATTAATATTTTGGAGAAAAATTAATGTTAAAAGACATACGCCTCAACTCAAAATCACTAACGATTACTTTAATCGCTCCTTAGTAAAGAATCACCATACAAATTCTGTACTAAGGAGCAATTTAAGTAACCGTTAGTGACTCTGAGTTGGGGCGATAATGTTATTTATATAGTAGTGATAGTTAAGATAATAGATATCTCTGTTATTAGCGTTAATGTTTTAATTTTTTAGTTAGTCGAGGAATGGCTGGATGGAATATCTCTAAATTGGTAACCGTTCCCTTTAAATATCTAATACAACAATTACCTAAACAACATATACAGCATGTACATAACAGCATATACAAAAGATATATGTATTTGTAATGCAATTAGGCAAGGCAAAAAGGAAACTGGCGGACGGACTTGACGAAAAAATAAGGGTTCCGGTACCTTAATAAAAACGTAACTTTCGATAGCTTCTAACTAGTTTAAAAAACCCAGTTCTGATTTTTTTTTGTTTCAATTATTTTTAAACCTGATTTAATTTTTCAAGGACCTTGACTGAATTGATTGTCGTATAAATAATAATATTTATATTGTATTGGAATATTGTAAAATTATAGGTACATGATTAAGTAATCCCTAATTACCTACATTGATTATTCGTACTCGTAGTTAAGTAAAGAATATAATATAAAAATAAAAATAAAAATATATAACTATTACATAATAGGCCTATTATTATCATCCAGTTCTGATGCAAATTAGATTTTTCACCGAAATTCCCGAATGATTACATATATAACAACACTGTTTCTGAAAATCTAATTTACCGACGGAATTACTTCCGTTGTAACTTACGTTAAAATTTACTTATCGGTTGGTAACAATTTCTCTAATTTGAGACAGGGCGGAACAAAACCCTACTTTAAAATTCATGATTACTTAGGAGAAGATCACTAAGCTTCTCCCGGTAATGACTTTCAAATACTATATTGCGAATAATTTAAAACTGAACGTTGGAATATTAATCGTTGCCGAGACTGAAGGTAATTTTTCTTAGCTCAGATTGACTTTGTAAGGTTTTATTCGCACTGCCGATGTTTTAATAATGACTTCTTATTACCTACATCATACTAATATCTTTGATTCGTATTAATCATATGAGTACGTTATCTGTTACAAGAAAATAATAAAATTAACTGAACTTAAATAATTGCTGACTATGTAAAACTTACATAAACGTGCTTAAAAGATATACATATCTTCCTCCAGTATTAATATTATCATCTTCAGTCTCAAATTCTGTACAAATTAAGAAATAATAAAATTAAATTATCCACAGTGCCTAGTATACCACATTCGCGGTTGAATCAGACATGTTAATAAAAGTTACTCGGTAAATTGCTCACGAAAACTCAATCCGAATCTCAGCTTCGTGAATGAAATGAGTTTTTAATGAATGAATTACATTATCACGACCTACCTACAACCCTTACACCCACAACATACATAAAGTCATTCATTCATTTATGACTGTCACTCTAAAGACCTCTAATGGAAGCGAAAACCAGAAATAAAAGTTTTAAATGAGTAGAACAAAATTTTTTACTTTGGAAGATTTGGAGGGGTAAGAATCATAGAACCTCCTTATTAATTATAATGTGTAATGATAATGATATTCCTGTTATTCAATCAAATAACAGATTTCTAAAATGGACATAGGCAACAGTGAAATTCTGTTAATCAACGGACGTATAAGAGTGCTACAGTACTAACAAATATATATTTTTTATTTTTCATTTCTTAGGTACGTAATAAAACTACACTGCAATTTTTATACCAGTTAAAAGGAATTCGGAGCACATGCCTCTCTATCAGGACATTTCAGAATTCTGGAAGTTTTCCAATTCCAAATCCGTGGGAGCATTCCAGAAAATTGCATTTGTTCGTTTGTGCATCTCCTCAGGCCAAGCTGCTCCACGATTGACGTTGTTTCTACATAATGGACTGAAATAAAATAACATTACCTTTTTGTTTATCACATTTTTCCTAAGATTTTATTTCGACTCTGTAACCTACTTAAAAGAAAATTAAAGGAGTTGCTTCTTCTGTGCACTTAACTAAGTAGGTACTGACTTCAAATTCAATTATTTTCTGGATTCGACGTAGAGCTACTGTCATATAGCACATATCCACTTCTGCTAAGTGGTCATAAAGATCAGGATATAGACCGGCATAAGCACAAAATTTGAAATAAAAGAGTGAATAGCCTCTTACTAAGTTAATATACTCACCACCTTGGACCACATCTCCACTTACCATCAGGTGGGATTGGTTAAGCATTAATTTATTTGTGTTTGTCAAAAGAATCTCGCCTTTCGACGTCACTATACTCGTAGGTATGTTTTAATTTGTGCGTATTTACGTTTTAAGATAGTGTGAATATTTTCTTCACTCACATCATACATTTTGTCATGGTCAGGAATCAAAGTCGAGTTCCAATCATTAGGACTTCAGTGACGACAAGAATTAAGGATTGCAAACACTGAAGTAACTATCCACGCTTCAATCAGTGTACCTATCGGTGATTGGACACGATTTCATGTTAGCCGCGGGTTTGTTGGTCAAATAACGCTTTATTTGGACACTCGATGCCGACTGGTGCTGCTAGCCGTTGAATAAACTCTTTAGGATTTTGAACCTTTGATTTCAATTATCAAATTGCAGTCTCGCCTCGTTTTATACCACTCTTGACGTATGATGGGATTGGTATTTCTTTTTGGTTTCATTTACAATGGAAAATATTTTTCCTACTTTTCCTTGTGATTGTAAAGAATAGCAACACTTTTTTGTGTTCCGTGTTATTCTACAGGTTTTATGTATCAGGAACACACAAACCAAGATAAATTAATTAGATTTGCTTAAATTCTGCTCTTCTTCGCACGTCCGTCGTGTCGGTTATTAAAACAACATTAGTGATTAATTTACAAAACGGCTTTTATTCATAAACGCATAATAAACCTACTTTAGCTATTGCACTGTAAATAAATGTCTTATCTTTATCGTTTTCCCTAAGAGAGAAAGAAACAAAAGAGGTTTGTTTTTGTATAATGTATAAAAGTACTAAAGTCTATGTTTTCAAGAAAAGGTATCACAGATGAACATGCTAAATGAAGATGAAAATGCCGTTTACTATGGCACGTCAGTTTCTGGTCAGAACTGTCGATAAGGCTACAATGGGACTCGCAACAAAAACAAGAATACAATAGGTTTCCTTTGTTTTACACAAACAATGTAAAAAGTGTCAAGTGTTCTCACGGAAAATTCATCGGATTTGTACATGGATTTGTAAAGGATATATGGCGACGTCTAGTAGATATGAGAGTCGGATTGTCATTCAAAATGCACATGAAATAAAATTCAAATCATTGTTTCAGATTTAACATGCGCTGCAATATATTCACTAGCACATTTGGTGTAAGAGTCTTGAATATGTCGGACGGGATGTTATTGTTCTCTGTATGTATGTATTATGCTCAGATATAAGTTGCATGATTTTAACAAACTATCGATGATACCTATGGGCGGCGGTAACCACTTCCATCCATCCATCCATCAGGCTTTTGAGGTCCACTGCTGGACATAGGCCTCCCCTAATCTACGCCAATCAGACCGGTCCTGAGCCTTCTGAATCCAGCGGATACCCGCTGTCTTCTTCAGGTCGTCGGTCCACCTGGTCGGGGGGCGTCCTGTGCTCCTTTTACCGAGGCGCGGTCTCCATTCGAGGACCTTTCTTCCCCAACGGTTATCGGTCCTTCGAACTATATGGCCAGCCCATTCCCACTTCAACCGGCTAATTCTCTGAGCTATGTCAGTTACCCTCGTTCGTCTACGGATTTCATCATTTCTGATTCGATCGCGTAGAGAAATACCGAGTATAGCTTGTTCCATAGCCCGCAATAGTGAAGTACCACGTCTCAGATCAGTATGTCATCACTGGCAACACACACTGCTCGGACACCTTCGACTTCAGGCACTGAGGTAACTTTTTGGACGACAAGGTATGACGTAGTTTCCCGAACGCAGCCCATCCGAGTTGGATTCTACGAGTGACTTCTTTCTCGAAGTTGGACTTACCCGTTTGGATTACTTGTCCCAGGTAAATGTACTCGTCTACAACTTCGAGAGCAGCGCCGTCAACAACAACCGGTACGGGTGTGACATGGACATTAAGTAACCACTTACTCGTAAATAACTAAAAAAATTTCTTGACAAATATAACCGACTTCAAAATTAGGGATATTCAAAAATTACTCAACAGATCTCACTCAGATAAATGGGATCACATGACAAGCACCACCTTTTGAATATAAAAAACCGGGCAAGTGCGTGTCAGGCCACGCGCTTAGTTAAGGTTCTGAAGTATTAAGTTTATCGACTATTACTCTTTAACTACTTATGGTAACATAGCCGTGATAGTTTTCCTTGTAAATTAATCATACAACCTATTTTTAAGAATTTTTTCACTTGTCCAACTCCAACCACTTAGCCGGCAGGGGGGGGGGGGACACTTGACTCTAACCAAATTATTAGCACTTTAAAAACAAATATTTCGCAAACGTACCCCTAATTTAAAAAATGGTCTTAAAAACCGATAATATTTTTAAAAGAGCTTTCCAACGATGCCCCACACTATAGGGTACGCGACGAATAAAAAATTCATCCTCACGTTACCTGTAGGGGAGGTACCCTGAAAAAAAATGTTTTTCAATATTTTATCCTACGATTTTGAAGTTTTAATAAATATGTATATCCGTGCTAAATTACAAATTTCTAGCACTAAGGGTCTCGGCACTTTGCTTCAGTCAGGCAGACGGACGGACATGACGAAACTTTAAGGGTTCCGATTTTACTTCGAAACCCTAAATGTCATCAAAATTCGTACACCCAGTAAAAAAATTATAGTGTTGTATGTTACACACTTAAAAAAAATAGAGTCGAATTGAAAACATATAAACGTCCCAATCACCCCAGGGGAACGTACACACTATTAAGTAAAATCTGTTTTCTTTTCACGGTTCCACTCTATCTATCTGTCTATCTAGCACGGTCACAATCTGTTTAAGACGTTTCATCTTAACACGTACTCTTTAACGGACCACCACTTAAGCGTGCAATGAAAAAAGTCATCCATACGTCTTTACAAACTTTCACGCTTATAATATCAAAATTCAAAATGATTCAAAATTCAAAATTATATATTCATATTATAAGTATAACTGCTACACTTATGCACGGAATTTTTTTAATCTAAGTACCAGTTTTTCGGAAAGGTGCTTTATCATGGAGGAGAAGAAAAGCCGTAAAGAAACTCCTCAGCACATCTTTTAAAAATAAAAATCACTAACTTGAACAGAACTGGTTGCAGAGTCATTGCCATGCGTCTTTGTCATTTAAGTACTCATCTACAGTATAGTAACCTTTACGAGTAGAATTATCAGTAGGAATTTCAACTATGTCAAATTTATACTTCCAAAAGGGTTCCGTAACCAACATATTTTGAGAACTGCTCGCCTATTTCAAGCAGCAGCTTCATTCTGCTGCGATCAGGATTGTTTTTAAAACTCAAGGCTTTTCCGAAGTCTTTCGCCTACCGAAACATAATCTGTTGGTTACATTATAAATGTTTTATCTTTTAATGTTGCATTTAATACCTTTTTATGTTTTTTTTTGTAATACTTTTATTTTAAAACACCTAAACTGCGTCTATGTTTTAAAGCTTCTTCGTATTTAAACGTATAAAGCATTTTGTAATCGATTTTCCATTTATTGCATGATGTGAACTTTCGATTCATGTATTTGTAATGTATTCAAATGTATCAATCGTTGATGAAAAAATAAAAATGAAATTAAACACAAATTCGTTCACTATAAGCAATCGCGCAGGTAAATTTTATTAAAAGGGAAGGGTTAATCGATTATTACGAGTGTACGCACACAAACCTACCAACCGTGACATGCAACGATGGCCTTTGAACCGTTAGTGGATTCGAATAAAACTACTACAGCGTAAAGGCTTTTAACTTTTTTCTAAGTCCAGAAACTAATTCGTTGCAGATTGCTGTATAAACCAGAAAATAACTTTAACTTTTCCTAATCATACAGCAATGTATAACGAACTAGTCGTTATAAAATTATTATCTGAATTTAGGAAACTTATTATGGTATAGGTTTATTACCGGTTCGATCTGGTTAGCATCGGTTACAACATAATGGAAGATAATATAGACGGTGATAAAACGACCGATTATTTGACATAAGATTTTTTGTGTTAGCGCCCACATGAAAATACATTGTATGAGTCCTTCAGGCTACAATTTTATCCAGTAGCTCGAGCACGAATATTTGCGAGAAAGTATTCGTATGGTTAACGTAAGCAATTTGTATGGCATTTTTTCAAAAGCGCCCCTATCGTACGTAAATGGTACTAAAATG
Source organism: Thymelicus acteon (assembly GCA_951805285.1). Lineage (NCBI taxonomy): Eukaryota > Metazoa > Arthropoda > Insecta > Lepidoptera > Hesperiidae > Thymelicus > Thymelicus acteon. The sequence goes on along the minus strand of OX638219.1, from coordinate 16,915,607 downwards.
CCATACAAATTTGACAAATTGCTTACGTTAACCATACGAATACTTTCTCGCAAATATTCGTGCTCGAGCTACAGGTCTCTGTTATGAATTATGTATGACATAATAACATTCTAAACAATAAATTCGTCTAAAAATATTTACTTTTCAATTTAATCTCATAACAACTATAATACTTACAAATATTCGTTACAAGTTGGAATAAACTTCAAGAATTAAGAGGTACATTCTCGAAACAAAGGCGCGTTTTGTTTTATCCATTCCTTTTTTCTTGGAACAAAAAGCCCCACAAACCCTGATTTACCGCTGCTTTCAATTGCTGTCCCTATTGTCTATAAGATTACAGTTTTCTTTCCTTAGTAACCAAAGACATAAACAAGGAGAAACTCATCACCGTCTATGATGTCCAACCGTGAAATTCGCCACCTTTAACTTCCCCAGTCTCAACAAAGGGACAGAGAATAAAAATTCTTATCGCGTATAAAAATAGTCGAATATACAACCGCCTCGACCTCTTTCTGGTTTTATTAGGCCAGTGACCCACTAAAATAAGTAAGCGAATACAATTGTAAGATTTCATTTTCGTAATACATTTATCCACTTTGTTAGTCTTTAGCCATTCTTTCTTTGAGTCTACGTTACTGATGTGCAATCATCACTAAAGTCCGGTTTACACGTTTTAAGTAGTTAAGTAGACAACAAAATTTTAACAAAATTTTAAGTAAATTAATATGTGTAAACAGACAATTAAGTAACTTTTTAGTTAAAATTTAGTTATCTACTTAACTGCTTAATACGTGTAAATAGAACATAAGGCTAAGATTGCAAGACCAAAGTTTGTGTAAGGTTAGCAAGACGTACTGGTTTGTTTGTTGTTTGACGTTTGAATTACACAAACAAATAAAAAAGACCACCACAGAGTGTGGTTATGACTGCAGACTTGCGAAATGACATTTTTTTTTGTCGCCTCTCTTTATCAGTGAGACCTAAGCACATATTAGAGATACCGTGAGACTATATCCGTTTAGGCCTCAAAGAAAATTGAGGATTTCACCTTTTTCTACCAAAGAAACAAATAAAGTTTTTTATATTAACTCAATTATTTCTTAAATCTGTACTTATCGTAGCTAATTTATACCATTAGAATTTAACTTTTGTCTGTAGCTAAGCCTAGATTCCCTGGCGGCGCATCACTAAGTTTAGTGATGCTTAGTTAGCATGCACCCATCGTAAGAACGTAAGTGTCGGTACTAAGGCACAGGTTCTCCAAATACTAACAGGACCTACTATTTTATTACAATATCTTCTACAGTTCTATTCGAGTTGATGTGTGTGAGCGGCAGGGAATGCACAAGCTCGTTTGCTATCCTTGTCACATAAAGAAAGAGAAGCGAGGCCAGGTTCATACATAAATCTTTACCTCATTTACCTATGTATATGTGTATATGTTTACCTCACTTAGGAATCAATTGTGAATCAAGAATCAATCTTGATCATTGATAATAGTTGAAATCTTTGAAGTCGTACATATTAATATTATCTTGCTAAACTATTGAGCTGGTCTTTAAGATAGATAATGGCTATTCCACCAAGAGTATTGGGGGTTTTTTATAATGTTCTTTAAATAAATGTAAATAAAACGACCAAATATTTTTCTAATAAGCAAATTTATTGTTACAAGAAGATTTACACGTAACATTGACGATATGTTAAGAAGTCTTCGTAAAATTACCAATTTGACTAAATTATACTAATAAAGTTAAATATAATTTAACTAATCAGTAAATAAAATATTTTCTCTAATATTTTAATAACGTAACGTTAATAAAAGATTCAAATGAAAGACTAGTGTTACATTCGTATAATTATAACCGAATTCCGCAAAACATAGTATATGTACGACGGTAAGTCCTGAACATTTTATAATTACAATAATTCAATTTCATTAATATCAAGGAATTTACATTTCATTTAAAATACGTTGTTATTTTTCTATAACTTAACATCACCTTATTATTTAAGTTAATTAAAATTATGTACATAGTTACCATGTTAACGTAATTTATCTTACTTTATATTTAACATTATATGTAACTTCGTAGCATCACAGTGAATTCATTTTATTAAATAATAATAATAGTTATACATTAATGTAATAGATACAACAGTGTCACTGATGTGTTTGTGACACTAATGTGATATTATGAAGGTTAGGGCACAAATATTGTATTAGTATAAACAATTATATATTATAATTATCATACATGTATTACCAGTAAAGGGTTATCGTAAATTGGAAAACACAGTTTTGTTTAAGACGACAATATTTTTAATTTTCAAAATAATTATAGTATTTCATAAAATATAAAAATTATTGTCTGTGTTTTTTTAAACACTTTTAATATTATACAACTTTGATAATACTAACACTTTAATTAAACAAAAAATAAAATATACTTAAAATTGCACTGATTTTATAGAGCCCCTTAATTATAGTAAATTCTACAATTAATTTAGTTTTATTAAGTGAATTAGGAAAGTGCCCTAAGTTTCAGTGGAGCATATATGTAACTCGTCTTAATCTATAATTACATTCATCATAATTACACGTAGTAGCGAAATGATTTATTAATTGTAATCATAATTCAATTTACAAATATTTAAGTATATAAATTTAATTTATAATTTATTAAAGTAAAATATTTATAGTTATATTTTTACAAATGTAACATTCTATAATGTACTACTATCTTTACAATTTTATTAAGGAAACGTCATAGTCATAGTTAAGACAGTCTTTGTTCAAAATATTATTTTAAATTTATAATTATAGTCATTACAAAATTCGATGTAATCAAAATGAAATATATTTTACTTAGCTGTAGGAAATATTGTAAAATGAACAAATTTAAATGTACTTTATTTATGAATAAAAAGACAAAATATTTATTTTATTTTACTTATTATGTAATCGGTCTAGGGTGGAAAAGAAAATAACTTCAGACATAAGTAAATAAATTACTTAACATTCGGCAATTTAGAAGAAGGAAGTACTTTGGAATTTCTATTAAAATATAGTTTTTAGAAAAATCCCACTTTAACAAATAGTGAAGCCTTATAAATAAGTTTTAAGTAGAACAAACGCACCTTTTGCTCACTTTAGATTTTAGATATCGTTGAAAGTAGACTATTTTCCGGTAATTTTATAACTTCGATAAATTAAACAGCGCTCTTTGATGACACTTTTCCTTTGAAAGTAATGTAGGGTTAAGTTTTCGAGGGCTCTCATACTCTTCTATCCTACACTAAACGCTAAAATGTGAGTCCGAATATTCGTGGTTTTAATGGCTTAGAATCTTTTGACTTTGCAGTTATTCATACGAGCGGTGAGTGTGTAGCGCATGTTTTTCTACGTTTTCTGCACAGTTACGCGTTAACTTGAGGTGCACTTCGCGTATTTAAACACAAGTCGAATTGCCAGGAAACCGTAACGTCGCACAAACTACCTGCTCCGAAGTTTTATATCCAAACCATGCGTCCAACCGCGTTATCTAAGCTGCTGCGTCGATTGAGTTATGGTCGTGTTTGATACCGTCCGGTTTAAAAATGGCTGTTCCGGAGCTCGGGCGAATTTAAAGGCTGGTTCCGCACGCTTGAAGTTAAGGTTTTGAATATATAGTAAAATTAAAATGAAAGCGATTTCAGTTTTGTTTTTGATTTATGCACAAATAGCTGAGCTGTGATATAACGAACACTTTCATACGACTCATGGAAATTTTTGACAGGTCAATTTTCAAGGTACGCGAACCCGAAACTTTTACGTTTGGGGAATAAAGTTGAGGTTTCAATTCGATATTGTTTATTAGATTATTATATGGGAGTTCAAGGCTTTACATCTATACTAATGAAATTTGAAACTAACCAACATATGAGCTGACTAGTCAGATAAAATTGGGTACGAGGTCATCGTTAGTCGTTAGTTACATCAACAGTGTCACCGATGCATTGCTGGTCTTACAGTGGCAACTGGCAAATAACCAGTGATTCCCTTGACCCTATGTTTGCCCAGGATTCCTGATAATTTAACTCAGTTATTATATTATACATTTAAGTCGATGCCAAAATTTCGGTAAAATCATCTCGCTTTAAATCATTTGTAAATACAGCTCTTTAATGCTTCGGAAGAAAATATGATTTTGTTATTGTTATAAATTTTAAATTTCATTTGACACTCGTAGCTGAATTTACAATACATTTTTGCTTATTCAAATGATATTTTCCAAGGGAGATTCTTTATTCACAACGTCATGCGAAATTGCTTTGAGCAATTGTTGTTGAGACGTTTTTTTTTTCATTTCCAATCTGCGAAGTGGATAAAGGAAAAACGTGAATTAATCTTCTTTTGTCAATATCTTTTTGTAAGGACAGGAATTTAGTAAATTTTTGACTTAATTGTTGCCATTTAACAAATATAGACATGAATCATTTTAATTGAGCATTTCATATTTTCTTCACAACGATCTTTAATGTAGGCGTAAATAAAGTTATGTTTGATTTTAATATATTGTGAGTACCTATACTATACAGATATACATATTTTATTATAATTTTTGCATCATTATACTTCGACTGAATTTTAATAAACATGATAACGTCGATTAATGTAAAGTGGCGTTATAATCACTTGAAATTCTTTTTCAAAGAACTGTTAGATTTACAAAGTCTTACAAAGATATTACAAAGATTACTTTTTCTTACAAAGATACGATCTGATACGGCTTTTATTTTGTATTATTATAATTTAGTATAACATATAAAACAAAACATCCTATATATTTGGCTCAAGACAACTTTATAGCCTTTGAGCAAAAAATTTTATGTGGCTTCAAATTTAAAGTTTTTTATACCCTTGCTTTTTAATTTACCATTGTTAGATCATAGTTACCTCTTTATATGGACTCAATGATCTGAAAAGTAGGTTAGTAGGCTCGTGATATAGATTCTCACCTGCTGAGTTATTAGAAATATCCATTCACACTGTTTATTTATTTAATGGCGCATTGTTCATGAACAAAGCATGCGAATTTATGCTTGTGATTTTATCACAATCAATAAATTGTGTAATTATTATTATAAATTTGTTTACCTATCTATTAATAAATCAACAAAAAAAATCAACGTAAATATGTTGCTTACATAGAGTTCAATTATCTGGTAAATGTTTATTACCTAACGTCCTTCAATGGAATAGATTTTGGGAATAACAATGGGCACGTTTGGGTATCATTACCAATATCACAAATACAGCGTAGACTCAACACGCAATACAAATATTATAATTATTTCTATTCGATTCCTTTATAGCGTAACCTTGATGCATCACGCGATTTGAAAACCCGATTCAAATAGATTCATACTATAACTATATATTCTGTATTATCATTACTGTTAAAACGCTGAATCATTTTAAGATTATAAACAAAGGTACATTTGACTTAGTGGTGAATTATCCAAAATCATAAAATTAAATTCATGATTGGGGATGATTAACTGTTAAAACTCCCTATAGGTCCTCTCAGAGAGAAGGCAGCGATTAAAAGAGCGCTGCACTGGACCATAGATCCCATTTAAATTGATGATTAACATATTTTGAGGAAAATAAACAATTAAAAATAAATTGTTTACGTTTAATTTGATTATTATTAGGAAATAACAAAAATCATCACATGTGATTTAATTCATATTTAATTCACAGATTTATTATGATTTTGAAATATATATTTTCACATATTTGTCAATTTATCCAATTTTGTAGAATAAAATTTAAAATATTAAACATAATTTATAATTTCAATAAAGTCTTCATATTCATAATTTTTGAAATATAATTTATATTTTGAATAAATTAACGGAAAATGATGTTTTAGTTAATGGTTTATAAAAAGGGCTCTATGAATATGATTATTGTTTTATCAGTTAAAAGTGTGAGCAACGAGTATTTTACGATACATTCAACAAAATATTGAAATATAATTGAAATTACGCTTGCAAATTTTACTTTAAATGTTCGCTGGTGCTTTTAACCGTTCAACAGTAGTGGTAACACACGCAATCGTTAATGTAAAAACGGCATCCTGTGGTTTTATTCACCCTTATTTTCCTCATAGTGACATTATTTGTAAAAACAAAACCTTAACGTTTGAAATGTATAAAATTATTAAATTTTATTAGTAATTTCGAAATTATTTTTCCTTAATCCTTAATTAATTAATTAATTAATAACAATATATTATTATAAACTTAAAAACTAACATCTTTACTAAAAAATTACTAAAAAAATCATAGTTTTTTCTGTATTTGTGATTATTTTATTGGTTTTCCCCTTTGGCATGTAATTACTAAAGACATTATATATATAGAGAACAAGATAAAATTTGCTAAATGCAGATTTATTACATGCAAAAAAAAATATAAAATGAACACACATAAACACAGGATTCACTTACGTAATATCGACCTGTGCTACAATGTCGCTTACGCTTCAAAGACATACAACGGGACAAGTACAAAATATAGCTTACCCAAAATTCCTCACTAGTTCAACCCACGAATATCTTTAGATTTAGACGCAGTTGCCATCGTTCATCAATAACGTCGTTCTTTTTACACAACACTCAATGGGACAAGTACAAAACCTAGTACGCTCGAAACAGTTCTCATCACTACTCCAACAGTTCTCATCACTAGTCCAACACGCGAACGTAAACGTTTACGTTTAGACGCAGCTTTCCCTAGCGTTCGCTAATAGTGGAGTCCTTGTCGTGACCACTTCTCTCCGTCGCGATAGGGTGCCACTTGTCACACTCCGTCGGTCTTCCGCGAGCGTACCGATGCTCTATAACAAATCGACATGTTAATATAATAATATTGAAGAACATTATGTAACACTATAATAACATTATACGACAGAGCGCCCATTTGTTGCCTTGATATATGTCACTTAGTGTGAAATACTGCTTTCAAAGACAGTATGTAAAATGTTACTGTTTCCAGAGTTAAATAATTGCAACATTAGAGCAACAAATAACTTTTTTGTATCTGATGTTTCTCGCACACACCTGTAGAAACGTCGCTCCACAATAGTAATGCATTCACAGAGAACTTAATAGTAGATATCTATTTGTACAGAAGAGTCACTCCGCTAAATCGTTTATTTAGTAAAATGATTTATATTATGCCCAAACTGGAACCCTACTAGATTTTCAAAACACTATGGAAAATCGAATATTGAAATATAAATCTGAAAATGCTGCAGATTTCAAAACCGTAGATGAGAAAGAAATATCGTCACCGTAAAATTTCCTCTTTAGCAAATAATTCTGTCTCCTATAAATTTACGTCCTTTCATACCTGTGCATCGGAAGCGGGTGTGTTTGGCGTGTGTGGCGTGTTAGATCGCCCTTCATGCAGGCTGTGGGCACTCCTGGATGACCCCACTGGGGGGGACACGACGGCCCCGTAAGGAGGGGGCTCAGGCGGCCGCTCCGCATCGCGTGTACAGTTGAAATCTGATAGAAAAAACATTTTGATCCAACGTGCAGTTTGATTGAGTTTGCATTTTCAACGAACACAAATTCCTTTCAGAGATTTGTTGTATCGTATCGAAAAGTTTTCGAGAGTTTTTTTTATCAATGTTCAACTATGTTTCTCAATCGGATAATGTTGAGTTGTTTTAAATTAAAATTATAATTTTCTAAATGTATCTATCACCTTATTCCAAGAACAATAGAATTACGATGTTGTGCAAAAGTTAATGGAAATTACAAAAAAGTTTTTATAAAAAGTAACATTGATAAAAGTAATTTTCATACTCATCTAATATTACTGCGAATTTGACTTTTGTATTGCCGACAACAAAGCTGAAAGCGAGTAAAGTGTTTTCTTCCATATGAAATTAATATACTTTAATTTGGACAAAATGCACTCTATGAATTTTGTTTTTTTAAAGTGGTCAAAACCGAGATAGATAGTGGATGCTAATAAAACTAATATTTTCGATTGAAACTTGTTATTATTATAATTAATAATTACTTACGTAATTTATTTTTAATTTTTCTTTGCAATAATTGAAAACAATATCACAACTAACTTATCCGAAAATATCTTTCAACAAGTACCACTAGAATTATGTAAGTAATGCCCAGTGCATAGGTTCGTAACGGGCCTTTTCTCGTACGGGATTGGAAAAACATCGTCGACGTCCGCCAAGTTCCGTACGGGATTCCGCTGCGTATACACTATCGTATACATTTTCCATGAAACGATGTTTCCAAATCTTCACGTCCTGTCCCGTGCGGGGAAAAAACCCGTTACGTATGCATTGGGCTTAAATGTCTTCAAGGCAAGAGTGAATAAGTTTTTACTATTTGTAAGTTAATGCATTTTACCACCCATGACTACCTCGCCACTTACCATCAGGTGGGATTATAGTCAAGCATTAACTTACAAGATATTAACAAAAAACTTGTTACTCGTATGATTTAATAATTCAATAAGTGCTCTTAGGGAACCTTAACTAACACCATTTACAACGCCTAACCCACTGTAGAAATATAATTAAACAAGCCTGACTACATTAATTATTCAAAGTAGTTAAAGTAATGACAGCAAAAGCTATTAAAATAATATTTGGTTGTTCTGCTTTACGTGTTAAATCTCTATTAGCTGTCCATTGCGGATGAAACAAGTCACTGAAAACGTCTTGTATCGACAAACAAAGCAATGAAAAACAAATACGTTACCTTTCCCGAGCGGCACCACGTCTGGATTCTTGTCGTCCGGCTGTATGGGTGAATGGTTCGCGTTTCCCATAGAGCCTTTGTACGCCTTCACTGTTTGTATTGGAGCTAGAAAATATATTACCACTTCTTATTTTATGTTTTTGCTACACAACAACGAGAAATCGTCAGAATCGTGAATGGTATAATAAAATATTGAAAAACAGTGAGGATGAATTTTTTACTCGTCACGTACCTTATAGTGTGGAGCATCGTTGAAAAGGTCTTTCAAAAATATTATGGTAAATTTAAGACCATTTTTAGAATTAGGGGTCTGTTTGCGAAATATTTGGCTTTAAATTGCTAATTTTGGTTAGAGTCAAGTGTGGGGGACACTTGCCGGCTAAACGGTTGGACTTGACAATTGAAAATTTTCAAAAATAGGTTATTATGATGAATTTACAAGAAAAACTAAATATAAAAGCTATATTAGTAATAGTTAATGAGTAAAAGTCGATAAACTTACTTCGAAACCCTACATTGCGCGTGGCAAGACATGCACTTGCCCAGTTTTTGCCCAGTTTCCTCAGTTACAGAAGAGTTCTACCTACCTACCTACTCCATGCTTCGCAAATATTGATTAGTGGAGAAGTTAAATTCTATCTTGAAGTTTCCATTTCGTTGGCTGAACAATGAAAGTCTGCCATTTAGAATAACAACCAAGGCCTTCTCTGCGACATTTCATTGCATAAACACCCTTGCAGTTTGCAACTATTTACTCAGGTCGATTGAGATTGCGATTGCTTTTATTTTATTTACAGACAGTTGCAGGAAGGTTCTTTAAAGTTTAAAGGCTATTTTAAATACTAATCTATCATTAAAGGTGCCATTAAAGTTAGATAAGAATTTAAAATAGACTTTAATTTTTAAAGAACCTTTCTGTAACTGGCTGTTAACCTATTATTTTTCTCTCGTTATTTTCTTTCTAACCACAGGGCTACGAGCTTAATTTTATTATGCTAACTAACTATTGCCTACGAGTAAGGCCTTCTATCCACGACTCCACATAGATGCACGTCATATGCATGTAATCGTCAATTGTCACTTGCTTGCATCTTGCGTAATAAAAGTACAAAGTCTGTGCATGGTGCGGCATCATCTACGTTTCATTATTATGCAGCTTTCATGCGTTCGTCAAATGAAGCACTGTGGACAGTAGGCCTAAGTTTCTTGGCTTGAATGTTTTCGCAAATTTTAGTCGGAATGAAGTTGAAGTCTCGTCAGTGTGTTGTGCAAAGCTTTTGATGGTTCAAGCATTTTTTGAATTCGATCACTGCTTAAACTTAAAACTATCTTATTGTTTTGACGGAATTATCATAAAACACCTCAATAAATATCATGGAGATTTTATCAAGACAGTTTGAATCTAACATGAAAAATGTAAAAAAAACATCTGATAAAACTAGTAATTTTTTTTGGGTGTAGTAATTTCTGGACGCATCAATCCGATGGTGGGACAAGTAAATAAATGAAAAAGTGACTAAACTTCATATAACTTTCTTTCTGATTCCGTTGACCTATATAAGATTTTTTTTAATATGTCAGATGACCTAACCTAGTTTGGTAGTTTACTTTTAATAGAGCGGTGCCAACAAAAGTGGTCTCTTGGCACGGAGCTCAGTCTAAAAATTTGCAGCTCAAACTGCCTGACTAGAAATAGTGGAAATAGGTACAATGACACAATGAATTCAGTCAGTAAAATACTAGCTTTTGCCCGCAGCTTCGCCCGCGGTAGAGATCGATTTTTTACAAATCCTACTTACTTACTTTTACTTAGTTAGACTTAGGGCTTGTTTCACCATCTTCAAGTAGAGTCCTGAATAAGCTATTCGCCGGTTAAAGTGACGTTAAAGTGTCATTTTACATACATGAAATGTCAACTTAACCAACGAATAGCTTACTTCGGACTTACTTGAAGATTGTGAAACAAGCCCTTAGTTGCCTATGACTTAAGTAATTTACATATATCATTTGATAGCGTGAAATGCAAATAAATTTTACTAACGCCATCTATTAACAACATCCGGAACTAAATATCTAGCAACTAACAAAATATCGATCTTCCCATGGGGATGTTTTACCGCGGTAAAAAATAGCCTACGTTGATCTCCACCCTCCACACTATCTCCACACACAAAAACCATACCATATAACAGCTTCGTTGCGACATGAAAGACGGACAAACAAACAAACACACTTTCACATTTATAATATTAGTATGGATACAGTACAATGTGTATTGCACAATTTGCATAAAATAAATAATGTAGTACAAAATATTACATTAAACAAACAATCCCTCATTACAACCTTATTTACTATAAATAAAATAACCTTGATTGGGCTTGAGACTCTTATATTAATTATAGGGACTCATTTAACACCTTTGAGAATACCATGGAGACATCATAGCTTTGCAGATTTCCTCAAATTGTTTTTGTTCAACCATGTTTCTACATCTTATTTCTGCCTTAGCGTTAAGTTGCTCTTTATCTATTAAGCTGCGTATCCACTTGAGCAGCCTCGAGACGAACTGCCTCATCGCGAGCGTGCCGCGGGCTGCGGAAAGTTCATGCGTCTCCATTTAAGCAAGATAAAAGAGCATCGAGGTAACACGCCTCAACCAGAGCTACAGTTCTCTCTGTTTTGTACAACCATCTCCACTGAACAAACGGCTCTCACTGAGGCGCCTTTGAGCACGGACGTTTACCGACCTGGTGTTGTTCGCTGCGCGGCCGCACCGTTTGGTTCAAGTGCGGCAAGCCTCGACTCACGGCACGGTCTTCACTTGCTCTGCCGCGGGTTCCGAGAAATCTAAGGAACTTTGCTTATTGTTTGAATTTAATAAAGTGCCGTGCCGACCACGCGTATAGGTAATTTCGGCCTCTCTATAATATTAGTATAGATAGGTACTTATTATAAGTATTCACGTTGTATATCATTGCAATGCGGTTCTATTATACTGTCTTGCTTCTTTACCAGTACGTACAGTAGGTAGGTATTTATAGAACACTTAAGGACAAAGATATTTTTCCTGAAGCGAAGTGAGGGCGGATTTGTTAGTTACGTATGATACTATAATTAAGTCAAATCTCACTCATTATTCTTTTTAAAAAGGGATCCAACCTTTTATTTCCACGAATTAATACAATAATCACACATACGTCATGATCTCTTCGCGTATATAAGCAACACGAAACAAAACAAATTAAACGAACCGAAACTAGTACTTTCTCATCGATTTCGACATACCTCATATTACATTAGTCGGACGGTATTTGCACAACTGGGGTAATTTTGTCGAATCCGCAATGTATTGCCCAGTCCGACAAAAATAACGTTTGTTCATTCGCAACGCGTTCCAGTTTTTCGATTACCGTGATTTTTACAGCTGGCTTTTTGGCTGGGTTAGTTTTTGAATTAAAAATTCCCGAATGATTTCACCTGAACCCTTATTATTCAAAGTTTTGTATATTTCCCCGATATTTTTGTATATTTGTGTCACAAATCCGATGCAAGGGGGCGAAAAAAGTTAAGACATACATTGTACACCTACTGAGTGACGGAGTTACATCGGTTAAAACGAGATTTAGTTTTTGGGAATTTTTGTAGGTGCTATGAGGGGTATGTTTTACTTCGAATTATAGGAATTCTTAAATAAACATAAGACTTTGGTAAAATTCCAAAAAAAAAATTATATCTACTGTATCTCAGAAGATAAAATGTTTCATAACGAATTCATTCTACATTGTAAAAAAAAAATAATTGTAGAATGAACTAAGACCATAATTATCAGCTCGTGAAGCATTATTTAACGTATTTTTTTTTTTGTTTAATGTTATGTTATTTCACCAATTTCGTAGCTGAAGCAAAATTATGTTAACTAGATAATTTATAGGTTTAGGTACGGAATGTTATAGAAGGAGAAACGTATTCCAAATTATAATAAGCAGAGATATCCCCGCAAATATCTGAGTAAACTAAACGTAGAATGCTGATATTCTGATTTATTGGCCTGTATATTGTCTGGGTATGCCTGAATGTGCTTCAGTACTAATGCATAGAAGGCTGCTATGCTATGGAAGTGCGTTCAATTAAGAACCCTCGCCACGCGTTAATAAATTAAACTCAGTTCTGAAATTAAACTCGATATTAACCGAAAATTGGAGTTAATATAGTCAATATTTTATAATAATTAGTTAAAAAACTAAATACGCACTTTATAGTGTCAATTTAGGTCCTAAAATATTTTACTTTTATGAAAATAGCCGGCAAACGAGCTGACGATCCACCTGACGGTAAGGGGCTATCGTCGCCTATGTACATCAGCAACACCAAAGGCATCACTGATGTTTAGCCGGCCAAGAAAGAGAGAAGAAAAAGAAAGAAATATGAGCTCAAGGGGTAACCAGTAACAGGTGAAGAGTTCCACTATTCAGGTACTGACTCCATCATTAGATGACCTCCAAACTAAGTTTCAAATAGCCAAATCATCCAAGCAGCTTGTATATTGTATTTAATATAAGTATACAAGCATAATTATAGTCGCTTGAATCATTTTCATCCACTCTCATTTGAGTTTTACGAGCAAGTACTGCAGCTACGCAGAACATTTCTAACCTGATTTATCGGAGTGTGTATTGCTTACATCTAGTCGTTTGCCTCTAATGGGTCGGAGATAGCCACTGCAGCTTAGCCCTCAGTAACAGACGTAGTGCATTGGGTCTTAGTGTAAGCTGTGAATTTATAACATTGTAAGCGTCACTGATATACGGTGGAAGACTATTCTCAACTTCATTGTAGTAGTAATGTTCAAAATTTAAAACTTCACCTCTCACGAAGTTTGAAACGCTACTGTTTGATTGGTTTTCACACAATTGTTTTTATTCACTTAATGACTTTATGGAATTTAATTGCACATATTGACCTCGAAGTTATATTTTGAGGCTATTTGTTGACGTATTAATTGTATTATTATTATTTAAGTTGATTATTATTTAAGTTAATTATTGATTATTACAAGTTCGTATTGATTAATTTTATAATATAAATTAAATACAATTCTGATTAATTATTGTACGTAATATTGTAAATGTTAATATCACTAAAATGTTGCATGCCGACATCGGCCAAATATGTTTGAACGCCTGGTAAATTACCATATTTTCTACTTGTACCATATTTGTGGCAATGATACAAATAAATAAATAAATAATGCATTTTTATTTGAGCAATCGGATAATCTACTTAGATCCAAAAGAATACATTTTTCTTTCTTAAAACGCTCATGAAACTTTCTTAATATTATCCATTATATAACAGGAGTAGTAATCTGATCGAAATTCATACTCTTTACTCAGGTATTTTCAAGAATTTTTACTTATTGGCAAGAAGTGTTAAAATGTTCTTATTCGTTACATTATTTACAATAATGTTTCGACTAGTCCAACCTATCCGATTTTTTATTGCGTATTAGTGCTTAGTACCTCCTACACAATTCCATATGAAAATGATGTCAATGAACCAATAACAATATACGAAATCAGAAATCACTAATGAAATATCGATGTATCGCGTCGATATTATAACGATACAGAGCTCTGACACGCAATTTGCCACTTAGTATTTAGCTTTCACCTGGTACTGAGGTGGCACTGACAATTTTACTATTAATGTTACACTGTATTCATACGAAATTCAATTCAAACGATATTTTCTAGTAACAATAGATTAGACAACTTGTCTTTCATTAACCTGTCATGTACAGGTTAATTTATTATCCTACTTTTACTTTTGACTTTCATATTTATAAATATTATAAATAAATATCATACTAATATTATAAATGTGAATGTATTTTTGTTTGTTACGCTTTCACGCAAAAACTACTAAACCGATTTGGCTGAAATTTGGAATGGATATAGCCTATACCTTGGATTAAAACATAGGCCACTTTTTATCCCGGAAAAGTTAAGGTTCCCGCGGAATTTGTAAAAATCGATCTGTACCGCGGGCGAAGCCGCGGGCAACAGCTAGTTATAAATATAAAAGTCAGTACGGATGTGTGTTAATCTTGTACGCTAAAACTACTGAACGGATTTTCATGAAATATTGCCCACAGATAGACCATGTTCTGAAATAAGATATAGGGTTCTTATTAACCCGAATAATTCTTGACAAAAATTAACAGACTTCAAAAGTAGAGATAACTCAAAAACTACTCGTCAGATTTCGCTCATATTTAAATAGGACCACAAAACAAGCACCAGCTTTCGAATAAAAAATAATCATGAAAATCGGTTCACCCAGTCGAAAGTTCTGAGGTAACAAACATAAAAAAATACAGTCGAATTGAATACCTCCTCCTTTTTTGAAGTCGGTTAAAAACTCGGGCAATGCCGCGAGCAAAGTACTAGTAGGCACTTATTTCTGAGGAATGTAGCACACACATACACGAGCACAAAGAAAGAAAAAGAGATACAAAGTAAATTTAGTATTATTAGGTTATGTGAGAGGCTCCAATCGAACTGAATTTCAACCTGATTCCACGAGCAAAGGGTGAGTTCTACCTTACTGAACAACAACACGGCCACTCCAAGTCCCACTGGAGATTACTAGGTTTTTTGCACTCCGCTTAATTTCAGCAGTAGAATAGACTTTTAGATGACAGATGACTCTTAAATCAACTTTTTTATGGAAATAGATGGCAAACGAGCTGACGATTCACCTGATGGTAAGTAGCTATCGTCGCTCATGGACATCAGCAACACCAAAGTCATTACTGATGCGTTGCCAGCCAAGAAAGAGAGAAGAAAAAGAAAGAAAGAAAGAACTGACTCTCAAGCCCCCAGCCGGAACACGACGAGTCGTTTGGCGGCTGACTCATGCTCAAGGCTGGTAGCTATCCAGGCGAACCCCATGGAGAAATAGTAATAGTAGTAATGATATTAATTAACAACTGTTGTATTGTTGTTGTGTTACCTAACACAACAATTGTCACTATATTTAGCGCGGTGGAGTATGCTCTAGGCCTCCTCAAATCCTCCTTAAGTCAGTGTCGAAGTGCCCTTTGTGTCCTGCAGCGTATTTTTAAGAGTTTGAAGACGAATCACGTGATATTGGATGAATATCTGTGCCTAGCATTGGTCGATCATCGTCAATCAGGCATTTTTAACCGACTTCAAAAAAACGAGGAGGTTCTCAATTCGACTGTATTTTTTTTATGTTTGTTACCTCAGAACTTTGGACTGGGTGAAACGATTTTGATGATTCTTTTTTTTATCGAAAGCAGGTGCTTGTCATTTGGTCCTACATAAATTTGAACGATATCTGATAAGTACTTTTTGAGTAATATTGAAGTCGGTTATTTTTTGTTAGTAAAATTTAGATTTTTTTTTGGTTTTGTTAGCTAATATTTTATTTTCTTTTGTTCGTGTATTAATTATTGTAATAGGTGTTGACCGTTCTAATTAAATAAATAAATAAATAAATAAATAATAAATAAATACATACGATTTGGTTGTAGTTTTTCATCCAGTGTCACGTGATCTTTCTTCAGATACCGCTTTGAAGCTTGCCCATTAGATACAAATGTAAACTTCTTGGTATTTACTAACGTTATACGAGTAGCCATTAGTCAATATGATCTTGACATTAATCATTGATTAACTTCCTTTTTATTATACTTTAATTTTTTTCTCTTTTCATTAGATACGAAAGTACTGGATGCTTCATTATTATAACGAGAATCGCTAATATCGTCAACATTAATGGCGAACGTCCACCTTTGAAGTGGACTTATAACAGTTATGTTTCCGATACACGTGATCGTAGCCGCTCCTACCTTGGATTTCAGAGATAGTGATTTGGATTTTATTATTTTAATAGAATACTAAAACCCGATTGCTGGAAAATCACGCTCTATAAATCATGCAACAAGAAACGTTCATCTGAAGTTTTTATGTGTGTACAATATTTACTGTTCAATATTTAATTTTGTCGTCTGTTAAATAAACTCTTTACCTAATAAATACATACATATTCATCGATATTCAAAGGATTGCATTGACTCAAACACGTGTAAGTAATATGGTGTAAAAAAAATTAACTTAGGATTGACTTTAATTCTGACTGATTCACTTACTCCCCAACTCAGAGTCACAAAGGGTTACTTTAATCTTTCCTTAGTAAATCATCGCCGTACAAATTCTGTACTAAGGAACGATTTAAGTAACCCTTAGTGAATAGTGACTTTGAGTTGGGGCGTTAGACTTAATTTAAAAGGCAAGTAAGTATAAAATAACCTTCACTGCTATATTTGAGTAGCGTGGTAGAGTATATTCTAGTACTCCTAAGGTGGAGAGACCAGTGCTCAGAGTAGTCTCATGTGATGGGTTGAAGCCAATTAAAGGTCGATGCATACGTAACGTTGACGGGACGGGGACGAGACGGAACGTGAAGTTTAGGAAACATCGTTTCATAGAAAATGTAAACGATTGCGCATACGCCACGGAGGCACGGACGGGACGATAACGGGGCGCGCACGTATATTTATGCCCCGTCCACGTTCCGTCCCCGTCCCCGTCCCGTCAACGTTACGTATGCATCGACCTCTAATGATAAAATGTTTTGTGGACAACTTCATATTTTATTATGGATTCGCGTTTAAAAATAAAGGATTAATGCTTCTTCCCCATTTCTGTACTCATAAGTTGAAATAAAATTGTCTTTATACGCAATCGCAGGCGTAGTGAAAACTTAATAAAACGTCTGTATCCAAGTGACGAAACTTCAACAGAAATGTGGGACATAAATCACATTGGAAATGCAGTGAAAATCATCGCAGCTAGTGGGCTCGAAGGCGTTTGAAATTCCCGGCACGCGAGAATCTGCTTCCATTGTAAAGTTCTTTAGTGATGCGATTTCGATTTATTTTCTAGTGAAGTATTATATTGGTATCAGAAGAGACGTACACTAGATTTGGGGTACGAAAGATAACACTAGTGACGCCACGTTGTAAACTAAGTATGGGACGTTATTTGATACAATTTTTTTCGATTTTCAGAAAGTTTTTTGTTTCACATTATCTATCATTTACTCATTTTTTTATAGAAATAGCCGGCGAACGAGCTGACGATCCACCTGATGTTTAGTGGCTATCGTCGCCCATGGACATCAGCAACACCAAAGGCATCACGAGCTATCCAGGCGAACCCCATAGAGAAACAATAATAGCAATAATGGTATTAATTAAGAATTAAAATCATTAAAATCAATATTACCAATACAATCCCTCGAGGGGCCCTACCAATAGAGGGCCGGATTTAGTCGCCTTTTACGACACCCATCCGGCATAGGATTGGGGTTAGTATTCTAAGCCGCCCCAATACGGCTAAAAACTCATTCTTTATTAATATAATTTAATTATTACCGTACCTACTAACTGTGTATTTTCTGTTTCGCTGTAAAAGCACTTTACACGAAGTATTTACAATTATTTACAAATAATATAATAATAACCAACCCTTGCTTCTTTGAGAAAGCAACTCCATTTGCCTTTTATCCATTTTCTAATTTCATCGATGATTCATATAACACTGTACGTCCACAACTTAAAAATATAAACAAAATGTCAAACATTAAAATGTGCAGGACGGGGAAATATTTGTTATTGAAGTTTGTATTGATACATCGTCCTGAATGTATTAACTCGAAACTTTTTATTAACTCGAAACATTGTTTATTTCAAAGCAAAAACTACAGTCTTTTTTTATGGAAATAGCTGGCAAACGAGCTGACGATCCACCTGATGTTAAGTGGCTATCGTCGCCCATGGACATCAGCAACACCAAAGGCATCACTGATGCGTTGCCGGCCGAGAAAGAGAGAAGAAAAAGAAAGAACTGGCTCTCAAGCCCCCAGCCGGAACACGACGAGTCGTTTGGCGGCTGACTCATGCTTGAGGGTGGTAGCTATCCAGGCGAGCCCCATGGAGAAATAATAATAGTAATAATGGTATTAATTAAGAATTAAAATCAATATTACCAATATAATCCCTCGAGGGGCCCTACCAACAGCGAGCCGGATTTAGTCTTTGATATTTCAGACATTCGATGCTGAAATACACTGAATCCCTGTAATTCGTTACTTTAAAACAAAAGCCATGTACTATTATTTCTTCTGTGCTAAAACAAAGAACCCTATTGTATAATTAGTTAATTCACAATACCCAATTTACCTCATAAAATTATACAGGTGCGTGAGAGATTCGAATCCATTATACTGAAATAGGGAGCTAAATTTCAAGCTTTCGCTGCTCAACATTATTAAATTATACATAATTATCTCCAAAGTGCAACATTTACTTTGAAACGGATGTCGCAAAAGGTGACGATAATGGTGTCATAAAAATTCAAACTTAAGCCATTTGCGAGTAAAGCTGTATTCAACACGCGATCGGATAATGTATATTCCGCAAGTGTATATAACGAATGAATAAGGCACATGTTACAGTAATTATTATTATCTGAGGCGAATAATATTTAATTGATTAGTGAAAACTAACTGGAAATTAAAAACCAACTCAACTGAGGCATCTCATGGTAAGTGGTAATTTTATTAAATTTACAGTAAAAGATTATTTAAAGAACCAAGCCTACCCAGCTTTGGGCTCAGTGGGGGGAGGAATCAGATACTAAGAACACTTTTAAGAAGCAAATGGACAACGTGCATTCTGTCACTGTAATTTCTAATATATTCTATAATGGAAGTTTATAGCTAGATAAGCAATTTTAAACCCTATTACTATGTAAGAGCATAATAAAATTAAGTTGTACAAAATCCGGACTGGGTCCTAGCGTCATTGCTTGGTCTTTTATTAGGTTCAACCCAAGCTAACTTTGTGTAAGACGGACGGACGATGGACTTTTTCTCTAATTACATTTAAGAGTTCTTAATGCCAGTCAAACAAATAAAACCCATATGAAGTATGTAACAGACATAATATAGCACTTAAACTATGTCTAATACATACTTGTTTTCCAAAATTCAGGTTCAGTGCCCAGTTTTGAAAAATCACGGTCGTCTAAGATTAAACAGTACATCCATAGTTTACAGAAACACAAATTGAGAAGATAATATTATACTATCGCGAATCTTTGACAGGGTTTTAACTTGAATAAACATTCAGATATTTTAGATCATAGCTCTCATTTTCTATAATTTACTTCAATAATAAATAGGTACTAAATAACAATAATAATCATCATCTGACAAAAGTAAATGCATAATATTTGCAGAATTAACCCTAGAAACCTTATTTTAACCTATGTTAAGAGTAACCAGGAGTAGAATTTACTCCAATGAAGAATGTTAATGAAACACTTGATAAATCAGTCAAATATATTTATAACTTAGTAACTAACTAAAACTGATTATAATTTTAATTAAATAATAATTTTACAATAACATAATACATATTATTCATTATTATTTCTTTTAAATAAAACAAAGCTCTGTAAATAAACATTGACTTTAGTAGGAACTATACCTACTCATAAAAAAGCGGCCAAGTGCGAGTCGGACTCGCCCATGAAGGGTTCCGTAGCAGCAAGTAACATAATATAAAAGTTCTTGTAGTTCGTTGTAACTCTGATCAATTTTTTTGCGGTTTACGATTTATGACGTATTAAAAAAAACTACTTACTAGATCTCATTCAAACCAATTTTCGTTGGAAGTTTGCATGGTAATGTACATTATATATTTTTTTTAGTTTTATCATTCTCTTATTTTAGAAGTTACAGGGGGGACACACATTTTACCACTTTGAAAGTGTCTCTCGCGCAAACTATTCAGTTTAGAAAAAAATGATATTAGAAACCTCAATATCATTTTTGAAGACCTATCTATAGATACCCCACACGTATGGGTTTGATGAAAAAAACATTTTTGAGTTTCAGTTCTAAGTATGGGGAACCCCCAAAATTTATTGTTTTTTTCTGTTTTTGTGTGAAAATCTTAATGCGGTTCACAGAATACATCTACTTACCAAGTTTCAACAGCTTTTATAGTTTCGGAAAAAAGTGGCTGTGACATACGGACGGACAGACAGACAGACAGACAGACAGACAGACAGACAGACAGACAGACAGACAGACATGACGAATCCATAAGGGTTCCGTTTTTTGCCATTTGGCTACGGAACCCTAAAAATGGTGCGATCGAACTTAAAATCCCAAGATGCAGAAGACATTATATAAAACAGAGTTATTTATAACAATTTTGTATCCAATAAAATTTAAGTCATATAAATGCCTCAAGGTCTTCTTTCGATTTATATTGTCCCCTGTTTTTCTATTTTTTTATTGTACGTATATTTTACCAATTATATCATCACCAATAAAAGCTAGAAAACATTCTAACGAAGAAAAAGCCTTCTCAGCCAGGGAAGTAGGACTTGACTGGATATATACCTACTATATTTCTACCGGGAAGTTATGGAAAATCTTTTGTCATTTAGTCCCATCATTTCATGTACTAATAATAAAATAAAGCATTAAAAATCAATAGTAACAATAATAAATAAAATGCAAAATCCTACTTCATTGGTAACTATGAGTAAAAACTTAGCTCCTATTCTACAAAAGCGATCTTATCTGTGATCTGATGTGCGCTAGCGTTGAAGTACGGCACTCGATATGCGGGGAGAGGCGAGGAAAGTACTTGTGGACCCCAGGCGATGTAACATTAAAATTGACACCACTGTTAACATTTTATTCCAACTTATGAGTAAAATTTACATAGGTCACCCTTCTAGGGTTAAGTAAGGTTAAATTGTAGCTAAACCGCAGACCTTTCCACGGTCAGACAAGTGAGAAAGAACAGAATAAAAATAGCACTTTAAAATGACTTCCTGAGTGGCCGACAGTGCATTGTCAACATTACAGAAACGATAAGTAGTTGAAAACGGCTCTAAGGGCTTGTTTCACAATCTTCAAGTAAGTCCGAAGTAAGCTATTCGTTGGTTAAGTTGACATTTCGTGTATGTAAAATGACACTTTAACGTCACTTTAACCGGCGAATAGCTTATTCAGGACTCTACTTGAAGATTGTGGAACAAGCCCTAAGAATAATCGAATGCTCTTGAGAATGTTCCCTTATAACTTAGATTTCTGTATTATGTGGAGTTCAACGTTACATTTACATTTGAGAATAATTGAATAACAGTTGAATATTTCATATCGTAAGTCTTTGTATGAAGCTTTTGAATACGAAATCCCTTGTCCCTTATACCCGTTCCAAATTGTTTTATCCTTATCTTAAGAGCTTTCAGATCGTTATAATAAAATCATATATTTTTATGTTTTCTCTTTTCTTTTGTTATAATAAAATGTGGGACGTCTCCATTACTCAAACTCATGTTTATGACGTCATGTTGAAATAAGTAGTACTTGTAATAATGTACACTTGTAAAAATGTATTTAATATACTTTATTTGCCTGGATGTATGTTTGTGTATTGGATATGATGATTATATTATGACATAATTATGTATTTATCTGTGTAATGATAGTATGACCACCATGAAACGGCCAACTAGATCTGCTGGAAAGGATCTATTAGGAATAAGTACTGCATTTGTACAAATGTACTGTATGTACTCTCTTATTCTGTATTGTATATACAGTCGGCCGTAGAAGTAGCTTAACATTTTAGTACTTTGTAATAGTAACTGTTTCGACGGTTTCCTAGCAACATCTATGACAAATTCAAGAAATGTAATGTGACAAGGTACTAAAATGTTAAGCTACTTCTGCGGCCGACTGTACATGAAATTAATAGATAAATAAATAAATAAAATTGATATTCAAATTTAATGAGAATTATAGTTCAGAAATCAGCATAGCACAATATTTTAATAGTCTTTTATGAGAAAGATTTATTGGAAAATGGCTTATGGAAATATTCAAATATTTTCGTATCTAAATTGTGAGTATAAAAGTGTATTTATTTCTGAAGTGAATTAAATCAGCAATTTATTCCATCCTCCGTTCTTAAGTATAAATATAACTAATCATACACTATTTAACATAATATTAAAAATGGTAATTATACATGAGTGGATAAACCCGTCACCTAGTTCCATGTTATTATACGTATAATATTATATTTGTAAAGTCACATCGCTGCTCTGAATGGTCTCGCTAACTTGAATAATTAGAAGTTTCACGTGTTGTTCCCACAGAGAATATAGTTTCAGTGACGTGTTTGTTGAATTTACTAGTAATTTCATAAATTTATAACTTGCTTTCTATATACCTATATCATTACTATCTGACAGAGATTGTTCTAAAATACTGGTAAATTAATGGATTTCATTGATAATATAAACCTCTTTAAATAATGTGTATTGTGCTGAATAACAAGACAATTATGTTAGGTTGAAGATATTTTAATGACTTTCCATCAGGCAGTTTCTTTGCTCGTATAGCTACTCAAGGTCAAGGTGTCTTAGTTCAGTTACTATTATACAAAATTGATCAAGCTACTACTGATCGCTTACGATTATCGTGACATTTCTTGGGCTTTCATAGTTCAATGGAATGTCGGCGACCTCAGTCAGTATGCTTAAACAGCAGTTCTTAAGTCAAGTCAAAATCTAACTCAAATTATTTTTGTTAATTGCCTAAATATCACTCTAAAATACAGAAGTTAAAATAAGAAATGTTCATGGATGGATACTATTGTAATAAATTAAGCGCCTTGGCGTGCTCCACATTAAAAGTCTTTATTCTTGTCAATATCAATATTCTTGTCAAGTCGAGACAATTGCTTAACAAAATGACTGCGGATCTCTCAAGTAAGTTTATCCTGTTAAGAATATATTGCTAAGATTCTAGGGCGTACCTTCATACTGGATTGGTTGGTGATGCCGTTTCCTCGCCAGCAATGCGATGATCGCTACCACAGCAAGCGTTCCCACTATCCCAGCTACGATGCCCAGCACCCAGCTAGCGTCTATGTTGCCGATGTTCGCAGATTTTGCTTCTAGGTACAAAATAAAACAATTTTACATTAGTTAAATAAACTCTTGCACACAAATACAATTCCCATAGGATCATCTGTGTTGCAGATGGCATGGATAACACAATGTCACAAATATTGAAGTTCTGTGAAAAAATCTGTCAATTAAATATCTGCCCCAGTCAAAGATCAAATCGAGGACCCCTACTTCATAGGCAAAGTGTGCCTACTTAGGTACTGGTACCTCTTCACCGATCATGATTCCGATCATCGCTTGTTGATTGTAAGTTATCATTGTCATTTTTTTTCGTCGTACACTTTTTGTTTCATGTAGCCCCAAAAATAATAATCAAGAGGCGTTAAATCAGGAGACCGAGAGAGAGGTGGTCCAGTAGCATGGTCCTCCAAGGTCTCAATTGAAACAGAGAATTCATGCTGCTGCTACAGAAATAGGAGCGAACCTTTCGAAGTGCAAATAACAAGCTTTGACTCGTCATTTAGAGCCTTAGCCTGTATTAACGCCAAAGGCAGTCATTTCGAAAATGTTATGAATTAATTATTGTTTTTTTTTAAATAAATGATTTTAATTTGCACTTGTTTTTATTGTTTCCTAACATTTAAAATTATTCTATCAAAGGGCAAAACGTATTTTTGATAGTAAGACACTTAAATGTTCCACTAGCCTGGTTTTAAAAGTGTACTCTTCTTATTATCGAAAATAGGGTGCATATTTCAAGAGTTTGTAGTTCGGTAAAAGATTTAGATAACTACAAACATGTTCATGAGATTTTGTAGGTAATATCATGTTGTTTAATGATAATTGATAAAATAATAATATTCATAGGGCATTTTTCCAACTTTTTAGCGAAATTAAATAAAAAAGGGTAATTTTTTCAAAAAAAATTCAGTTAGGCGCTCCACCCACTGAAGACGCGTCCCGCCGCGGTGCGCGGAGCGACAGATAACGCGCGCGGCGACGGAGGCGCAGATCTGCCTTACCTAGCGGTGTAATCTGCTCCCCCGCGCGGTGATGCAGATTACGACGGCATAAACTCATATGTTCACCGCGCGATCTGTCATATCCCGCGGTACGCCCCGCGCTCCCGCGCAGATCGGCAGAAACTGCGCGCGGGGCCGCCTTCCCGCGCGTCTCCGCATCGGCAGTGTGAAGTGCTAGGCGTGATTTCTATATAAATTGAGATATTTGCATACAATGGTAAAATCTGCCATCCCGCGCCCCGTCGCGGTGCGCGGTGCAGTGGGTGGAGCGCCTAAAATGTCTTTAAAAAATATGTTCTATTTAATTTTGGGTAGATTTTATACCTCGAATAGATAAACTATGATAACAACTGGTAAATTAAAAAAACAGAATGAAAATAAATGTAAAAACAATAAAAATATGTCGAAAATAGTGCAGCAAGTCAGGTTTTTTTCCAAAAAAATTAAAAAGCTAATAAAAAAAAGAACCAAACCGATTAGACCTGTACTTTATTGGTTTTTTGTTGATAGTTTTGTCCAAATAATCCATAGACGCCGGGTGGTCACTTGGCCCTGGGACACCCTGTATATTAAGATAAGTCTAGGTCTATATGTATATGTATAGCTCTTGGATATTTGCGATGTTCTATCAACGTATATCCGGGTCAATCGCGCCATAAAAAATCCTATTCGCGTCACACAAACCTATCAACGTCACCAAGTGGTTCACCTATGGAACTTGTGATGGCATAGTTATTAATAACTAGCGTTTTGCCTCGGCTTTACCCACGTTTTCCGGGGTACTATGAACCCTACATGTTGTTCCAGGTCGTGGTGTACTTGAGTGCAAAATTTCATGAAAATCCGTTCCGTAGCAAGAGTAACAAACATCTTACATCATAAATAAATAAATAACGCTTCACACTCATAACCCCACACTAGGATTCCCTGTGTCGTGGGTGCCATGGACAACACACTAGACAAGGACATTCACACCCTGACCGAGAACAGAAATTCAAACTCATCATTCAAATTTCCGCTTTGCTGGTAATCAAACTCAGGACCTTCGGTGCGGCGATTCGGCATGTTAACCATTGCGCCACACGGGTCGTCAAGCATCAAAAAACTTTTACATTTATAGTATAGTAGTTTAATATACTGCTTTACCTGTATGCAACGCCAGTCTTGACATCGTATGGACTCTTAAAGTGGTTATTTCAGATCTTCCTCTGGCGTTATTGGCATAGAAGATGAGCTTCAACTCTTTGCCAGATCCTAAGCCCCGGAGCTTCCATACTGGTGTAATGGTAGACACGTTGGCAATAAGGATGCCAGACTCCCAGGCTTCCACGAAGTATGTTGTCTGAAGACCGCCATCATAACCTGAACAACGGATATTTAATGTTTACGTATCTGTAAATCGATGACCTTTTATTACGAAATTTGATTGGAAAACCGTCCATTTTTCGTTCAAGATTTTTTCTAATTCTACTGAAAATCACAAACACCTGCCTAAATATAAAAACATTAAAGTGATTTTTTTTCGTTTGACGTGATTAAGTAGGACTCTGTGCGTTTGACCATACGAATTCGTTTTTACCTTGTTATCTCCGAAACTGATTGAATTGAATGACTGGGACGAAGATAATTATGTGCATTGTCACAGTACACATCCTATGACCCACCTTACCCATTGCTGAGATTTAATGCACCTTAACAACTCATACAACTTGAAATATGAAGATTTGTAACCAAACTAACCTGCAATACATCTCAGCTCAACGGAATCATCCGTAAGATTCAAGGCTGAACAATTAGTTGGAGGATCTGGTCGTACCGCTGGTAGTAACGTGTACTTGCAGGGTTCGATCTGCTGTCCCGCGAGGTTGGTAGCCCTGCAGGCGAGCGACCCATAGTCCGCCTCGGATGTAGGGGTGAAGGACAGAATAGAACGGCTTGCACTGTCCATTGTGAACTTGCCCTAGTAAATAATATGAACGTGGATTAATAAAACACTTTTTTCGAAATGAAATGAACTAAAAAGATGAAAAAAGTCTAAATAAACAAATTCATAATGGTATTTTAACAACTCACAAGAACAAGAACAGAACAGAATAAATTGTGTCAATATTATGGTATTTAGTAAGGAGATTGATGTAATGTTTGCAGAAAGGGATAAATGTATTGTCTTCCGAATACGAATATTCTTATTTGTATCTCAAATACAATCCAATTCCATTACATAAGCCAATATAATTGTTTATGGATGAAACAAATGAGTAGAAGAATCTCACCGGTTCCAACTCAATGGTTCCCATAGTGTTGTTGAGCGTCCACTGGAAGTTCTTGGGTGGGGGGAAAGCGTCCACCTCGCAAGCTACTCTCGCGGCTTCGTTGATCGCAGCACCCACTATAGCTAGCCCCGGGTTCTTGCATACTGGCTTATCTGTTAAAATAAGTTAATTAATTAATAGAACAATAGTTAAAATGTGTTTTATAAGAAGTAGGACCTATGCTTTGTTTACCGGAACCGAAACGATTGTTATTCACTTTTTAACCGACTTCAAAAAAGGAGGAGGTTCTCAATTCAACTGTATTTTTTTTATGTTCTTTACCTCAGAACTTTGGACTGGGCGAAATCGATTTTGATGATTCTTTTTTTAATCGGAAGCTGGTAGCTGTCATGTGGTCTCATATAAATTTTATTGAAATTTGACAATGGCACCCATGATAAAACCATATAAGTCTTAAAATTGTATTAAGTAAGCGCGACAAATGGATGAATAACTCAATGCCACGCCAACCGATTTCGATGATTCTTTTTTTAATCGAAAGCAGGTGCTTGTCACATAATTCCACATAAATTTGAACGAGATCTGACAAGTGGTTTTAGAGTAACTTTGAAGTCGGTTATTTTTTGTTAGTAAAATTTAGATTATTCATGCTTCACTTGAATATTATTATCTTTGCCGCATTTTTTTGATATAGGGGACAAACTTTGTTGTGCTATTTGGAATAGAAACCATATATTACAAATTTTATTCTTCCTGAGAAGCCAAAAATTAAGTTAGCATCAATAAATTGATGTGATCAACTGAACTTGAATTTACTATAGTGACAAATGAAGTTAGTACCAAGTGCAGTCTTACTGCATTACTAACAAAACAATGTCTTCTTTATGCGTCTCGTATTTACAGGCATAAAACGATACTGCAATATTCATCAGTCAATTTCCTTTTATAGCTTCCAGTGGCGAAACATTATTTTATCTGCATGGGCTACAGAGCAAGTAAGCGTTTATAAATTCACCGATTCACGCCAAAACTTTTGTCAATAAATCAATGTTCCAAAAACCAGACCGCCGCTTGTTACATGGCAATGTCCGTTGTGATCTATATACTATACATAGATGAATCCATATTTCCCTTGATTGTGGCATCACGCGTGAACGGCTGAACGATTTCTTAATTATTTTTTTATTACATTTGTTATTGTCAGGAGAAGGTTATTTAAGAAAAAAATAAGAAAGTTGCGCAGAAAATTAGAAAATTTAAGAAAACTTAACGAGCATTTTAACTTAACGACTTTTCTAATATAATTTTTCTATTTTATGTCATGGGATCATACGTGAACGGCTGAACCGATTTCGCTAATTCTATTTTTGTTGTGTTCGTTATTGTCAGGAGAAGGTTTTTGTGTAAGAAAAATTAAGAAACTTGCACAAAAAATTGGAAAATTAACGAAAACTTTTTTAACGACCATATTAACTTTTCTAATTTAACCTTAGCAACATAACTTTTTTATTTTATAACTATCAGTCAAAGGAGAAGGAGAATGATGAGAGGGAGAGAGAGAGGGATAGGGATAGGGAGAGAGAGAGGGGAGAAGGAGGAGGTAGTTGTTAGGCGGTACAAAGTTCGCCAGGTCAGCTACTTAAAAATAAAAATCGGATTATTTCAGTACCACAAAAGGGTTTTTTATCAGTCACTCTTTGTATTGTTTAAAACGTAGGTATATATTCTAATTTGATTATCATCACAAATGGGAAGGAGATAGATTCTAGTTCTAGATATGTTCGAGTGAAAGTAGAACTTCTAGACTTCATTCACCTATGCACCCAGATGTATGCCTCCTACCTATCTAACATACCTATAATGCACCTTGTATAGTTAACTTCGTTGTTTGTTCAACTCTTACATTATTAAAACGAATTATTTACTTTTAACATAATATATTTTTCTAGTCCAAAATAAAATAAGCATAATAGCATCATATTGTAAGTCATATCAGTTGCCAATTTAAGCCTAAGCAATACATGATTTTAAACTGAACTCATCGGGGACTGAACACATTTTAGTATACTATGGGCAATGTTAAAGGCGTAACAGATAAAATAGGCAGGATTTTAAATAGAAAATACGAAAAAAAATTTACGCCTTATAAGAAAGTCGCCGCCTTTTTACTTTCCCCCAAGGATAGAATTCCTTACCAGTGTCCAGGGGTGTATAAAATTGACTGCAGCTGCGGGAACAGCTACATCGGACAAACAAAACGATCGATATTGCGATATTGATATGCGCTGCGGCGCATAAAAAAACATATCGCAGCAGTTAAAAAGAACGACAGGAATAAATTAGCTGTTGCAGAACATCTTCTCGAATCGGGTACTAAGCATTGGATCGAGCTTCACAATCCGCAGGTGATTGCCACGGAACGCCACCACATACCACGGCTAGTGCGTCAAGCCATCTAAATCAAAAAACACCGCAAAAATTTTAATAAGGAGGACGGTTTAGTGGTTAGATTATGCAAGTCTCAAAAAATGTCTAGTGTTGTGCGGCAAGATGTGGTCAGTGTTGAGTGTCGTGATATGGCTCACAAAGCTCATAAATGATCGAGACGTAAGGTAGATAGACTGATGTATTAGTGTCAAACGTCATCCGACATCTAACATCCGGTATCTGACATCCGTCGTCCGTCATAGACCAATAATCAATGTCGTCTGTCAACCTGTCAAAATGTAACTGGGTCAAAATATTTGCGTATAAAATATAAATCGTGAGTACCCGTATTATACTAAAAATAAGCCTAAACAAAATCAAAGACCTGTAATGGACCATACTAAAATCGTGATTATGTTTGGGATCGATGTTAATCTCCATTGGCTTGTTAGGTAGCCTACCCGCCCATTATTTGCTTCCAAATAATCATGAAAAGAACATAAAATTTAATTAAAAAGTAAGGATTCCTATAAAATTAATGAACACATCAAGGTAAATCTTTTTATGAGCTTCCGTAAAACAAAACAAAATATTTACGCAATTTATTTTGCTGGTGATTGAGCGGTGTAGAGATTGCTGTAAGCGAACCAAGCTTCAGTGAATATTAATAGAAGTACCTATTTAATTTCACCACAGAAGAAATAATAGTACTTATAATATTTTACCAAAATTCATAAAAATATTTTTCATGTTCGAAAATGTTGTTGATCTACTGTATTTTAAAATGAAGCGTTTTGGGTAATTTCGAGTTAGTCCACGTAATATTAACATTTTAATAGGCTGTAGCTGAGAGGCTCGAAACACTGACATGAAAATAAATCGTAGGATAATCACGTGTTGTATTGACGTGATATACAAATGATCATGCTATTCGATTCCATCATAACCTATTAATGGTTCTCGAATAGTGTAAATTGTTGAAGTAGGTACCTATTGTATGACAAAACGTGCACCACCTGTAACAAGCCGACTCATGCAAATTACAAAATCACTTTCCAGCTAAGTGTTTCTATCTTTATTATTATCATATTGCCCCCTAAACATTATACCTTCTACCTAAATCATTGATAAAATCTATCTTATAAAACGATACAAACTAACTTTGAAATTAATTAGAAGTGTTCAAACATTTACGCACACTACCGTATCCGTAATAAGGTAAAGTAATGCATAATAAGGCGTGTTTAGCTTGTGCACGTTCGATACAAGGATCTCGGCGTTTCAAATTGGAATCGGTATTACTCAATCAATACGTCCATCGAAGTTAGGAGATTGAGCTAGGAGCCGACGAATTTATTTCTATCACATCTGTCCCAGTTATTTTCTATTGGCAGTTTTAAAGTAAGTGTTCAATTTTCAGTGGCAATGCATTCTCATGCAGGTGTATAACATTATGCAATTTAGTCAACACCATTGCAATGCGGCATTGCGCCTCATGCACGGTGTGAATTCAATTTATGGCGACGCTACCATCGCTGTGCTATACCGATAGTTATAGTTCCTTGTATCCCATAGTTCCTAAATTTTTGGTTTGAGAATACTTCAGCAGACTCTAGTGTGGACTATTTAGTTGAAGGGTTAGCGATAGGGTAGGTCTTTTCGAGTCAGGAGTAGTCACCAGGCCTTTAAGTTATGCCTAAATTCTTCTTAAGCTTACGTCGGTCACGTATTTTGTTTAAAATCAATAAGATTTTTATATTATAGCCTCATACTAGGATTCCCTGTATCGTGGGTGCCATGGACAACACACTAGATAAGGACATGCACACCCAGACCGAGAACAGAAATTCAAACTCATCATTCAAATTTCCGCCTCGCTGGGAATTGAACCCAGGACCCTTGTGGCGATCGGTACGGCATCTTTTATACTCTTCTGTAACTTCTCATTTGTAATATAGTATTCATCCTCCTTGTATATATGCTGGCAGTTTTCTACATTTATATTTTATGTGTTTTTGATAATTTGATTTTGAAGACATATAGAGATTCCTACTGACGGGGTCAAAAAGAAAATATATGGTTCCTTGACGAAAAGTTTGTTTTTATTAATAATTATGTTATAGCGGGACAACCCAAACACGATAATTAGTCCCCGCTATACCCTCGGTGCGGCGATCCGGCATGGTAACCATTGCGTCACACGGGTCGTCAATTCGATTGTAAAAAAATTATATCAGTTGCCGATTTATACCTGTACTTGGGTTAGTTTGTTGCTAACAGAAGTTTTAGAAGCTGTTATGACACCCAAACCTTCAATAATGGTTCAATGATGGCGACACAACATTAAAACCAAAAGCTTAACATGCTTTTAAAAATACAAAAGCTTTCAAGAAAGCCACGTACACTCAAACATCTAGCTACGCCATATGGAAAGTAGTTTGACTCAATCGATCATTTATGATTGATGTAAGTCGGAGAGAGTAAACAGTAATCTTACTATAATTTATATCCAATGTTTTGAAGTCACTCCTTAGTTTAAAGTTGGATATAGCAAAATGACCAGTAGGGCTATTCAGTTTTGTAACTTGACAGCGGATTCCGCGATGAGTGTCAAAATTGAAGTTCGAGTCCGAGATCTTGATATGTGATTCTCGAATCATTTGGTACGCACTTGCGAAGTGAAGGGAGTCTCGAACTCAAACGTCAAACGACTAAAGATGGCGATAGCTCTTGACTAACTTTTCGTTTGACAATTGGACACGAGCTTCGACGGTGACGTAATTCGATGATCGAGAATAATAAATATGTCATCCTCTAATCATCTAGTACGGCACTTGCGAAGTGAAGTGATCCTAGAACTCGAACGTCAATTTTGAAACTCCGCTGTCAAGTTACAAAAGAGAATAGCCTTCCTGATCATTGAAGGAAGCTGTTAGATGCAAAGAACAAACTAATTTCATAACGAAACGCCAATTGTAGTTCTATTGACAGTGACACTGCCAGGTAAGCTACATGTTCTAGGCTTAATTCCAGTCCTAGACAAACTTGTTTTCTTTATAATATTTGTTCAAACATTCTTATCAAAATTCATCAAAAATACCGTTGATCATTCGTATCAGAAACACCGTATTATTCACATTTTGTTTAAGTCCATGTCTTGATTTGATTTATGGAGTGTTTATGTTTTTAATTCATCATGCGAGGTTTATATGCACACTTGTAAAACCTGTTGAATAGATGATGTTTTAAATTTTTAATATACCTACTAGTATAGTAAATTTAATAACTTCTACGTCAGTACCGAGAAACTTACTTAATTAAGAAGTAAATTATTTCATAAGCCGTAACTGACTCGTTGCTTTATGAGTTAAAGGATCTTTGCATTTACTCATTACTGCTTCCTTATTTATTTTTATATCTCACAGAAACTAGACGATATTTAATATTTCCTAGATGTGAACAAAAACGAAGACTAAAAACTGCTTCACTGGCAGGGTGCAACTTCTTTCTCTTTTAACTAGCTTCAAAACCCTTTTCCAAGATGTATATTTTTAGATTTCTGTACCTTTTATTATGGAAATAGCCGGCAAACGAGCTGACGATCCACCTGATGGTAAGTGGCTATCGAGAAATAATAATAGTAATAATATAACATTATCATTATTATATATATGTCGCAGATAGGTGGTCCAGAAAATAATAAACTGTGGGCGTTTTCATCATTTTACTTAGAAACCCATTGAAACACATGTTTTACACTTGCTACTAATTTAGTAGGCAATTACTACTGATACACATGGCTCTGAACAGATTACTATGTCGCTCGAATAACATAACCAATCGCTAATGGAACGCGGTGAAGTCGGATTTACATCGCGGTGCGGCATTCAGGGTAACCAACCATAATTCACACGTCGCATTGCACACTCATAGCCATCCCGGCTCCACAACTTGCCCGCGCCTCTCGCGCTTATTAAAACCCGTGTGATAAATCCGCCAATCGCTGGCACTATGACCTATCTCATCAGAAGCGAACCATCACAGCCGCATGGGTGCTACTCTTCGCAAAGGGTATGACTGTGCATAGAAAACAGTCCACGTGCACTTCTCGCTGGCTCCGGCATAACGCGCTACTGACTGGTCAACACACGCAATACCTGCTCGATCGCAGTCCATCAGTACACACTGTACCCAGTTGTGCTCTCCATAAAGTAAAGGTTGTGCAATGCTAATGCAAATTAAACTCGGCCATAATAACGACGTTCTACTTTATCGTCCGCTCAGCTCGGAGGCTGTCTAAAGAGTGCCCGCTGCCGGTTGGCAAGTCAATAGCTGTCCTCTGTGACCCCCGCCACCGCGTGTACTCAAATGACAGTAGACAATTTGCACGGTGCTGCCATCTTCAACTTCCGAATACACCCAAGCTAGTTCCAGCTTGACGTTCCATTTTATGATTTGAAATTACTGATTTCCGACACGGCCATCATGACAGGCCCCACGTCCTCGTGGGTGCTTTGTGATCCCATACTCGCGATGGTGTATAAACCATCGAACAAGCTTGTGAGCTCTTGAATCGGAACGCTGTATACATCATAGAGTAAATTCACTATCATGGTTAATCTGTAACAAGAAAACAAACAAAAGTATCTCTTTAGCTCGGCCTTTCCTGATCTATTGGAAAGCTACTTGATCATTGAGGCATTAAATTTCTATAGCCATATCTAAATTGTTGAGGTTCAGCGTTGACCCTGGCCCCTGATCAGAGGAGAACGTAATGGTCTTTTAGCATCTATTGGTCGACGCATCCACTGAACCTGCGCTCGTAAAAAAAAAAAAAAAAGAATCGTCAGCATCGAATCACACTAGGGCTGTACAGTTATCGTCTTAAGCCAACTAGGTGGTAGCTAGTGGTAGCTAAGCCCATGCATCGAGGTTATTGCGTAAATATTTCGAGTACTTCACAAGTACTAAAATAGCTCATAATAAATGAGTTAATTCGTAAAATTGAAATATTCTACCAAAAAAATGTCTGACTCAATAATTTGTGATGTCAATATAATGTGTGATTTTCAAACAATTCGTTCCACGCATCATTAAAAAAAACAACCGAAAACAATGTCACTCTGTCAAGTTTTTTTCACCTTGTATGACTAAATTGACTAAGGTATTTGAATTTCACCAAAAATTATTTCAACATTGAACGAATATTCAACCAAAATTTACACTTAACGTAGTTACTTCATAGTCGTGGTCAAAGAACGACCAAGTAAGCTGATAATTTCAAAAATAAAAATAAAAAAAAGTATGGTGTAATACCCCCAGAAAACGTCTCTGGTTTCCTCCAAAATCAGACTTCTATCAAAGTTGACTGCGTACTGCGTTCCCCAGGACAATAAATAATTTCCGCAACAATAAAAAAAATAGGTAGCTTGCTCTTTGCATTACCATTGAATGCTTACATTGGATAAAATTCAACACAGCAACAATTAATTTCAATAAGATTCATTCAAATAGTTACTCTATGAATTTTAGAACTCAATACCGATTGATTGCTATTACTGTGACCTCTCACTATATGGTAAACCAACAAATCAATTGTCGAAGAAAGTGAAAGGCATCTCCAGGATACAACCAACAAATTATTATTTTCCAATTTGGTTTGTACACTGAAATTGACTACATAATAAAATAAAATAAAAACTAGACATTACGCGACCAATATACGTGTACATTCAGCACCCTTACGAGTGTTTACTCGAAATTATTATTTTTTAAGAAAATTACGTAGGTAGCCCGTTTAAGCGTAACACTGCGGCAAAAGAGTACCTACCTGCTGAAGTAAAACGTTATTACTGTGAAATGCAGATCACCTGTTTCAAACAGTCTTTCTGAACTAGCTGAGAAGGTAGTGACAGCTATTATGAAGTTCCCCATGATAATATGTGATACGACCACAATAATATTCCCTTGCCAAAGAACCAGCTTACTGCAGCATAGCTGTTAATGAATTTTGTAAGTCACCTTAATTGCATTACTTTGCGATGGGTACATTTTATATCACGTCAATCAGTTGACTGTTTAATCTGTGAGCAATTACAGGTTTCAGTAGAAGTGAAGATTGAGAAAAGGGTTTCTTTATTTAATTCCTTATCTATCATAAAGTGCATACTATAATTTGATATTGTCACTAAGAAAAGATGTGTTAATTTTAGTAATATTTGAGCACTTTAACTTTTACCTAATATAATTATCACACACAAAGATCATGGTGCATCTGACGGAACTGGCAACTAGCCATGGTACGTTTCTACTTTGACGAGGTTAGGTATCTTAAGCAATATTTTAAAATAAAAAAAAAAACACTGCACCTATTAAATTTTCTCACTATGTCATCCTGTCTGTTTTAAAGATAATTCAAAAACAGCACAACTCTTCAGTAAAGTAATAATTATCTTTAGATGTTTCTTGTAAGTAACAAAACGTCTATTCTTCACTCATTTGGTGCCAGTTACTCAATGTTGGGTGAGCAAAGACCAGTGATCTTTGTTACCAGATCCTTTGTTACCAGAAATCGTCAAGTATCCAAACCCAGGTAACTATCAAATATCAAATGCGAAATCGCATAATTATCACAAACTCGACAAGGAATAATTATTGTTTAGTTAAGCCACAAAGAAAAGAAACAATACAGATCACCTGTTATAATCATGTCATCGTCTCTGATGGTAATTGCAAGCCATAGTGCAAGAAGCCGGATACGCTCCCAACAGTGTCACTATCAACAAACGCTACCTGCATTGATGCCCGGTATCATTACGCCGCAATCGCAATGATAGCCTCTTAGTTATTTCCAAGCTTGCATGTCCATACAACAGTCACTGTCACTTAGTTTATCTGAAACACACAAAGAAAAAAACAACGACAAGACACACGAAATTTCTTAATGTTATTTTTCTGAACTGAGGGTAGCCGATAAAATAAATAATAACAAGATGTTAGAAAATGGAAAATTCTTTATCTCATTTACAGAATGCTTCTGGTTTCACAAAACAATATACATGCACTGATTTTGAATAACTCTGTTAGCGCAAATTAATAATAACTACGATGAAAGATACTGTGCAAAGACTTTATAACACTTCGTTGAATCAAGCACAAATAAAGCGAAACGATTTGTTGTTTACACACACCTCCATTTTAAACAGCTCTTTCCGATCAGTCCTATTTTCAGGAAAACCTAGATGCTACAAGAAGCACAATATTTTTATTAAAAATCAAATTCACGAGATCTTAACTTTGAATATTCTGTCAAGTGTTTTTACAGTTCAAGATGACGGCACCATTTACACTGGAAGTCAAGATATTACACAAAAATACTCTCGGATGTTCCGATTCTGCTTAGTGATACCATTTATTATTTTGTCGCTTGCAGTCGTCGAATAGAAATTAAAATAAAATGTAATTCAGTAAGGGTAATTAAATTAAACAAATGAGAACAAACATGCCATCCATGTGGGGGATTGCACTATCGCAATAGCTTGTTACCTCTTTCACCTAAGGTAACTATTTTTTTTTTAAGTGTGCGCCGTTTAGAAAATAACTTTTCTTTTAATACACCCGGTTACTCGGTAACTCGCCACCATACTCAGCAAAAGAAACGTATGATCCTGGTGCTATGTAACGCGCCACAAAGACGCCACGGATATGACAACCAGGCGTTGCCTGGACACTGAGACCAGTGTTGGCTAGGAGTTCAGGCAGATAATAAGAAAAGCTGTTGCCAACGCGTCAGTCAACGAGGATGTTCATCAAGCATCTGTTCGTGATAAATGAAGAGCTCTAGCTCTGTTCGCTACGAGATAACATGCTGGCTGCAGGAGCTTACCAATAATAATAATAATGAAATAAAAATGCCATACCGAATCGCTGTCTTACTTTCCTTACGTTTATAACCTCAAACGAATCCTTATTTGGCATGTTCGCCGTCCACTGTTTGTAATATCATATCAACATAGCCATCTGAAAAACCTGAAATTCGGATTCATTATCCCACGATCTGATGTCGCAGATAGGTGGTCCAGAAAATAATAATCTGTGGGCGTTTTCATCATTTTACTTAGAAACCCATTGAAACACATGTTTTACACTTGCTACTAATTTAGTAGGCAATTACTACTGATACACATGGCTCTGAACAGATTACTATGTCGCTCGAATAACATAACCAATCGCTAATGGAACGCGGTGAAGTCGGATTTACATCGCGGTGCGGCATTCAGGGTAACCAACCATAATTCACACGTCGCATTGCACACTCATAGCCATCCCGGCTCCACAACTTGCCCGCGCCTCTCGCGCTTATTAAAACCCGTGTGATAAATCCGCCAATCGCTGGCACTATGACCTATCTCATCAGAAGCGAACCATCACAGCCGCATGGGTGCTACTCTTCGCAAAGGGTATGACTGTGCATAGAAAACAGTCCACGTGCACTTCTCGCTGGCTCCGGCATAACGCGCTACTGACTGGTCAACACACGCAATACCTGCTCGATCGCAGTCCATCAGTACACACTGTACCCAGTTGTGCTCTCCATAAAGTAAACGTTGTGCAATGCTAATGCAAATTAAACTCGGCCATAATAACGACGTTCTACTTTATCGTCCGCTCAGCTCGGAGGCTGTCTAAAGAGTGCCCGCTGCCGGTTGGCAAGTCAATAGCTGTCCTCTGTGACCCCCGCCACCGCGTGTACTCAAATGACAGTAGACAATTTGCACGGTGCTGCCATCTTCAACTTCCGAATACACCCAAGCTAGTTCCAGCTTGACGTTCCATTTTATGATTTGAAATTACTGATTTCCGACATATATATAGTTTCATACCAAAGTTAAGCTTCGAATGAAAGACATGGGGATATTTATTTTGACTGTAACCATAAGGGTCCCGTTTTGACTACCTTCATAAAAATTCGGTAAGGTATAATAACTATGAAGGATACAATTTCATTACTAAATTTTCCTTTTATAATAAAAATATATATTAAGACCTGCGCCTTTAGTATAGCAGCAGTAGGTATACCCTACTAATGAATGAAAAAGGGCCCTTACAGAATAGCGCATTTCGCACATAACAAAACAGAAACTAAAGGTTTCCATCCTTATGAGAGACTATTAATATCATAGACATACCTAATTTTTACTATATTTACCAAGGATTGACAAAATTATTTTAAACATGCTTATAGAGCATTAAAATAACTGAAAAATATCTATCAGAAACACAAATTATTGTGTCTTACTAATCTAGACATATTATTGTAAAATGAAGTCACCGGCCGCATCTGTCTGTCTATATTTTTTTGCGGTTTTTTGTACGGATTTTTGTACGGTTTTCATCAATAGATAGTGTGATTCCTGAGGAAGATTTACGTGTATAATTCATTATCGTTTTATGTAAATTAACCGAAATCGCAAGGCGCAAGCTAGTCAAACAAAATATTAGAAAAGAAGCATTCATCATCAGAGCTTATTTTACTAACTTAAACCTGAAACCTTTTTAGTATAAGTAACTAAATTCATACCAACACACAGTCAATTATTGCCGTCGATAAACAGTTGTTCATTTATAACTAGCCTAAGTCCCAAACATTTGACTACAAACTACTCTGCAATTCAAATACATTCGCTATTTGCTGGGGCTAAACCAGCCTAGTATTTTGTATTACTCGTAAATTATAATAGACATTTACCCATTCTGTTTCAGCTAACTTACAGTACATAGAAATCCTATTAGGTAAGCCTGGTACGGAAATATTCCATAGCTTACGACAGTGTACTAAATACGGAAAATCACGGAATCATAATTCAAATATACGTTTGGTATTATACTGCTGTAATGCATAATGATCGGCAATTTTCACTGTTTGCTTCAACAAAGTTGACAATAACTGAATTGGCATTGTTTGTGTAAAGCGGTGGAACTCAATAGCAAAAAGAGTTAGGGCTTGTTTCACAATCTTCAAGTAGAGTCCTGAATAAGCTATTCGCCGGTTAAAGTGACGTTAAAGTGTCATTTTACATACACGAAATGTCAACTTAACCAACGAATAGCTTACTTCGGACTTACTTGAAGATTGTGAAACAAGCCCTTACAATGCCAAATACGGGGATGACATCGAAATGAAAATAAAACCTCAGACACCTCTAAGAATCTTTTACTATTTCTTCTACGCTCTCTCACGTTATACTTACTTATAAGAAGACCGTAGTAACAGTAGGAATGTATTTGGCACTACTAAAGTTTTATTTTTAAGTCAAGTTGTCTGCTATTTTGCAATATGTATTATAATTATCTTAAACACTATCCACCATATACATAAATCACTAAATAAACAAGGAGAAACATACAAAGAGCAAGGAACATTTAATACGCATTGTCTTTAAATATTCCAAGCTTAATAAAAAATTATCACCAGCATATAAATAAAATCAATGTAAATAAAAATGCGAATCTTTCAACCGTACAAAAACACAGGATAAATTCTACATTAGTTGAGTTCTAAGGTCGCACAAAGGTAAAAAGTAAAATAAATAAAGTCGTATCGCACTCAGTTGAAGTTAAATTACCCACGGTCTGAAAAAGGCTATTGAAAGTTTTTACCTATTCTCGTCTGTTGTAAAGTAGGATCTGCCCAAAGTTGTAGGTAGGAGTTCAATGAGGCGTCCAACGGTTGTAACAAACAGCTACAGTGCCGGCTTTTGTTTGTATTTAAGCTTATTGGAGCTACTTCTTCGCTAAGGATTAGGATGCCATTCGTATACTGTATTTTAAGGAGTTTACCAATGGCGTTCGTGAGAAGTGTTTTAATGTTTTCATTTAATTTAACGTTAAGCTGTCGATTTCGTCCGTCGTTTTTGTGAAGTTTGATAATGGCCGCATACATTTTTATTATGAGCAGATAATTAAGTCATTTGATGATGAATGATCATTAAAAGAGTCACCAGCTCACTGATAGTCCAAAGGATGGCTTATAAACCGGTTCTCCGACGCTACAAAAACGAAATAAATAAAATAATTCCACGATTCATTAAAGAAAGTTGGTATCGTGCTAAAATACTGTCGGGATTAAGTCAGTCAGCAGGTAAAAAAACCATTGATCTTCAATAGGAGGAACCGGACATTACCTTAATAGGGTGCACTAATACTATGGTATTTTGCTTGGACTCAAATGTTGGATTTGAATTATTTTTTATCTTCTTTCTCTCTTACTAATTGTTTATATTCCACTATGCTGGTGCTAGCGTGTAAGTCGGCTTTCGAAATTATCCGATAAAATATGATAGTAAATATCTAATACTATACGTGTAGACTTTGATTCATTACAGGTGCGTGCATTATTTAATCAGGCCTCGAACGTGAGGCAGAATTTCAAATAACTATAGGCAATGAACATTTAAGTAGGTATAAAACCTATTATAGTTTCTACATCTGTTTTTAACAAGCATCTGCCCAACTGGTGGCAACATCGGTTAGTTATCCGTATGTTGTCAGGTTTAAAGTAGGTTTAGGACCCAACCTATTAGTATTCCGCTGCGGGGCACGGGTCTCTTCTCTTAATTAAGGGCTTACTCAAATATCCTACTCTAGTACGGATTGGTGGAGAGGTTACTGTTGTTGTTAAGGTAAATATTACTAAAGTACATTACTTATTATATAATTT
The DNA here is from genome assembly GCA_951805285.1 of Thymelicus acteon. Lineage (NCBI taxonomy): Eukaryota > Metazoa > Arthropoda > Insecta > Lepidoptera > Hesperiidae > Thymelicus > Thymelicus acteon. Next base: position 16,874,333 of record OX638219.1, on the reverse strand, counting down.
AATAATATTTAAACACCAAAATAGCTATTTCAGTAATTATACAATGTTTAGAATAGACAACAGTTAACAATCTCAAAAATATTGATTGAATTAATAACAAAATACAAAATGACTAAATATAAATCTTCAGCCACCAATATAATTGGCAATAGATACCATTCAAATAACTTTGTATTGAAAGCAATAACTCGTACAGATTTAATACCGAGGCGAGATTCCCCTCAATATAACGAGAAGCCAGGCGTTGTTAAACTACAACAGTGTCTAACTTGGTGTCCGACAATATCGTTACACAACCACTATACTTAGAAGATTTGGCAAATAATATTCGAAATAGGAATGTTGGTGACTCGATGGTGAGACGACCCTAATTTAATAATGTTAAACATGACGTCGAATTACGATTGAATCGTAGTCTATCCAAAATAGGATCATTGAGCTATGAACTAAAGTAATTACAACAATTCGTAATTATATTTAAAATCAGCTGCAATTATTATTAAGCCATATTGTGTCGGATATAGCCGGATGGGTGTCACTGGTAGTAGTGCCCCTCGGAGAGATTATAATAATTATTTGTTATATTGATTTTAACACTTCATTACCATCATTATTACGATTATTATTACTTCGGGGTCCGTAACGGAACATATTTTTTCCATATTCATATAAATTCAAAAAATGATTTTTTACATATTATCATATATCCTCATCTCCGATTTTATGCAGATATTACTAATAAACAATCACAAAAAAAATACTTGGAATAAAGTTTTATGTCACATAACACATAATATTCTCATTCAAACTTGTAATCGAACTTATAAACTTGATTAGTAAAATCTCTTTGTTTCTCCACATTCAATTATAAGTTAGCACTTAATTCAGTAATAAACTTATTGAATATTTTCTTGTTTAATCGCAAATTTTCCAGGCATGAGATCCATGAGAAATACTCATATCTTCTAAGCGCTATAACTAAGATGACCATACGTTCAGGTTTGGGCGGGATTGTCCCACTTTCAGGCTGTCTCGCTGTCCCCCGCGAGAACAAAAATGTCATGCTATGTACCAACTATATATACTTAGTTTACTAGACAAATAGACGACCGATGACCTTTTTCTTTTAGTCTGAGCACTGAAGCGATAGTAATTATTGTATAAATATAATTATGTATATGTCGGCGAGGCCATGAATCTCCAGTAAAGGTCCAAGGACGGATCTCTTTATTTTACAACGCATGTCCGATGCAGAGGCTGGCATATAAGAAATGTCATGTCATATTTAGATTAAGGAATAAGGGAGAACAGATAATTATTGATCACGTAGTGTTGAAGTAGGTACTTTGGATTTTTTTTAAATAACGCTTCACACTCATAGTCCCACACTAGGATTCCCTGTGTCGTGGTTGCCATGGACAACACACTAGACTAGGATATTCACACCCAGACCGAGAATAGAAATTCAAACTCATCATTCAAATTTCCGCCTCGCTAGGAATAGAACCCATGACCCTTGGTGCGACGATCCGGCATGGTAACATTGCGCCACACGGGTCGTCGATAAATTGATGAGAACTTTAGGAGAACTGGAAATATATCAAGGTGCAAAGCAATCCATCCATCCATGCAAAGCAAAACGAATATCATTTCATAACCGTAGAAAACCCCTTCTGCTTTATAAATCAAATTGCGTACGCGTCCCGCTTTGACACGAAAAAGAAATGGTCAGTTTAGCTATAACCCATACACTATAATACCTATTTCTTCGCTCAATATCAAGAACAACTGTATAATTATGATAATTGAAAAATTATAACTCCTTGTCATTATTTGGAACATAATGGTCCATAAAATCCCAAGAACCATTTAAGTAATACATTTAACGTAATTTCAGCATAGTCGCATGGAAATTTAATCCTTACAGTAAGTTACAGTTTCTCGGAACAATAAGTAATAGCGGCTAGGCATTGTTCTCTTTAGACAAAGCATAACTTGTACTTAGTTATTCGACAATACCCACGCTATGTAATAATTTCCATACTGATCCTGAGCGAGATTTTAATATATTTTGATGACTGTGTAAGTTATTTTCAGGCTCATTATTTACTTAGACCATCGTAAGTTGTCTGGAAGTATAATAGGTATAAGTATTTATAAATGAATGAGCGCTACGCTGATGGAAATTTTTATTGACGTCTGTTGGAGATACCGGATGTCGGGAGTTTGGGGTGGCTTAGAATACTAACCCCAATCCCACGCCGGATGGGTGTCGTAAAAGGCGAGTAAATCCGGCCCGCTGGTAGGGCCCCTCGAGGGATTATATTGGTAATATTGATTTGAACTGTTAATTAATACCATTATAACTATTATTATTTTTCCATGGGGTTCACCTGGATAGCTACCACCCTTGAGCATGAATCAGCCGCCAAACGTCTCGTCGTGTTCCGGCTGGGGGCTTGAGAGCCAGTTCTTTATTTCTTTTTCTTCTGTCTTTCTTGGCCGGCAACGCATCAGTGATGCCTTTGGTGTTGCTGATGTCCATAGGCGACGATAACCACTTACTATCAGGTGGATCGTCAGCTCGTTTGCCGGCTATTTCCATAAAAAAAATACATTAAATCTAACAAACTGACAAACTTGCGTGTTATTATTACCTTGGAGTTTTGATATAGGATTATCCAAAAACGTGTTTTAAAAGTTTTTCAAGGCGTTGCATTGGCAACTCCTCTGTTACTGCTCATATCCATAGACGACGTCATTGTCAGGCTGAATTCCTACCAAAACTATAGACACGGTATTTATGTGACTTTGTAGTTCGTTTAAAAGTTACGTCTATTTTTATACCGGTACATAACGTAATGTTTTCACCAGTTTTAGCCTTATTCCCGCCTTACTCGCGAAAAAGGCTATCTCAGTGACCTGAAGTGGAAAATAAAATTGAAATACAGCTCATTTTGGAAGTGTCGTCACTTGTTTTATTGCACACGGTACACGTACAAAGAATAAGGATATAAGCGCTATTCTTTGAATTTCACAACGATACATGTGTATATACGTCGACGTCTTGATTGATTAATCGCAAAAATATGCACGATTGTACAAGCCACGAATAAATCTTGATGTTTGTTACGAATAAATCGTGATGTTATTATGAAACCATCGCAGTCCTTGTCTGTCGAAAAGTATGTATAGCGCATCAGATATGTAAATGTGAATAAATGCCAAATTTTAATAAACATAGAAAAACTGATACAGCAACACTTTTATCCGAAATAGGGTGAGTTGGGACAAAAAATGATAGATATGCCAAATACAAATACTGCTGCAAATATCATTACATAATATCTCATATTGTACCCTAATTTACTCTATTACAGATCAAACTGATGCCCAATCAGATTTCTTAAAGTTTATTAATTTTCATGTATTTGCATTTATCCGACCAAGTATTAAATAGCAATCAAAACAAGATATTACTTACAAATAACCTGCAAGTTGACAGGCTGTGATTTCCCGTCGCCTTCGACGTTTGAAGCAGTACAAACGTATCTTCCTGCCTGCTCTCTCGAGACTCCCTGTAGGGCCAAATGTGCTGATCCTGCTATCACGCCCGCTCGCTGATTGTGCGTCATTATTTGACCCTGCCAACGGGGAATTATTTTATAATTACCCATTAAACGTTTCTCTACTTTCGTGGGACAACAGTCACCATTAACTGTTTGGGCACGATAAGGCTAAATTGACAGAAGTTTGCTTACTGGATGGTCAAAATCGTATTGTGATCCCCGCTGATTTATTCATTCATTGTTATTAGATATTGGCCCTTTGATGTTTTATTTGATACCAACTTCAAACCTTCCCTTTTGCTCCAAATTAGATTTTTCCGTACGCATTAATTTCGTATCGGTACCCTATTTGTTTGCAAATAATTTTAAAGATATGCAAATCTCTCATTTAATAAAATATTGTTTTGAGTGCAATTTCATTTTTGTATGCAAAAATAAGTGATTTAAAATAAAACTGGTTTATTTTTTTTGTAATTGCTAGTTAAGCAATACAATTTGTTGAAATTCAAATTCAAATCAAAATTTTTTATTCATGTATTTATTCATGCGTATAGTACATTGATACATTTATGCACGTCATTTTTGGAACGAAGTTCCTTATCGCGCGTTGCGACAGGGGGCTAGACGGAAAAAAATAAGAGGAAAAGTTGTAACGACACTTTTGCCGTCGTTTATTAATTAAAGCGAGTACTAGGCGACCAGAAGTCTTCGAGGGTGCGACATCAGTGATACTGTACAATCGTAGTATGTGGCTGTCTTATTCACTCTTCGGTATTTAGCATAGGCACAACAGGGACGTCCATATCACGATCATGCACATTAAGCTATTATTGCCATTTCTCCCGTCATGCCAATCAATATGCCTAAGAGCGACAGGGATAGAATAAATCTATCACTGTCGCTCTGACAAGACAAGTGAATAAGACAGCCACATACTATGATTGTACAGTATCACTGATGTCGCACCCTCGAAGACTTCTGATCGCTTAGTATTAATCGAAAGGAACTTCGTTCCATCCGGGTGTCCCTTGACACCTCTCATTTTTTTATATTTTTTTTACCAGCTTTTCGAAAAGGTGCTTTGTCATGGAGAAGAAGAAAAGCCGTAGGTAAAGAAACTCCTCAAGACATCTTATATCACATCATACATATGTAGGGTAAGCAGTACAATGATTGACCATTTAAGGTGATCATCGATTTTGTCAATTTCTTGTTACAAAATAAGTTTCCTAGTTATTATTGTTCCTAATCATGAAACATGTTATGTTAAGTTGGTCCTTGGGAAGCTGATAATTTAAATTGAATATAACTATAATCATAACTATTTTATTTCATAAAAAACTTTAATGCAATAAATATAAAGAAGGGTTCAAAAGTACAATAATTGACTCTTGGCGTAAAGGTGTGTAAAATTTTTGTATAAAAAGTTAGGTTTTGTAATCAAATTAGTTTTGTTTTAAATTTGTTCAATTTTGCTATAAGTGTGTACATTTTAAATTTAGCCATCGACACACATGTAAATCTTTACACCGACAGCTGTTCTTCGCTACATAAGACAAGTATTGTTTAACATCAAAAAACACTGGGATACGAATCCCCAAGCTTTAAATTATAATCATATGACTTTATAGCAATCAGATACCTAAAACCAATTTCTTACACCAGCACTCCGCTATTAGCTAAACCAAATTCTGGTTGCAACCTCACCAAGAAATTCTAATTTGCATACATACACGTCGTTTACTTACCAGCGGTTTAACAGTTCGTCTATGAGCATACGTGATTCTAACAAGCCGCAACTGCGAAACTGCTGTTATTGCTATGAAATTCGCATTAAGGAACTTGCTTGAGTGAGTATCGAGCGGCGAGGAAATATTAAACCATTTGATTGAACTTGGAGAACTCTTTAATGTAATCAATTTTGATTTACCCATTCAAACTTAAGCTTACTTTGCTAGGAATTTCTAGTTGTTGTGAGTGGACTTATGTAAGTAAACCGCTAATGTTGACTAACTAATGCACATGCTGAACTAGTGTACCTAAAGTTATGAAACTACAGTGTTTCCCCTATAGTGCAAAATTGTAAATAAGACGGAGATTGGCATAGTAATTAAAAAAATATAGATATGTTTACTTCTGTTTTAAAGGAAGATTATGACTGCTAATATACAACCTAATTATATTTAGCTGTTGTCATAACAATTTGTTATATTCTATAATACTGTAATATTTTTTGTTTCAATTAAAATAAAAAAGGTTTGAGGAAAATTATTTATCCTAAAAATATAAATCATTTTTATTTTAAAATCCATCAATGTTTTAATTTATACATGTAATTAATGCGTTAACGTCTTGTAATGAAACTCCGAACAAATTAGCGGTCGGAAATTTTGAGACACTTAATTCCAGACGCGTTAATATTACCCAGTAGCCATTGTACCATTAGCCATTCAACTCACATTATGCTCCCACACAACTTTGTAAGCCGGGGGGTTGGCGCGTACAACACACTCGAAGTACACGTCATCGCCTTCTTCGATGTCGTTCGGGTTCAACTTGGCCCCCAGTTGTAGAACTACGATTGGGACATCTGAGGAACATAAATTATATTATAGCTCAATAGTTGAATAGCAATTAAAAAATAAACGCTTATACACTCGTACCATCATACCGTGGCATGGACGACACATATAATACATCACAATAACAGCGATGACCCGAGTACAAATATTTATCTGTCACATAAATCTGCCCCGGTCGGGAATCGAACCTGGGATCCCTCGCTTAGTAAGGAGGGTCTCTATCGCTTAGTAAGGAGGGTCTCTACCAACAAGGCTACAGAGTCATTGTACAGTGCGATGGATGAAGGTGAAGACATGTCTCTCTAACCATTAGTAGAGTAAGGTGGGGCACAATAAACCATGTTTTATATGACATTTGTAGTAATACGGGTATTTGTCTAATCTATGACAGATTAGACAAATACACGTATTACGCCCGTATTTTGCCCGGACTTACCCTACTTCATATACAGTGTTGCAATATTTTTTTTTTAATGTTGTGAAAATTTTACATGCCGATGCACTAAGTTGTAAGTTTGTACAGTTCTGAAAGGGAATCGATACCTACATCCTTGTATTGGTTTTTAGAACGATAAAATCATCATTTTCAGTTTGAGTTTCGAATAGTGTCACTGAATTAGGACGTGTGGATGATTTTCAGATTCTTTCTCGTGGAGGTGTAGTGTTAACTTTGTGAATGTATATTTCAAATGTCTGTGAATTCTCAAGCTATTGAACAGAAATTTAGTAATCCATTTAAATCTGATTTAAAACTTGGAGTCTGGGATATGTCGAACGCCGCAATGAAGAAGCTTAAGTTGAGTGTCTATCGATTTAATAAATGTAGTCAGTTTTCCTGTCGACGTGAAGAAATGGGAATAAGTCTGTACATTGATAAAATAATGGATCCATTAGTATCGTATCAGGAATCAGATTTTTCGGTTGACCTAAATAAGTGAACCAATACTGTATTTTTACTTTTAATCAACCGTACCGGTGGTGCTCCAAGAATGCTGTTTATAGAAGATCCGGAAAAAAGATCTTTTCCCGTGGGATAACAGAATTATATAATTAAGTAAGAAAGTTTTAAGAAAGATTTAGTAAAATATTTTGTGGTTTTCTATATCGATAGAACTTAATAAACAATGAAAATGAAAATGAATTTGAAAAAAATGAAAAAGTCTGAAGTAAAAAAAAATAAAAGATTCCGTTGTATCTGAGCAAAGAGTAAGTATAATTTATTGATCTCATTGTTAGTGCAAAAGTAAGAATTACCTACTAAATGACAGCGTTTATAAGAATATACATTGACTAACTGAAAAACAACGCCCATTCTAATTGGAAGCATATCATTTAGGACAGAAGTTAAAAAGTCTATTCCTTAGGGATTCATGTAGATTTTCAGAGTTTGAATAAAAGTCCTTTTACTTTAAAGTAAGAAGCTGAAATTCTAGACGAACACTTAAGAATATCTTTTTTATGAGAGAAAATAAAATTAGGAAAACGAGGTTTTAAACAACATTGTTTTTGGCTTTGCCAGTAATATGGACTAGCAACAATGACGTGGCTTAATACCTAGCTTATTATACTAAAGTTATAAAACCCCTGTCAACGTTAATAGCAAACAGGCCCACTTCGTCCATTAGAGTAATAGTTTATGTAATGACAGAGTAACGGAATTTTTTGTTGAAAGTCAACAAAATACACCTTGGCGTGCTGTCATAAACGTTATAATATAAATATGCACTAAAAATATGAATGAGAATTTGATGCTCAATTTAGCTGAAATGAGGCTGTTTAAACGGAATTGTTATAAAATTCAAAATATGAAAAACTAACGACATACCCATTTTATTTGTAACTGCTCAAGAAAGTGTATCTACAAAAGTGTTAATAGTTTATAGATGAATAGAATTATAACAAAATGTACGTTCAATAAGTACTAAAAATATATTTCATATCTTGTTTTTATGTATTAAAACAAGTAAATAGTATTAACGCTAAATAAACGCTTTTATAGTTTCAATGTACTGTAGCAAAAGAAATTACTGTGTTATTAAATGTTAAGGGGTTCCCTCGTTCCCGGAGCCTAACCGACTAAGTGTTATCTGAACTAAAGCAATATGTAAAATTCAACTCCTGAGAATAAAGTAGGAATACATTAACCTGAAAGATTTTACCCACAAGAACAGAGTAAGCTAAGTAAAAGTGTTTAAAAAGGATGTCTTTTTACGAATGAATTCAATTATTTCAGTCAAGGGTTGCCTGGACACATCGCTGTTTTAGTGATAAGGTTCCTAGTAGTACCTACGTTCATGTTCAAAATGTTATTATTTTCATTGTAATTTTATGTGTATAATAAAGATAATATAATTTATACCATGTATTTGTAAAAAAAACTTACAGTGCAAATTCATTGTCATCGTCGTTTGCAACGTGGAATGATCTAGTTTGGGATGCGTCGCTCGACAGGTGATTTCTCGCCCGTTGTGTTCCATTCGCGGTGTCCATCGCAGAAATGATACCGTTTCATTGCGGTCTTCAGAATTCTATAACCAAATTACCTTCAGTTTAGATCAACCTATTTAAAAAGTAGTCAATTCTATCAACAAACAAATTTAGAAGTAATAATACAGTAAGTATAATGTTTTTGTATGTGTAGACTAAGATTTGACGCCTAATTTTCTAATTTCAACAACGCCAAATATAACTACTAATTATGACATTAAACACGAAATAATTATAATCAAATACTTGCGGTAATGATTCATATTCAAATGATCCTCATCTAATACTCTCGAAATTACAATTTCATATATCAAGTCTATTAATTTCATAACTGGTTTCTATTATTCACATTCTGGTCTAAAGTCAAAAATTTTCAATCATTTAAGATAACAAATATCATTACCTTCTGTGGTTCATTTACTTCCATCGGCACATTATCCATAAACCAGGTAATGATGGCTGGAGGCCTGGCACCAACAGCTCGACACGCTAGTTCAGCTTCTATGCCCACTGACAAAGGTTGCTCCCGTGCTAGTATTTCGACCAACAATGGTCGCACTGTAATAACAAGAGCAAATAATAGTGTTCCATAATACTATAATTAACGTATTGTTTTACAACTCTATACAAGTCCATATTATGACCCACTTATAGCGTTAATTTGTCTGTAGGGTTGGAAGACTTCATGTAACTTGGCGGTCATTGCATTTTGTCCAACGCGTATATACAATACACATACCTACTGGCTTCCGTTATTTTAGTATCACAGTACGTACTTATACAGTAATTAATGTCTGAATCAAAAGGTGACCCAAATTTCAACGAGCGTCTAAATCGGACGTTGAATTTCAGAGCACCCACAACGTATTAATTACTAGCATACTTTACATGTGGTATCACAACCTTATAATTAGTTGTCATTTCTACATTATAATGACGACCAGTTGTAAATATCACTGTTTTTCACTTGGAGAATTCCACTTTAAAAACGAGAAGCCAAGGCCACCATACTGAAAATATTTCTACCCTTATGTTTGATTTGGAGTTAATAAGAATAGCACTAGTTATTATTCGTTTGTAACTGTGGAAGTCTGTGTGAAATATGCTAAATTATAATATACGGATGAATTAAAAAAATATAAATTGCATGGAACTCTCATTACTTCCTAACGAGCCATTAATGTAACCAAAATCACGAAATAAAAGCAACGAAATTGCTGTAATAGTAAGAATGATTGAATATTACAACATTCAAACGGAACTCGAATATAAAACGCAAAACAAAATAACACCTTGTATCCTGTAAATGAAACCAAACACCATTTATCCATCCATTAGGGTAGCAACTCGAAGGTAATGACGGAACGCTGATCTTCGTTGAATGTTGAAATAATACACCTTAGCGTGCAGTGCGAAACAAAATTCATTATGGATTATATTATGATAATGGAGAATAATTTCCTGTTTTTCCGACGGGCCAATGGTGTTGTGCCAGAACAATGGGGGCGCAAATAAAACTAATGGCGCTTCGTGTCGTGAAAGGACACAAAAGAATTCTGTAAGCCACAGTCATATCTGAGATAATCTCACGGACAGACATGCTGTCTGATCTAGGTTAATCGCCGGGATTTACCTGTTTTTGTTTTGCAATAACATGGAACGAGAGACAAGCCAGGTGAATGCTGACTGTGAAGAGGTCGCAATAGGGAATTGCCGCTTTGTTCTTTTGTCTCATTTATTGCGACATTTAATGCTTTTCTGCTTGAATCATGAATATTAGCTTTTGAAACACTGTAAAGAACTTTTTATGAATTTAATGTCGTGTTGAGTTAAGGTGTATTTTGTTTGACGAGGCAGTAATGTAGAAAAGTCTCATTTCGTATACATCTATACTAATATATAAAGAGGAAAGATTTGATTTTTTGTTTGCATTGAATAGGCTCCGAAACTACTGAACCGATTTGAAAAATTCTTTCACTGTTGGGAAGCTACACTATCCCCGAGTAACATAGGCTATATTATATTTTCAAAAAAATTTGGGATCCTTAATAAAACTCCAATAATTTGTAAAAAAATAAGAAAACCGAAGCAAAGCGAGGGCGGTTACTCGTCTTCAATATTTTTTAACATACTTTTTATCTAAAATAGAATACCATAAGTTTGTTTTAACATTATATTAACTAAATAAATATTCAACATTATATTATATAGCCAGAAACTAACGCCAACGACAAAAAACAGCGCCTCTTATTAATCTTCAATTTCATATTAAAAACTCAGGTTTATATCAATACTGCAAAAAAAATTGTTTTTGTCAATAACAAAATTCAAGCCGAAATCCTAAAAATATTCGAGTACTCGTTAACAGGATGAAATACGCCATGAAACCTCGTGAACAAACCATTCACAAAGTCACTTTGCCAATTTTTTGCTGACTTCCCTAACGATCTCCCGAGGTATTACCGTTGTCTCTTCCCGAACACGTATGAGATGACGTACTGCCCTGTCACCGTTCATAATGTCTCAGCGCGGTTAGTTAGACAAATGTCCAAATATTAGTTGGTGGACCAGAGTCGCTACGTCAGAAAACTAAAGGTAATATTTTGGACTGAAATATTTAGTGAGTCTGGAAAATTGTTTACGTAAAACATTGCTAATATACTTGAGTGCACTTCAATTTGATCTAAGAAGCCCCAAATTATGAAACTTACAATTTAATAATCTTTGTATTCAATTACGGTCTTCACAAAATATTTAATACTTGTTGTATAAATACGACCTAATGCTATTATACCTACTGAACAGTATAATCGTCACAAACTAAATTAAACTTTACCGTCAATATTTTCATATATCTTTCTCTTATACATATCTTGAATCAAATAAAATGTTCTCAGACACCGTGCCTTACTAAGGTAATATTCAGGTTACGCTGTGAGAAAGGTTGAACGTCAGAGGTTATTCTCTGTATGGCGGCCTTTCACCTCCGCCCCGCAATAACATAAAGCGAATGTTAAGCGACCTGTCTCGTGAATTATTGTTCTGGTAATTGGACGGGGATCTTATTATTTACATCTTTCAATTTAACTATGCTTGAACAACTTTCTTGTTTCAACCGAGCGTCAGTTTGCCAAAGTCACAAGAGAAAAACCAACGTATCTTGACATTCCCTATATTGATTTACGAGTTCTGTTTGCTTTGAAATCACAAATAAGGGTAAATGTTTTTGGTGACGAGCACCATTCTGATATTATTTTCAGGTGAAAATAGACTTTGAGTAATGGGGCTGCTTGGCTTTTTTATGTTTTGAGATAGCAAACGAGTTTGTACCGTACATTGTTACCTATATTACCGTCACATCGTGCAAAGGTAAATTACGCCCCAACTCAGAGTCACTAATGGTTACTTAAATCGCTCCTTAGTACAGAATCACCATACAAATTATGTACTAAGGAGCGATTAGTGACTCTGAGTTGGGGCGTTATAACGAAAAGTTAACTATGATATTTACGAAAGTGGAATATTCACAACTGTCCCAATATGCTGGTCATCGAATAGAGACAGATATGTCAACTTAGCTATAAAACTTGGCAGTCGTTCTCATTATTCTAACGTTTTCAGGAACCGTAAAATCTTGCCTCACAATTCTCCATTTGTCTATATTAGCATACAATCTGTACGCTAAACGACCACCAGCAAAGTTAATCTGGTCCATTGCATTACGATGAGGAAACTTGAGTAACTTTGTTAATTACTTACGATATAGTTGTATTTGCACGTTAACTCTCATAGGAGGTACGAGCACAGTGTTACTAGCTGTACAAGTATATACAGCTTCGAAGTACTCTCTCTTTAGCTTGGGTATCCTGAGCTCCAAGAGACTGAGTCGTGATCCATCCTCCACTGGATCAAGCTTTGCGATTATCTCATCACCGCGCGACCATCTTAAACTGGGCATCGGTTTTCCTGTAAATAAATATTAAGTTAGTATTTGTTTATTTGCACTTAAATTGTGTATGCTGTGAGTATCAGTGATAGTCCAGTCAAAATAGACAAACGATATTTCGCATAGAGCTGAATTTTTTTAAGTTATATCACAGAATAGATAATAGTACTTGTTATATCGACAATTGTAATGATATTAATAAAATACTAACGCTCTGCTCGCGTCTTTGTCCCCATTTTCCGGGATAATTTAATGTCTTTATTACAGACGAGTAACCGCCCTCGCTTTGCTTCGGTCTTCTTTTTTTTACACCTTGGGTTACATTATTGGAGTTTTATTAAGGATCCCTAATTTTTTTGAAAATATAATATATCCTATGCTACCCGGGGATAGTGTAGCTTCCCAACAGTGAAAGAATTTTTGAAATCGGTTCAGTAGTTTCGGAGCCTATTCAATGCAAACAAAAAAATCAAATCTTTTCTCTTTATATGTATATTAGTATAGATTACAATCCAATATCTTTATTACAGATGATATTCTATCTGTGTACTAAATTTCATAAAAATCCATTCAGTAGTTTTTACGTGAAAGAGTAAAATACATTCTCATAAAACTTCCAAATTTTCATTAAAAGGTAATAACAATAATAGTAGGAATTTGGTTGGATTATTATTAATTGAAAAGTTTCAGCCTGTTCACAAATTACAGTCCGCACAATGTTAAAACGTAGTTGATTAGAATTTCCGCGGTAACTCTTTTCTATTCATAAAATATCTATTAACTTTAACAACATCATAAACTTTCTTACAAAATGCCGTGATTTTGTGCGAGTTTCATTAATTTGTAAGTCTGTAATTAATAACAAAGTAAACAATAATATACGAGTAAGTAAACTTAAAGTAAACAATTTTAAATAACAGAAATTAAGGTTATTTTTTTCCTAGTAGAAAATATAAGTAAAAAGTAAGTAATATAAGTTAGGTAAATGTCTCTCCAGTGGGTTTATAAATGTAATATTCGATATTCCCACAAAATTTTAATTTTCTTTCAAGTTCATTGGAAAATTATAGCTGTGTTCTCTATTAAAAGTAGGTATTTACTTTTATGTCTACAGTCAGGTTTACACGTATTAAGTAGTTAAGTAGATAACTAAATTTTAAGTAAATTAATATACACATATTAATTTAAACAGACATTTTAGTAACTTTTTAGTTAAAATTTAGTTAATTACTTAACTACTTAATACGTGTAAACCGAACATAATAACTGTACTCCAGTCCCAATTAATGGTAAGTGGCGATGTAGCCTTAGATTAGATAGCAAATTGCACTTCGTGTCAGCGTATAGACAGACAACTTGTATCAATTTTAAGTAATCGAATAATTAAATGACTTCGCTTATTACATTAATTCCGCTCCAACTAACTCATAGGAAAGTCGACTCATGTGGACTTTATAGCCGTGTTCCTTGGGTTGAATTTTCAATCGGACTGAAGTTGACTGTAGGGTCGGTACTATACGACTCTTTGACCGCTAGGTATACGCATTGTACACTTCTTTCAAATTATAAATTAAAATTCAACCGTAAAGCGCACAACATTTTGCTCTTATCATAAGAGCTTCAGAGCATCAGAGATGCTTCTCTATTAGTCTAGTGTATTAGTGGAGTTGACGGCGAGTTAGCGTAATGTCCGAAAATCTAGTTGACCAGTCCGGTTGATCAGTATCCCCTGCATCAATTCTCCCTAGAACATCATTGTAAAGCACCCTATGGTACCACATTATAAACAGGACCCGCACTTCTCAGTTCACTCACGATTCGAAGAGAACAAAAATCATAACACTCAGACATAATATACGATGTAACGATGTGTCCGCTAGTTTTACCTCCACTTACAACACAGGTAAGTTTGAGACTCGTATCCTCGATGTAAGGCCCAGCGATGCCGATCAACTCTTTGTCTCTCTCGTCGAATATCTTCGGCTTTTCCGGTAACTCTGAAACAATAAACAGTGACTGAAATAAAGCATACATGTTTTTATTAACGAAGTGGTAGATGTTTAATAATAGCAGCCCAATATTAATAGTTGGTGATACAATGTTGCTATTGTAAGCAAACAGTAATTATTACATTATTTATGAATGAACTTTACAAATGGTCGTGACCCCATAAAATTATATTATTGTTATCTTTATGTGGAAAAATTTTAATTACTGCCACATACACGATTTAACAATAATACATCGCCACACGTTCGTTTTTAATGTACACAAAACACAAAATTATCCTAAGATGTTTAATAATAAACAAACTTTGACACACATTCCTACGAAACCCGAAAGTATTCAAAAGTCTGCCCCTGCGGGATAAGTAAATAAAAACAAACGTACAAAATAACCTAAGACAATTTTGTGCGTATTTAATCGATCAACCCAAATATAATTATTGTAGTTTGCTGATCATGTGGTTAACGCGCTCGCAATGTAATCTCTATTACTGTAATCTCTATAACACAACGAATAACCCATTTGCTTTGCGATGAGAATCCTATGCCTTGGAATCTGTGCTCAAAAAATGTTTTATAATAATTATGTGAATCGACTGTAATAAAACAAATTCAAAATGTTACTCCAAACTATTTCTACACAGCATCAAAACGTAAATTGCATCGAAATCAGTTAAGCATCGGTTAGTTACAGTTATATTAAACGAATGACTTTGATATGATTACTACTTGAATAGTCAATTCAAATACATAAACAAGTAACCTATATACATTTAAAGAAGCAAAAATGCTGTTCAATTTCACGCCAATAATTTCCACCTTTGAGCCAAGTTAATCCAATCACGTGACTTACAGAGAAAACGAGCTAGATTCCTGGTACTAATGTTTCTACGGACCTCATCAAACTAAGTGGTGCTAAGTCCGGTTGCAATTGCTCTTTGAGTAACATGTCCACCTTAAAAGTTGAGCGAATAGCGAGCGAGCGTGAATAAAAAACTAAGTAAGTTTTCCTTTACAACTTATTCAGCTTTTTATGGGATAAGGATAGTAAATAAGTTTTCAGTGCGATCATCTTTTGCCAGCCATGTGCATTTAGGAAAAAACCGGACAAGTGCGTGTCCGGCCACGTGCAATGTAGGGTTCCGAAGTAGTAAGTTTATCGACTATTCCTCATTAACTAATTATAATAACATAGCCGTGATAGTTTTCCTTGTAAATTCATCATATAAACAATTTTTGAGAATTTTTTCAGATGTCCTCCAACCGTTTAGCCAGCATGGGGGGGGGGACACTTGACTCTAACCAAAATTAGCATTTTAAAGTCAAATATTTCGCAAACGGACCACTAGTTCCAAAAATGGTCTCAGAAGTCCCATAATATTTTTAAAACACCTTCTTAACGATACTCCACACTATAGAGTACGCGACGAATAAAAAATTCATCCTAACGTTACCTGTAGGGGAGGTACCCTGAAAAACAATATTTTTCAATATTTTATTCTACGGTTCTGGAGTTTTGATAAATTTATGTATATCCATGCCAAATTACAGCTTTCTAGCACTAATGGTCTCGGCGCTTTGCTTCGGACAGACCATGAAGCTATTATAGAGAGGAGACGTTGTATGTAGATTTTCTTATGTAAGAACGCGTGACACTTTGCGGGGCGAGGGCACCCCCTCCAACCCACCAAATCCCGCCCACTTCTTTATTTTCCATCTATCGATCAATAGCAAAACTACTCGCTTCGTTCTATATCGATTTTATTACGTAGTTTAACTATCTCACACTAGATGTCAATAAATGTAGGATGTAACAGGGACGTACTCAGAATATTCATACCACCTCATTGGACATAATTTAGACAAGTGAAAAAATTCTCAAAAATAGGTTATAATATGATGAAATTACAAGGAAAACTATCATGGCTACGAGTATGTTAGCATAAGTAGTTAATGAGCAATAGTCGATGAACTTACTACTTTGGAACCCTACATTGGACGTGGCCTGACACGCACCTGCCCGGTTTTCTTATTTTTAAATGGCTTACGTCCCAACTCAGAGTCACTTACTTATCGCTCCTTAGTATAGAATCACCACACAAATTATGTACTAAGGAGCGATTTAAGTAACCGTTACTGACTCTGAGTTGGGGCGTTAGTTTGTTTTTAGGCTTCCCGCCCACGTCCGATAATCGGTGACCGCTTTTTGTAGGTGAAAAATAGAACGTACTGATAGCAATAGTGCAACGCACACGTCCTTCAACAAGTCGGTCAGAAATAAAATCGGTGCATTCCGACCGATATCGGTGAAAAATGGAACGTTCGGTTCTCACCGACTCACCGACATAGGGATGTTCGATCTAGGTGCCTTGTATCGATACGGATGGAGAGTAACGTAGGCTACTTTTTACCGCGGTAAAACATCCCCAGGCCATGGGAAGATCGACGTTTTGTTAGTTGCTAGATATTTTGTTCCAGACGTTGTTAATATATGGCGTTAGTGAAATTCATTTGCAAGTTCTGAATTACGCTATCAAATGATACATGTTTACTTAAGTCATAGGCAACTAAATCAAACTAAGTAAAAGTAATTAGGATTTGTAAAAAAATTATCTCTACCGCGGGCGAAGCTGCGGGCAAAAGCTAGTATGGTAATAAATAAAAGATGTAATTTTATGTAGATATACCGTATAATTTAATATGATGTATCGATCCAGAATCAAATAAAATATTTTTAATATGGTTATAAACTATCGACAAGCTTAATTCAGTGGGTCTCTAAATAAAGATAGATCATTAAGCCAATCTTAAGATCAATCGTTTTAGATTAAATTTTATATCACATTTAATTTTATTCAAAATATTGTATAAATAAATATTGAAAAAGCTTCTTAAGGTTTTTTTTAAAACAATGTGGTATGTAGTAGGACCATCATGTAAATAATAATATCTCACTTTATAGTGACCAGTACGCTCTATTTCTCCTACAAAAAAAATCGGTCACCGATATCGGTCGTGGTCGAATAGCGAGTCGGCCACAAAATCGGTCATAAGAATCTGAGGAAAAATCGGCCCGATTATCGGTCCTACAAAAAGTCGGACGTGGGCGGGAAGTGTAAGACTTATAAAGATTGTATACAATGTTAAACTTAAAAAAAACTAATTTTACCTACTCCCGTTCACGTAATTAAGTAAATTATACTCTGTTCATTATGGCATTATTCTTTTGACAGCGGTCATCGAGATCACGGGCATAAAGTTTCATATTTTTTTTACATAGAAATGCACGCACGTCAATAGTATACTTTATTGGTTGTAGCAATCAATAATGATATCCCTAACGTCATCGTAACCAAATGTATCAATTTTGTGATTATAATAAATTTTTTAACAGACTTCAAAAAAAGGAGAAGGTTCTCAATTCGACTGTTTTTTTTATGTTTGTTACCTCAGAACTTTGGACTGGGCGAACCGATTTTGATGATTGTTTTTTTAATCGAAAGCTGGTGGCTGTCCTGTGGTCCCACTTATATTTTATTGAGATCTGACAATGGCATCCATGAGAAAACCACATAAGTCGTAAATTTGTGTTAAGATGTGCGCGACAAATTGACGAATATCACGCCAACCGATTTCGATGATTCTTTTTTTAATCGAAAGCAGGTGTTTGTCATGTGGTCCCACATAAATTTGAAAGAGATCTGAAAAGTACTTTTTGAGACTTTGAAGTCGGTTATTTTTTATTAGTAAAATTTAGATTATATAAAATTAAACCTTTTGTACCTTGCCTTATATAGATACTATGCCCATTTCCCATCACAAGACAAAAAGAATCAAGCTATAATGAACAGAGTATAGGCAGTACTTTAATTCAATGGGACACTCGGTAAAATAATTGGATTCTAATTACGGCCCTGTGTTTTTGTTATGTTTAATTGTTGTAAATAGTTGACGATAGATGGCGGCCTGTTTACAAAATGATTATAAAAACTAGAAAAATAATATTTTGGCGGTGAAAAACTCTATAGGAGTGAATGTAGGACAAATTTCAGTACGTATGATTATCAATATAATACTAATACTTAGCTCTACGCACCTATACATTTTTAGTTCTCTTGACACAAAGTGTCGCCATCTAATGTCGAGTAGAATTTTATTTGGCGAGATCGGCGTTAGTGATTTTTCTAGAACTATTCTGCCTATTCTTATAAATTATGAATCAAATTACTTAAAAATGAAATGAAATGCCATCCATAGCATCAGAACGTGTATCCGAGTAGTTTTTACACGATAAAACACAGCACTTCATCCTTTTCTTTGAAAATGTGAAGCTGTGCACAGGACGGGCGCCGACAGTAGACTGACTTAAGGCCACGCCTACTGTGATGACGTCAGGACCCAGTTGAGTCACAGTGCACAGTTGCTTAGGCCGTCTCCTCTCTATAATAGCTTCATGGGACAGACGGACAGACATGACGAAACTATAAGGGTTCCGATTTTTCTTCGGAACCCTAAAAATATCTTAAACCTTTAACCAAAAAATATTAGCAGTATTTATTCTATTTTTCGTCATATGGTAGGTCAACCCTTCCTTTATTCCCCTTAAGTTCAAACTACTACTTACAGGACACCCTATATTTTGCTCTACTAAATACGTAATTTTTAGATCAATACCAATGATATTTAAAAATATAGATACGTTATTATATCCTTACAAATCAACTAAAAAATTATGTTCTGAAAAGAGCAGCAACACACACACGTTTATGTTTTATTTCACTACAACAATCACATTGGTATAATACACGAAGGGATTTTAACGCTGTATGTCAAATATCAAGCATTTCTGAGAACAACAAAGCGTGCGTATCGTCTTGTATAATTGAAAGAGTGACTACGAGCAGAACGGTCAATGTCCTGTTCTTACGCTCTTTATCGTCGGCGCGCTAGTGACATATCTACCTCTTTTTTACGTTATAATATCATTGATCAATACTGCAAAAAAATTTAAACAATAAACTAGTTCGACAGTCATTGAAATGCTAAACATCTTTATCGACTTATTACTATTAATGAGTTAATATCTCGGTTCTTAACAATAAGTTCGATGATTACACATGCAGACAAGATTCAGCACAAAAGGAGTGTCGTAGGAACAGGTATATCTTGGCTGAAAAACCTTCACTTTTTCATAAATCTTATAACAATCCACTTATTATTATTTAGATCTGCTGCAATACAATTTTCAAGTCACTATATAAATAAGCCTTCATTACTTCAGATGTTACAAAATCACTTAACATTGTGTGTATAAAAGTTAAAAAAGATTTTCCATTTCTATCGTTTTCAGAATTCAGTCGGCAGTCGTACAATTTAGAAATCATTTGTTATTTCAACGGTGTTAATTCTATAAAGCAATGAAGCGTAATGGAATTGGATCTGTGTTTCAGTTGGAAAATAAGTTTATCGGTTTTAAACGATAAATTGAGTTAGATGTTGATAAAACAAATATAGGAGATTGAAGTGAATTCCAGTGAATTACTTCAACTCCAGTTGTTTATTTTCGCGCTTAGTTTTATTGCGATATTATAAGTAAAGTCGTATTTCTTCGATTTTATCAAAAGTGAACTTATCTCTTGAAAGTATTTTTTTTTAAGTTTAATTTGATGCTGATTGAGTTAAATTATCTAATTTTTTGACGTGATAACGTCTGATAAATCGATGAACACGGGCTGCATGCACGAAAAAGTGTCCCGTTCCGCGAGTGAGAGAGCAGCAAAAGCGAGAGAGAGAGGCACGATCGGCTACGATTGGCGTATCGTAGCCGATGCCGTAGGCGAGCCGCAGGTGAGCCGTAGGCGATCGTAGTTGAGTGGAGCGGAGCGGAGCGGGGCGGGGCGGAGCGGAGCTTTGTCATGACGTTGTTTAGTAAACAAGAATACTGGAACCTCACATCATGTATGTAAATTAACTATTACTTTCTTTGGTAAAAACAAAAAGTTTAATGACCCACATTCGTTAGCGTTCTTCGTGTTTATCGGTCGTTATTTTGTATTATTATTAATAAAAATGTGCGTTTTCTTTTATAATATTCAATAACAGTTCCCTTACGTTATTACTTAGATAATAACTGGATTTTTATACATGTTACCTACTCGTTGGTCATGCCAATGTATGCGACGCGAGTCTATGTGTCGACGCTAAATGGCGTGAAATAATGGCTCGGGCTGTCCCCTGCATGTCAACTTGCCGCTTAAAGCAATGTGGGTTCAAAGTTATTGTGTCGTTATTCTTGCAGTATTGGAAATTCTTCTGTCCTCGTTTTAGGAATAAATCACCAGTAAATTGAAAAAGCCGATGGATGAAACAATAGGTACCTACCTGAGTGCTCTGGGAACGCTAAGATTAATGCAAAAAGATGATTGTATGGTCCAATAAAAGCGTTCGTAGTTCAAAGAAAGTGCTCAAAATTTGAAGCAAGCTGTCATTCGCCTCATCGACAGAACGACAAGTAGTCACAGCCAGATGTCTTGCAATAATAGCAAATGTTGCAACTTCTATAATGCTCAGAAGCAACAGGAGCTTGAGAAAATTATACACATCCACATAAGAATAAAATTCTATCGCATTCGATCTTAATTGTCACTTTCCTTCAAATGTATTCATATAAAATGCTTTCAGACCCTGCGTCCCATTTAAACGTAACTCGGTGATAAATTTGAGGCACACAAGGTGGGGACTCCATAATTGAGTTACCCTACATTAAACTTTTTTCCTCGGACCTTATATAATATAGCTAAAATAAAAGGTTGCTAGAATCTCCCCAACACAAATTACTTTGGACCCAAAGTAATCTCATTATTGTTATTGTGATTCTCAGGAAAAAACGTTCTTCACTCGAAATATAATGAGCGTGATGTCAAATAAACAAATGAAATGATTAGGTTTACTGATCTCGACAGAGTCAACTAGATTTAGGGTAAAAATCATGATAATAGCAATTAAATTTTGAATGGATGATACGCTTACCTGACTACACAGATTAAGTTAATGATTATTATTTATTAAGATAGTACTTCCGCTGTATTAGCCACTGTTGGTTACGCATTACTGCAGTGTTCTCGTAACAAAACTGAGTCAGCCGCCAGACGACTCGACGTAATCCAGTTGGAGGCTCGAGACCCAGTTCTTTCTTTCTATCTTTTGCTTCTCTTTTTATTGGCCGGCAACGCACCAGTGATGCCTTTGTTGTCTCTGATATCCATGGGCAACGACAGCCACTTACCTCAAAAATTTTCAAAATTTTTGTGTCTGTCTGTCTGTCTGTCTGTCTGTTTATTCCGGCTAATCTCTGAAATGGCTGGTACAATTTTGACGGGACTTTCACTGGCAGATAGCTGATGTAACAAGGAGTAACTTAGCCTACTTTTATTAAAAAAAAATAGTTTGTTAGGCGATACGAAGTTGGCCGGGTCAGCTAGTACAATATACAAATAATAACATTTTCCAAAACACAATGAAATAACAATACGTAACTCAAAATATAACAGCTACTTAAAATATCGTAGAGAGTATTGAAAACGAAGCCTCTAACGCCTCAACTCAGAGTCACTAAAGGTTACTTAAATCACTCCTTAGTACAGAATTTGTATGGTGATTCTTTACTAAGGAGCGATTAAAGTAACCGTTAGTAATTCTGAGTTGGGGTGTAAGTACGCACTTTGTAATACTGGCACGAAATGCAAATAAATCAACTCAATAATTAATTACTTTTTGACACTGCACATCTGTTACACGCGTCCTGTTACTAACTCATTGATAGAACTTTTACAAAGGTGTTTCATCATCAAAGTCTTAAAGTAAAAGTATTTGAAAGACTTTGTATTAGAATTAGAATTGGTAAAATATTTTTAAGTGTAAATGTGATTTTATTATAAGTAAGTTTTTTTTTGTATGGAAGCTGACGTGTTTGAGATTGTTTTTAACTACAATTTACGAAAATCTGTTTAGACTTTTCAAGTTCATCATCTGTTTTTTGGTGAAAGTAAAAGTGTCGGGCGATTTTTACACAATAAAAAATTTCTTTCTTTCTTTCTCTTCTCTCTTTCTTGGCCAGCAACGTATCAGTGATGCCTTTGGTGTTGATGATGTTTATGGGCGACGATAGCCACTTACCATCAGGTGGATCGGCAGCTCGTTTGCCGGTTATTTCCATAAAAAAAGCGGCCAAATGCGAGTCGGACTCGCCCATGAAGGGTTCCGTAGCAGCAAGTAACATAATATAAAAGTTCTTGTAGTTCGTTGTAACTTTGATCAATGTTTTTTGCGGTTTACGATTTATGACGTATAAAAAAAAAACTACTTACTAGATCTCATTCAAACCAATTTTCGTTGGAAGTCTGCTTGGTAATGTACATCATATATTTTTTTTTAGTTTTATCATTCCCTTATTTTAGAAGTTACAGGGGGGGGGGGACACACATTTTACCACTTTGGAAGTGTCTCTCGCGAAAACTATTCAGTTTAGAAAAAAATGATATTAGAAACCTCAATATCATTTTTGAAGACCTATCCATAGATACCCCACACGTATGGGTTTGATGAAAAAAACATTTTTGAGTTTCAGTTCTAAGTACGGGGAACCCCCAAAATTTATTGCTTTTTTTCTATTTTTGTGTGAAAATCTTAATGCGGTTCACAGAATACATCTACCTACCAAGTTTCAATGGTATAGCTCTTATAGTTTCGGAAAAAAGTGGCTGTGACATACGGACGGACAGACAGACAGACAGACAGACAGACAGACAGACAGACAGACAGACAGACAGACAGACAGACAGACAGACAGACAGACAGACAGACAGACAGACAGACAGACAGACAGACAGACAGACAGACAGACAGACAGACAGACAGACAGACAGACAGACAGACAGACAGACAGACAGACAGACAGACAGACAGACAGACAGACAGACAGACAGACAGACAGACAGACAGACAGACAGACAGACAGACAGACAGACAGACAGACAGACAGACAGACAGACAGACAGACAGACAGACAGACAGACAGACAGACAGACAGACAGACAGACAGACAGACAGACAGACAGACAGACAGACAGACAGACAGACAGACAGACAGACAGACAGACAGACAGACAGACAGACAGACAGACAGACAGACAGACAGACAGACAGACAGACAGACAGACAGACAGACAGACAGACAGACAGACAGACAGACAGACAGACAGACAGACAGACAGACAGACAGACAGACAGACAGACAGACAGACAGACAGACAGACAGACAGACAGACAGACAGACAGACAGACAGACAGACAGACAGACATGACGAATCCATAAGGGTTCCGTTTTTTGCCATTCGGCTACGGAACCCTAAAAAGAAATTAAGTTATTCCATTTGAAAATGATAAAAAACCTTCTACTGTTTATGTTGTTCATAAAGAATAATACCATAGATTTCTACTCTAAAAATTCCGTTGCTAAGTTTAACTAAATGTCAGACAAGTACATTCCTGTGCTTTAAACATTGTCTAAATAAAATGCAGACTCGATGATTCGAATTAAAAACTTTTCATTTGAAACGATTGTACCAAAATTTTAACTGTAGAGATAAATTAACAATAAGTATAAAGATTTACGTAAAGTTGCTCTATAACAAAAACTAAAAAACTTATTATGCCAGTAATAATGGTTCAACTGGCGGATGTCCAAGCCCAATATGTCGGATACTTGGACAAAATGGTCAATTGCAGGGTTGTCAGACTTAACTGAATAATGGTTTTATTATTTTAAGGCTATTTTATTAGTAACTATTTAATATATTTTTTTGGATATTCTTTCCTATTTTCATTAATTTTGTTTAATTATTCTACCTTATAGTGAGCTTAAATTAACCAAATTCAACAATAATATTATCGTACATATTATGTACCTACACATATTATTACATTCTGCTCGATTTTAGTATTGATTATGGTCTAGATTGGCAACCCGATACTGTTTGGCTTAGTTCCGATACAGGGAACCGAGGCAATTTATGTTGCGGCAGACAGTACGGTCAGGTGACTTGGCAATGTTAATTATTAAGCGTAGAACACATTTAAATGCAGCCTTGGATAATGTCTTCGTTTTCTTATAGATAGCCGGTGAACGAACCGACTAGCTGATGGTACATAAGTGGAACATCGTCGTATATTGAAATCACGAAGTCAGATAAAGTACCAAAACAATCGCCGATGTGTTGCCAAAGAGAAGCAAGTGACTTGTTTTTTATTTCTGTCTCTTTGGTTCTGCTAAAAAAACAAATTTCATATCATCATATCTGTAATGGAAAGGGGTTTATGTCCAAAATCGTAAATATACTAAAAATTGCACATAATAAGTACCTAGGTATAAAATATTCCTGCGTATTCCTGATATAAATATATTTTAATATCCTATTAAACATTATGGGAATACCCGAAGCTCAAAGGTAACCTGTGACCACACATTACTCTATATTTGGTGGGGAAATAGGCAGCAAGGCAGGCTACTCGCTCAATGGTCCCACAGTTTGGCTTCGCTCCGAAACAAGCACATAAATCAACTTTGGACAACCAGTTCAGGTGACATGTATGTTACTATGATAGAATCCTATTGTAATGTATTAGAATTTTTATTTTTAGTGTATATTAGTTATTATGAATTTAATTTTAAATTTATGAGAATTTTAATTTTATTATGAACTTGATTTCAATGAAATATCAATGAGTATATTACTCTAACGCATTTGTTAAGCTGTAATGTTAGATGTCATTATGAATAAATAAATAAATAAATCCTTCCATTAACCGTGAAGCCTTAAAATAACTTTTGCGTTTTTAATTCAACTGCTACAATAGTGCTGATGAAAACATTCATAAACATGAAAATTATTAGTTTCGCTAAACATTTCCGATACAAATAATTATGGTTATTTAACAAGAAGTACTCTAATAGGCACTCGTACCTTTTAATTTTTTTTTCAAAAAAGCATTTATTATTTGTGACTCATCAATCTAACTAATTAGTTATTGTTGGCACACACCGGAGAATCTCAGCATTCAGTAATATCGGATGACATACTGTTATTAACGTCAGTTTTGCGAAGCGAAGCGTAAATTACAACGTTTCACAACGCTCCACTAACAACTAATTCCTAGCATAATATTTTGTACAGTCAATTTTAGTTTTTCATAAAATATTGGTACTTAAAACAATATGTGATGTAGTCTATTAAACGGCACAGACATATTTGCGCCATAAGGTAATAAAGAATTCCTAGATTCGTAAAATAAATCACAGATAACGCAGGTGAATCGCATTTTTTTGATATTAAAGTTATAAATCATACATGTTTATTAACATAAGGTTCAAACATATCATAGATTCCGTTCAATGGTTCTGATGAATTTGCGGAATGTAAGTAAACATTTCGTTTGTGAGTACAGATTGCAATTATGTAAAAAATGATAAAAGTTCGTCTGTGCATTCCAACTCTGAAGAGTTTCTCTGTCTGAAGCTGAAGTGAACTTACATACAATTTTGTATAGTCAATTCTGAGCATAATCAGGTTTTTTAAGATGAACATCATAAAATTCAAAGACACCAAAACTAAAATAAAAATAATAGTTGCAAATATTCACAAAAACATGAAAAGTAGTAAGTAAATACACAAAATACTATTTTTATGTTTTTTTTTTTGATGGATAAGGAAGGAGTAGTAGTTTCGTTTGCTAGATTTAACCCAAATAAACTAACGATCATTCAAAAGACTGGCAAGTGACACTAAAGGTATCTCTGTTGTGAAAGAAGATCTCAAACCACTTGTGAGACAGATGTATAGGTCAAACCCAATGGATTATTTAACGGTTTGGTTTTGTTGCTACTCAGATAGCATTAAATATTTTAACGCTATTTAATTCCAGTTTTAATTTTTTTTTTTGCGATGGCATACATTAAATAAACATCTAAAACATTAATCCCTCTTTAACAGTTTTTGAGTATGAAGCGGGAACGATTCCTAGTAAATAAAGTAAAAATATGATAAATTTATCCGTGTATTTATGTTTAAGTAAACTCACTTTATACTTCCCCCGATTTCAATATATCTACGTATTTCATTTTAAATTCCCTAAATGATTGCAAAAGAGTACAGTTCTGTTTATTCATCGTCAATCACAAATAAAGAAAATGATTTTAACTCCTGCACGCTTTATTTTAGCTGTGGTATTAATTCAGAGATCCTCCGACACAGCTGCTACGTTTGGTTCCTGTTTATTTATCACTATTTCCTCGACAACCAATTAGTTATAGCCGAGGTTTAATACAAGATTTATGGTACTCGTATATTTTGCACTTCGAAAAGTTTGAGGTAATTTAAATGCATCCGGATATAAAATTTGGTTTAATGATTTATAGGCATTTAAAGGTATATTTTATCATTACTGGAAACTTGTAGATTTATCAAAATATCAATATTCAATTGCATTTTATCTACGATAGGACTGCATATATTTGAGTTAATATAGCATGTAGGTCGAAATCGATAAATACGTCTATTTGTATATAGATACACTATGGAGCTATTCGTAAACCTTGACAGCGAGTAGGAAATGAAAATTAGTGAACTTAAAAAAACCAATGTAAACATTAATTTTCCTATTAAAGACGTTTCGAATGGAAATAGGACTGGCATTTTAACATCTAAATAATTTTAATAAATATTAAATAAGTAAAACAAAACGAGATCTTAGAGGGCTTGTGAAATAATCTTTTAACCCAAATAATATACTTAGCGGCCATTGTTCTTACTTTTTCATAATAACTCATGAACTTTTATATGAAAAAACTCCTAGAGTATTTCACTAGCATAGAACTAGAGCTCTTAATAAAAAGTTACTAAGTTAAAGTTGCTTGTGCATGATAAAAACCCTATTAATCTTTCGCTTATCTGAACCGCGATAAGCGTTAATCCACACTGTCCTATCTATACCGCCCGAGTGAACTCGCAGCTTAGTAAAAGGTTCGACGAGAAAAGATTTATTCAACTAATTTCATGTGTTTTAATCTTTCATTCTCCATTCCTTTTATAAATAAAGTTCAACTATTCCAGTAGGTACATCTATTCCAGTACATAGTTGCTTGGAACCCTACAAGATATCGCTATTTTATTAAAAAGATTGCCAGTCGTCGATAAATAGTTTTGAATATAATACGTAATGTTGTTTGTATATATAGGAATTTGATTACCTGATTTACACGTCAATAAATCAATAGTACAAACTACTCTGGATACTCTACGCGATCGAATCAGAAATGATGAAATCCGTAGACGAACGAGGGTGACCGACATAGCTCAGAGAATTAGCCGGCTGAAGTGGCAATGGGCTGGCCACATAGTTCGAAGGACCGATAATCGTTGGGGAAGAAAGGCCCTCGAATAGAGACCACGCCTCAGTAAAAGGAGCACAGGACGCCCCCCAACTAGGTGGACCAACGACATGAAGAAGACAGCAGGTATCCGCTGGATTCAGAAGGCTCAGGACCGGTCTGAGTGGCGTAGATTAGGGGAGGCCTATGTCCAGCAGTGGATCTCAAAGAGCTGATGGATAGATGGATGGACTCTGGATAGAATAATTCATTTACAAATGAAATAGTTTGTTGGTATCACTATTGAAACATGTAACAAATCCTATATTATTAAAATAAACACAAAAAACGCGTCTACCACCACAATAGGTATCATACCTAAGGGAATGCCTCAATCTCCTTTATTAACTTTTACTGCGAGGAAAAGAAAAAGGCCCATGGACAAACGACATTTCATAGTCATAATAATTATTTAGCGAAAATATTATTATTAGGTATTAACGCTGATTAAAATTTGAAGAGTAATACTCAATAACTTTCTTATTTTGCATTTATTTTAGAAATTTTTATTATTTTTGCAACTGAAAACATTTCAATGCGACAGTTAAACACTTCGGTAAATTGACTGAGCATCAGTTTTCTAAAATATATCACCTTAGAGAATGAATTTTTCAAAAATCTTCAACCAAATTTCATAATGCTACCCACAATTACAAAAATTAAACATGGGTTATGTTTAAGCTTTCATGCACTTAGGTTCACTGAGTCAACTTGTGTTTTGTCTGTCACTCAAACCCCAGTGTGCCACTGAGTGGGGATTTCAGGAATAAAGCCCCGTTTGCATTTAAGTACATTTAATCCACACATACATACATTAAAACTCTAACAAAAATACGCATATTTGAATTTCATCAAAAACATAAATGTGAAGTGAGAGCCAATTTCAAAAAAAGAAAAGAACTGAGATCTAAATGGGTGCCAAGTTCTGTGTAGAAAAGCCTAAAATTTTAGTCACAAGAACATGTAATTCAAGCTCTACATTTGACTTGATTAGTTTTCACGTACCTACGTAGGCTATATTATAATTGTTAAGTCTGTAAGTTAGATGTAATACCTATGTTACTTTTATAAAATTTAGTTTGTCGGTTGCTAACTAATGAAAACTAGCCTTGCCACCTGGCAACCCTAGCTATCGGTACTATAACTGAGAAAGTTTGTTTGTCAAGATAATAAAATGGATGTTTGTAACACTTTCACACTGAAGCTACTGAACAGATTTTGATTAAATTTTGCCTACAGGTAGATCATTATCTGAAACTACTGGATAACCGGCGTGTAACGCTACGCTAAAATATTTGATGACAATGACAGATCAGTGGTTTTATGTTGACGTTGACGTTGATGCGCCATCTTTATATATTAAATTAAAAAAAATTGTATAGGAAAAGTAGAAAATCGACTTTATCAATGTAATGAATATGCCGAATTCATTGTTTTAGTAGTCTCAAACCACCTTCGGATTATTGCCTTTCAATTGAAATCATTTTGAGGCATATCGGTTGGATGGTTTCAGAGTCTATAAAGGACATCCATACAAATATTTTTTGTGTTATAATAATATATATAATTATATTATATACATAATATATAGGGTATTTATTCATCCAGTAAACCGTGGGAAGAGAGCTAATGTAGTATAATACCGAACCTCAAACTGATTTTTGACTACAGTTTTTCAACAATCGTTATAGTTAGTGTTAAACAACACGTAATAATGCCTTAAACGACTATAAAATACGAGAAATTAGTCGTGGAATTGCATCTACTTGACGTCCAGATTGTTAGCGAGTGTAGAAAAGCTTAATTTACTTGGAAGTAACTGTGCTTATTCTGCAGAGAATTTCACTCATTGTGTTTCTTTTCTGGGATATTTTTTACTTGTATTAAATGGAAGAACAATTCAGTTAAATGGCAGAAACATGGTGATTTAAAATGAATTGTGTAATACAAAATCCATTACAGTAAATATAAAACAGACCCAGATGGGCCCATAAAAGAATTATGATATTGATACTGTTTTAAACATGATGCATTACTTGTCATCCTTCACTTGGTAATAAAATATTCATATTTCTGAATATTATTTCAAAAATTTGGGACGGTATTATTTTTATTCCCATTATTGTTTTTATTCTTTGTACTTTCATTCATTAAATCGATCAATTCATATACTGTTTCGTTGTATCATAAAATAATAAAGATTTTGCTATTTTCGTTGGCATGATATCAGAAATATTTGCTCCTATTAAGATTTGTGACCGAACGATATGCATTGTGGGTTGTGGCCATAACCGTGATCGGTTAAGACTGACAAAGCTGCTATACTCGGCTTTGAAATGCAATAATCAATCAAAATTATATTATTCACTCCACGCTCGATTGTTATAACAGGTATTATCGTTATCGTTATTATTATCATCATTGCTAATACTTCTACTTAATACTAGACACTACGAATACTATTCAATACTAGAAAGCTATTAATATTTCATCAAGTCACACACTCGTAAAAATAAGGGTTAACTTAATATAAAAACAGTTGAATTAACTATAAGTTATACTACTATAAGTAGCAAAAACCTTGGTAAGTGTTCACTAAAGCGAGACCAAGTTACTAAAACAATTTACTTTAAGCAACTTTGTTGTTGAGACAACTGTTTTAATAGTTTTGGGTTCACGACATTTACAAATGAGATGTTACATCCAGGTCCTTGAAAATCGTAGCATTATTTTAGGTAACTTCGTAGTTCAGTCAATGATTTGAAAGGTGCTGCGTTTACGATACTTAGAATTAAGTTGGAACAAATTCGAAGTATCCATGTAAAATTACTATGTAGATTTTGATAAAAATGTCTTCACTGGCCAATGTTAGAAGCTGAACTGACTAAAGTCCTGTTCGAGTTCACAGATGAACGTGGGTGGTAGGGCATGGTAGCACTGCAAGGTCGTTTGCTATTCTTAACATATAAACAATATGAACAGTGGACAAACGAATAGAAGAGCCGTCTAATGGCTAGTGCTCACTGCTTTCCATGGACGTCAGTAACATCACAATCAGTCACCAAATTCAGCAGAGTCAGCAAATAATTAAAATACTCTTATCACCGTGCATGAGTACCACGACCATTGGGGCTAAACTGAGGTAGAACAGGACGAAACGAACTCCAACAGGAGGAACCGTGTGCTTTAACCCCGTCCGTAAAGGCCGCTAGGGCGTAACTGACCATTAAAAAAAAGAGAATAATGGATTGCCTCTTAACCTCAAACTATACATACATACTGTACCTATTTCTGTTTCAATAAATTTAAAACTGTTAACTACAATTTACTTTTCACATCCCAACAGAAATAGCAGCTGCATATCTTAGAAATTCAGTGGAAGTTTGCATTCAGATGCGAATACGAAATTGCGACGATAAATTTTAAATGAAACCCGCTGCGCGTGAATGACTGATCGTCCATTGTGCCTCTTTAAATGCCACAAATTCGAACTCAGCGGTAGAGTGGGACTAAATGAGTGATTAAAGAAATGTGGAACAGTTTATGCAATATTTTTTCAAATCAGATATTAACATAAAAACTACTTCATCTCATGGACAGATTAAATGAGCTTTTAATGTAAAAGGAGCATATATATAATAAGTGTTATCATCATCCCGCTTAGACAAGTCTTTTGGACCATATTAAAAATATAAGTTATATTGATAGATTCATTTTGATAATATTTGATCACATGAGTACTACTCTACTTTGTTAGTGAACAGTTTAAATGTGATTTATTATTTTAGAAAATAATATAATAGAAAATACATAAAAATATGTTGACGAATGATTTATATTTCAGAAAAGAATTTAAGAATCCAGCTTGACCTAATTATTAATCGAGTAATCGATTTTTCAATAACATCAAAGGCAACATTGACGTCTCCTAGGCTGCTATTGTCAAGTGCTGTCAAGAGTCAAGTGTTTGTTTAATTTAAATAAAACTGCTATGGCCGATTCATATTTAATATTATGGTAAAAATGTCGACTTTACGTTATAATGAGGAACCCACAATAAGAACATTCGACCAGCGAAACCGGTGTCTCGATTGTTCTTTTTTAATACTAAGAAACCTACGTAGACAGCTTTTAGAACAAGCAACTACTCCTATAGCAGTATAAACTGTTTTATGGTTGCAGCAAGGCTATTCTGTTTTGTAACTCGACAGCGGAATCCGCGATGAGTGTCAAAATCCTGTCTTTAGTCGTTTGAAGTTTGACACTCATCATCAAAACAGAATAGCCGTACAGCTGTCCCTAGGAACACGGACGTAAAAAAATAAAGGACGTAACCTTGTCTAATCGAGAGTGAAGCATAGCAATGACAGCTCGCTTACCATGTGTGCGTAATTTTGTAATTTTTGATTCGCGATGGTGTCAA
Organism: Thymelicus acteon; assembly: GCA_951805285.1. NCBI lineage: Eukaryota > Metazoa > Arthropoda > Insecta > Lepidoptera > Hesperiidae > Thymelicus > Thymelicus acteon. Next base: position 16,841,837 of record OX638219.1, on the reverse strand, counting down.
TGTCATAGCAGTATGGTGTCAATGTGTGGGTGTGTGTACTTGTACGAATACAGAGTTGGTATTACTATGGGTGTTTCACTGAATTTGTTCTTGGGATTACGTCTGTCTTTTTTTTTACGGCCGTTCCTAGGAAGTATAATTTGTATTGAATGTTTTCAAAATGAAAACTCGGGTTTCAATTCCAAAAATGTTAACTTTAGATAGTAATTGGCTATTTTAGAAACTATTCAAAACAACTTTGGAATTGATGCAACCTTGTGCAGTCTTGAATTTGTCATAGATGTTGTTAGGAAACCGTCGAAACAGTTACTATTACAAAGTACTAAAGTGTTAAGCTACTTTTACGGCCGACTGTACCATGGTCCATATTTTCGTGGTCATTCTCCTTTTGTGCATCTGTTTGTAAGTACATATGTATACAACATTATTCTTAGTATATACGAAACCTGAAAGTAGTTTGTTCAGAATCAATGACTGAATCGATCGCAATAATTTTTACACCATGTTATATTTTGTCCTAAACATATTAAAAAAAATGTTACAACTTGGACACCAAATCAAAACATCGTTATTATCGGCCATCTTAAGTCTTGGTGGATAGTTTCAACTTTGTTGGGTTATAATAACAATAAAATAAGACTTCACATAAACGTATGGAATGGGAGAACTATTACTAACAATCTTAATTTTGTTAACTTATACATAAGCTGTTACTCAGTTGTCAATATTGAGATTGTCAAGCCTGGCGTTTTGCTTCAAGCGTCTCTCATAATAAAATTATTGTGTTGTAAAAAATTTGGATAATGAGTTTTCGATACAGTAATGTGCATACACAGAAATGGTGCGAACGTTAGCGGTGTGCGGTGATAATGTGTCCATGGCAGTGCGACGGTACGATGAGCAATTTCGTGTAAGAGTGTCGTGGAACACCATGCTTTCTGCCACACAACGCTTAAGGGACTACGGGCAGTTCCAGCCCCCGACCGCCGTTAATCGAGGTGTGAATCGTATTCCAACGGTAAAAAATGATTAAATTCATTATTGTAAAAAATAGTAATTAATATTTTTAAACACGCCAAGACGGTTGACAGTTAACCGCGGCAGGCGCGTTGCATTGACGCGTCAGACGCGTGCCGCACGCTCGGTGACCATGTTTACGCGGGGACAACGGAGAAACTCAGCAACTTGTAACTTTTTGAGTTTTCAAGATACACCTTTGAAAATTTTTATGTAGATAGTTTAGACGAAAATATTTGACACGTGTATCGGTTTTTGTATAAAGAAAGAATAACGTTGTATAAGTTGCTGGCAAAAAAGCAGAGCGTTGCAACTGAAGATATATCACGAACAATGTTTAGAAGAAAACTAAATTCTGATAATAATAAACTAAATAATATTATGCAACAACAAAATAACCGACTTCAAAAAAGGAGGAGGTATTCAATTCGACTGTTTTTTATGTTTATTACGTCAAAACTTTAGACTGTGTGAACTGGTGCTTGTCATGTGGTCCCACTTTTTGAGCGAGATCTGACGAGTAGTTTTAAGATATTCCTAATTTTGAAGTCGGTTATTTTTTGGCAAGAATTATGTGTTAATTATTATTTGTAGTGTGATTTAAAATAAATAAATAATTTTTTCCTAAATTGTTATTGAAGTTTTTAAGTTCGCCGATGTCTCATCAGTCATCATCATCAGTCTCAAAACGGAAAGCAGAGTTAGAATCGTACCTATATGTTTCAGTTGAGTTATGAATATGTACTTAAAATTAATTATAAGTTATTATGAAAAAAAAACATATTTCTTCAAAATGTTTTTAAAGTTGTCTGAAGTTCGTGAATCTGCACAAAAGTAGTGTGTATATTTGTAAGGCGTATCACATTTACAATAACAAAACTAGGGTCTGGATGTGAAAGAGATATTAATCATTACGGTGAATAACTTCATCCTTCTTAAAATTTTAAACGTGTAAGTTTGTATGTATGTTAATTTTTCACGCAAAATTACTGAACGAATTTTCATTAAATTTAGCACCCAGGTAGATAGATCATTTCCTAGAATAAGATATAGGGAACTTATTACCCCAGAAAAAGCAGGCAAAACCGCAAGCAGGGTGGTATTTAATATGTTAATACCGTGAAGACAATCCTATTAGCAAGCGATAATAATAATCTCAGCCGCAACTCAAGGAACGCAAGCTTGCAATCCGAAATAGCGCAGATTAATTTTAAATGAAACTCGCTCCGTACTGCTGCAAGTGAGTGATCGACTATTGTTCCTTTTATTATAACTGTAACTTTGAATTTAAACATCACGAAAGATTTAAGAACTATTCAAAGTTTCAAAATTATAAAACCTGATTGGTTCTACTGTTATTTTTACGGTGAATGAGACAAATAATGAGTGAGGTATAATTAGATGAATAACGAGATACTAAGACGGCATTTCATTATCACTAATAGTTTGGCTGATTTCCGGGAGTTTTCTCATCAGGTACTTACAAATTTCACTTTTATCATACATACCTTTGGTAAATGCTCATCACATTGAATAAATTTCGCTACGAATGAATTTCAATATCTTTAATAGTTTGGCTGATTCCTTAGTGCTGCTATCATCCATCAACTACTGTCAGCCTACTTTCACAGCCAGATTTTCAATAATTGTTTACGTAAATACCATCTTTGGACTATCAGAAAATATAGCCTATCGCACAATAAATGATAGCCTATTACATTCAGGAATAATGTAGCTTTCTACTGGTGAACAATTTTTAACAATCCTTTCAATAGTTCCAAAGATTACTTCCTTCAAATAAACTCACAAACGTTACCTCTTTACAATAATATATTATACACTTGGGCTTATCAAACAATCAATGAAATTTGTATTTTTACGTACAATTTTTCAAGTTAAAAAATAAAAACACCGATTTTATTCAAGTAATTATTTGACACTTATTTGAAAAACTTAATAAGGTCAACACTCTCGTGTCCAACATCAAAAAGTTTCACGTGGTAAAAAAATATTCACGTCTAAAATAGCAGCGATAAATTTTATTTCAAACTCATTCGGCTTGACGGTGCACAATAAAGTGGGTTTATTTTATCGACGTGACAATGTTTATAAAATGACATTTAAATACATGAAAGTATCACATGACAATGACTAAACATCGTCGTTTGTAGTGAAGATGTTTAGGTTACTGCAAGACGAAGTGTTTGGTTTCTGATTGGTAGGTATTATGGAGATGACTATGGTGAACTGAATATAGAAACTCTGATAATATGTAGCAAATAAAACGAGTCCTAGCCAAGCTGGCTCACAGCCAGTTGCAGAAAGGTTATTTAAAATGTAAAGACTATTTTAAATACTAATCTGCTATTAAACAATTGCACAGCAATAGTTGAAGGGTAATCAAATCAAATCAAATCAAATCAAAATCTTTTATTCATATAGGTATCACTGAGACACTTATGCACGTCATTTTTTAATCTACCAGCTTTTCGGAAGGGTGCTTTGTCATGGAGGAGAAGAAAAGCCGAAAGAAACTCCTCGCACATCTTTTAAAATCATGAAAAGTTACATAATATCTTCTATCGGAACTGGATAACTAACTTCCAGGCGTCTTTGTCATTAATATATTCATTTATGCAATAGTATCCTTTGCCTACTAGCTGAGATTTCACATATCTCTTAAACATTTGGATAGATAAATTACGTATTGACTTGGGTAATTTATTGAAAAAACGTACACCGAGCCCCATATAAGAGCGTTGTACCCTACTTAAGCGAAAAGATGACGTCACCAAATTATGTCTGTTTCTAGTTAGATGATTATATAAAATACTATAATGCTATACGTCATAGAGTTCCCTCGTCTGGAGCCAACCCGGAGCGTAGTATCAGGTCACCATTATCATGAAAATGCATTGTCATCGGAACCAAAGCAATTATGTGCAGTTTAAACTGCGTAGGATGAGAGAAAGTAGTTCTAATTCAGCTTGCAAGATTTAAGTTATACCTATTACAAGCTAATAAACTAAAGAAGCAAGTGAAATAAAATCCTGTAATAAAATACAATAATAATGTAAGAGGTTTGTATTGCACAGACATAATAGTACTTATAATAGTAGTTATAGTTTAAAACAAAACCAATTTCTTTAAAAATCAGCCATTTACATCTCGTTTACAAAGCCGGAAACAAATTTTAATAGCCAAATCGCAAATCAAATGTTTGCACCAACTCATCACCAACACTTTCAGTTCAAGCTCAGTAGTCTCAGTACCCAATCAGTTCGCATTTAAACTTCATTCGTGATCATGAGAGAAATACGTAGTAGCTTTTACCGATACCGAACGTGCAGTTCAAGTTCCAAGTTCTTCAGCTAATACGGAATTCAATAAGGGAAGTTAAGACTCACCAGTCACGTAAAGACCGGACTTGTAGCAGTTTCTTCATTCAGTTAATGTCTTTATAGACTCTTTTCTGGTGCTTAATTTGGTTTTGTTTTCTGATAAGGATTAATAGAATGATTGGAAATACTGGAAATACTTGGAACATGTTGATGATAATTTTTCTTACTCGTACAGTTGAATCGGGTGTCATCTGCATGGGACTTCAATAAACTAGGACTTTCTTTCTAGACTACTGGCCCATACACAAAAATCATGGGTCATATGAACCACCAGGTAACGTATATAGGACGATATAAGAGCATAAAATAATAAGATTCAGGACTATGCCGTCACTTGTAAGCTGTCCAACTGAGTGCTGGTGAGAATTCAAAAATGCAAGTAGGGTGAGTAAATTTTGGTCATTTGATTCTGTACGGCATTTTTAACCATCGATAGGGCCATGAAAAATAATAAGAAAGCGCGCAGTGCCGTACAAAAAAGGTGGTCCACAAAGTCGGTAAATGTTTTTGATTTGGTGACAATTTCGAGGGTAAATTTGGTCATTTGATTCTGTACGGCATCAGTTTCATACTGTTGCAATACAGCTTCTAATCCATTATTCCGCAACGCCGTACAAAAAATCGTGCACAAGGGGAAGAAATCGAGGGTTGCAACCCCCTCTTTTTCAGTGGTCCGGGGGGTCATTTGAAAAAGAACGGCTTCGGTTCCAATTTTTAATAGTACTTTTGAATCCTAGAAAATGTATTCAATAATGTAATGCCGTACAGAATCAAATGACCAAATTTACCCTCGAAATTGTCACCAAATCAAAAACATTTACCGACTTTGTGGACCACCTTTTTTGTACGGCACTGCGCGCTTTCTTATTATTTTTCATGGCCCTATCGATGGTTAAAAATGCCGTACAGAATCAAATGACCAAAATTTACTCACCCTACTTGCACTTTTGAATTCTCACCAGCACTCAGTTGGACAGCTTACAAGTGACGGCATAGTGGTGAATCTTATTATTTTATGCTCTTATATCGTCCTATATACGTCACCTGGTGGTTCATATGACCCATGATTTTTGTGCATGGGCCAGTAGTCTATTCTTGAACTACACTTCACCTGTATGTATGTTTGTTTGTTTGTAACTTCTCTTTGAACTTGATTTTGACCTACTTCAACCGGTCAGATTTCTTTTAAACTTCGTGGACTTATTGAGGACCGATGACAATTAAATATTAAAAAAAAAGAAAGAAAGAAACCTAATTACACGCTTTATATTAGCTTTAAACGGTCAGATTTCTTTCAAACTACTTTATAGACTTATCGAGGATCGATGACAATTCAATATTTAAAGAAAAAAAGAAAGGACGAAAGAAAGAAAGAAAGAAAGAAAGAAAGAAAGAAAGAAAGAAAGAAAAACTAAATTTCATTTCAAAAAATCAAACTAAAAAAGGAAAAAAATAAATAATATTTTCAAAAAACTAAAAAACACGCTTTTATAGAAACTCCAACAAAAAAAATTGAATTAAAAATCTTGTAATTTTATCTAATAAAAGCGTGGGGTGCATGGTGTCAATGAGTAGAAGGGATAATATATTTAAAAGCACCCCACGCTTTTTTTACAATTACACAATTTTGTATTCAAATTTATTTTCTATTTTTTTAGTTGGATTTTCTATAAAAGAGTGTTTTTTAGTTTTTTGAAACTATTTTAATCTAACTGCTACTCAACAGCTCCTGGTGTTATACGTGAAGTGGCAGTTGTAAGTCGAAAAAATAATATAAAAATGATTCTACTCATACACGATACAAAAAAAAATGAGAGGTGTCAAGGGACACCCGGATGGAACGAAGTTCCTTTCGATTAATACTAAGCGACCAGAAGTCTTCGAGGGTGCGACATCAGTGACACTGCACAATCATAGCATGTGGCTGTCCTATTCACTCCTCGGTATTTAGCATAGGCACAACACACATATCACGATCATGCACATTAAACTATTAACTTAATGTGCATGATCATAATATAGATATCCCTGTTGTGCCTATGCTAAATACCGAAGAGTAAATAAGACAGCCACACTGATTGCACAGTATCACCTTTCGCAACGCGCGACAAAGAACTTCGTTCCAATTACTTATGAAGCTATCAATATTAGTGGCGAAGTTTCATACGTACATGTTTCATGAAAATTACTGTGTCAATAACTATTTTTCGAATCAAATTAAGGCCAGAATACTAAAAGCATAAAATTTAAATTTCACTCCAGACAGCAAACAGTGTAATTAATTCTTACGGCAATATAATTAGGTACCACTATTTTATTTTATGTTTAAGTAGAGAAACCGGAATCCTAATAGTTTCGACATGTCCGTTTGTCTGTCCGTCCACAGCATATCGCGAATCGTAGAGTTAGTACTAGAAAGCTGTAATTTGGCATGTACTCGTATATATATAGGCACATATTTATTACTTTGACGTAAAATAATTTATATAAAAAAAAATTCAGGGTTCCTCTCTTATAGGTGATGTGGACAGGATTTTTTTATCATCGAAAATATCATTTAAAAACAATATGGGTCTGGAAAGACCATTAATCTATTTACAATGAAATTAATATAAATTTCAATACCAATCCGCACTGGAACAGCTCGGTGGAGTATGCTCTAGGTCTTCTCAAAAGGAAAGACGTTAAAGCCAGCCATACATATAGTGCAACTGAGTATATTCAGACTACATCACTTGCCTGACTATAAATAGTCAGTTGCACTTTTAGTTCTAATTTACAGTCGCATCCCATGTCCAAGTTTTTGCCGATACGAGTACATGCAGTCTTGAACTGGAAACTTAAATTCAATAAGCAACTTTGAACTATCCAATCACAAGAGAAACAAACTTACTTGTATCTGTTAAGTTTGAGCGTGATTCGAAATAAATCTACAAGTAATTTTGAATGTTGAAACAAGAACATGTGAGTTTAAGTTTAAATGGCGGTTAAGCATATTTGAAGTAGTGGAACGCCAACTAGTAATCTTCTAGGACAATCTAATAAGTTATTTTGTCATTTGAATCCACGGTGAATCCGGCTGAATCCACGTTTTTAGTTTCATTCAGTTCCACGTCATACAGTCATTAGTATTGCATTCACTAGCTCAACCCAGGTTGCACGAGCCTTCCACATTTGAGCGTGATTGTCGTAGCTTGTCGTTTACTATAAATGGATTAAGTGACCGACCCACAAAAGAATACTGGTCTCCTCTTAAAACTGAGGAGATCTAGAGCGTACATAGAGATGTGTCCAGGTTAGGTCCAAACATTTTGATTGGATCTAATTTCTCCATCAATCTCTACTAAACCAATATGGTAATATATTCTTAATACTACTCAAAAACTTTTGTTTTCAAATGAACATTTACTGTTGGACCTTGTGGCCTATACAGCCTTACGCGGACAGAACTACTGGCAAACAAAAGAAGGCTTTCGAGTAACACAAGGAATACATAATTATGTAGATTTTAGAAACTGACAACCTTAGGCTCGGCTAATTATATTTTGTTCTTTAATTATTAAAAATCTTTAATGTCATTTTTCATTCACCGTTTCATTACCCCAATTATTAGTAGTGACCGTGTCTTTTGAGTTAGGAGTTTTAGGTTCGAGTTTTAACTGGGACATAATTATGTAAAAATAATTTCTTGACACAATTGTTATAATAATTCGAGTTGTCACAGGTAACTTCGATGACGTGTGTTTTTCTACCAACCTGAAGTACTGACGAAAAAGCATACGGGCCACTTGCTAGTAAATGGTCAACGTCGCTTATGCGTTTATTCAAAAAACACTATCGGTAACGCAGAAGAAAAACATCAGAAAGGACATTAGTATTCATTAGTATTCATTAATATCCATTAATTCAAACGAATATTAGAAGCTTACCAATCACATCGAGGATAAACTTGTGGTTTTTCGTCGGAGAGACCTTGAAGTCGACACGACACCGGTATAACGCTCTATCTGTAGGTATGACGTCATGGATGCGAAGCGCTGAGTGTGGAGTAGCATGCCACCGTGCTCGGCCTGCGAGCGAAGCATCCGCCCAATGAGCTGATGGACCCTTCACCCGACCGTCGTAGCTGAAATAAAGGGTCAATGTTAAATTGGTTTAACATGATTATTTTCTGGAGTGATGAAATAAACTTTATTGAAGTGTAATATCTTAAGGTCGCTGCATACGTAACGTGGACGGGACGGTGCATGCCCCGTTCCAGTCCCGTCCGTGCCTCCGTGGCGTATGCGCTATCATTTAGGTACATTTTCTATGAAGCGATGTTTCCAAAACTTCACGTCCCGTCCCATCCCCGTCCCGTCCACGTTACGTATACATCGATCTTTTCGAATCGACAATTAGTGTTACCACTAGCGGTCTTTATAGCTTCACGCAGACACAATATGAAACTATGTAACGTATACAACATACTCGTATTAAAATAAATATCTCTTAAAGTTACGGTTGTTGTCATTAGGTAGCAGTCGTTAAGCTCTGTCAGAGGCCTTTGGGTGGTATGACAACTTAAGTCGCTTGTATTGGCCAATGACCTCTATCCATCCACAATGATGCAATATAGTGAAATATGCTCCAAACATCCACAGTAGAAAGATTTCCTGTAGTAGGCTAATTAAAACCTGTTAAAACGTATTATGTAAATGGAAAACAGCTTGTGCGTCTGACGTAAAGTGAATTAACTCATTTAAATCCTGGTTTAGTCTCACTTAACCTGCAATCAGTTTGAGGTCAAAGGTATACTCCTGCTGAGGATTGAATCAGTATGCCTCAAATGTTAGCATCGTTAACCTATCTTTGTTTTCAAGGTTATTTGAAACAAGTTGCTTTAAGTCAAAGCGATATGATTAACCTGTACTACCAAACGCTACAAAATTTTTAGCTTTGATATTATCCACGAGTACTGAATGGGGAGGGATTTTAAAGGATAACTCAAAATCCAAAACAAAATTAAATGTCATATCCCTACTACACCTATTACCTACCTTTAATATTAATTTACCTGACTAATAAAAAATACTTTCTTCTATAAAATTATGCTGTAGCGTATAATTTTATAACCCTACCTACGGAGGTAAGGAGTGGCCATGCTCGGTAGAAAATCTCACTTAGGTGCAATATTGTTGAATATTGCATGTTTATGATTCTAGATTAGACCCATACATTACATCGTTATGTGGGAATTTATAAAGTTTAATGCATGGAGCAGTTACTATGAAAAATATTAAAGTGCCTCTTATTTTATTATATTCGAAAATTACCAGTACTAAATGGTATAAAAAATAGAAGTCACATAGAAATCCATTATTATTATTGTTTTTACATGAATCTTAGATGTTATAATATAGTTATGATAGGATGGTATTCCTGGAGCGGTATGACATGGGGTTCTTCAAAAAAGTCGCCGGTGCATTGGCGATTCCTCTAGTATTGCTCATGTCCATAGGCGACGGTGACCACTTACCATCAGGTGGCCCGTCTGCTTTTTCGTCAGCCCTTCAGGCTATAAAAAAAGTAAAGTTATTTTTAAATTACAGTGTTTTTATTCCCAAGTTCCCAATTATAGAAAAGGATTGACTTAAAATTTGGAAAAATAGAAACTATTTCCAAGCTTTTTACTATTATTCCCGTCGCTACGATTATTTTTGGTAAGTAAGGTTAAACGATTAACGCCCCAACTTAGAGTCTCTAACGGTTACTTAAATCGCTCCTTAGTAAAGAATCACCATACAAATTCTGTATTAAGGAGCGATTTAAGTAACCATTAGTGACTCTGAGTTGGGGCGTAAGAGTCTTATGCCCCAACTCAGAGACACTAACGGATACTTAAATCGCTACTTAGTACAGAATTTGTATGGCATTTCTTTACTAAGGAGCGATTAAATTAACCGTTAGTGAATCTGAGTTGGGGCGTTAAGTACCTTTACATTACCTAAATGGTAGTTAAGTAACTTAAATAAATAAGGAACGACTTAAATTAATTCATTATTATTTTGAGCTCTTAATGTTATTTACGAACGTTTATATCTGGAGCGTAATTAATTTAAAGTTCATTTACATAAGTAACTTTGAAAGGCAGACAATGATACCATACAGTTAACTCTGCCGAAACAAGACATTAAGTAAATTCACGTTAATTATAAGCTGTATAAAAAAACATACGAGATCTAATGTATTTATAAAAATTATCACTAGTTTATTAATATATCTTTCATGAACAGACATCGATCATTTATAATTTTATTAAAATGCATGGAGATGTTAATCCTAAAGTTTGTATGGACTTTTTACTCTTACAAAATTTTTACTTTTTCACGCAAAAACTACTGAACGGATTTGGGGCCATCCTTAAATTTCGTCACACGTTGGGGGGGGGGGTCGATGTAGTGTGACATTGTGTGACAAGGGGTGGGAGGGGGTCCTAAATTTCATGACGTCACATTTCAAAATCGAATAATTGGTATGTACAGATAAATATAAAAAAAAAAAAACAATTAATGGAAGTTTCTAGGTGTGAAATTTCATAATATGTGACGTCACACTAGGGGGAGGTCTCACAAATGTGACCAGCTGTGACAAGAAGGGGGGAAGGGGTCAAAAAGTACAATAACATCCATGACCCGAGTACAAATATTTATCTGTCACATAAATATTTGCCCCGGCCGGGAATCGAACCCGGGACCCCTCGCTTTGCAGGCAGATTCGCTACCAACTAGGATACAGGGTCGTCGAAGTTACTACAAGGTTATCAATAAATAAATATATAAAATAAAGCAACGAAGCTCTTTGTTTCGTCGTTCTCTTCAAGGTAAGTTCATGAGATTTTCTAACCGAATCGTCAACACCCATCTCCGCCAATCTTCAATGTATTGTCAGGCGTCAATTGGTTTTGTCTGAACAAGTCAGACTGTATTCATTATTTGGAAATACACAAGAGTGCTCGAGAATTCACAAAAAAATATAGCTCACAGTTTGTTTTAATATTCAACATTTCACATTTCAAGAGCTTATATTACGTCGATGCCTGTAAATCCAATATGGTTGAAAAAATCACTCGGAAACTAGGTCATGATAACATGCATGGAATATAAGTGATAGATTTTAATATTCTTAATACTTCATATTTTTCTAAACCGTCATACTTTATGGAACGAAACTGGCAATTACAGGTTAATAATTAAATTGGGTTAGCTAAGAGAAATAGAGCACCATGAACGATCCATATTAATTATGTAAGAGCTCTGTTTAAAACTAACAATTTTCAATAAAAATGCATCTGCTATTTTATGAAAGTTCAAGTTAAACCGTGCATAAGAAGCTATAATATAGAAAAATCCAATCTGTTATATTCCAATAAGTTTATTATTATGTTATAAAAAAGATTCATTTGAAATTGGACAACTTTGGCCTTAATTTTGTATGAAGGATCGGAAAAATCATCGGTGTTTATCATACAAAAACAAGCAACGTGATTATTGAGTTGAGATAGGAACAAAATCAATTACATTTGGGATATTATACTTTCGATACGGAATTGAGTCTCCAATATTTCTCAGCGAAAATACCCACGTAGCCATGACGGATTATGATGTATTTATATACTAAGTATTGCTATTTCAGCCATCATCGATGTTGATTGATGATGCCGAGAAGGTAAATAGTTTTAGATATGGCGCAGTGTCGTGAGTTCAGGATTGACATTTGAGGAAAATTATTTTGACTACAGAAAAAGGGAAAATGAACCAAAGTCGGACCTAAAGACTTATAGTTTAAAAGTTGATTAAAACCAACTTCCTTTAAAATCGGCACGAATACAAATTATTACTCACTAGCTTCTACCCGCGACTTCGTCTGCGTGGACTTCAGAATTGGATCTTTAGAGGAATGAAGAGTATGATCAATAAAAGAAATGATAAAAACATCTATGCTAGCCATTTTTAATTATATCACTTATTTTGAGGGAATGGTCTATCCCCGATATAAAATTTTAAACTTAACTCACCCAGTTTTAAACTTTACCACCATGGAACACGATCTATGCAACTGGGTCGAAATATCGGAATACAAAATAAATACCATAAGTACACGTATTATAGTAAATCTATCCCTGATATAAAAAGTACCCTATCCTTTAATGCGGGATATTAAATATCTGGGAGCCAAACTGAAACTAAATTCGTTTAGCAGTTTAACCATCAGTGAATAAGAAACATTCACTTAATTTCATTTTAAAAATGGTTTAAAAAACAACAACAAATATCTTTGAAATCAATTTCGTTATTTCCGTTCGTTCAGGTGTTACATAATTATTTGGTCTTCAAGATACACCACCAGGCCCTAAGTTTGGTCAATAATATGCTAGTTTTGCAATGTTAGAGTACAACCAACTATGTAATATTTTAAAAAAGTGTTTCCGTTATTGCCACCCGATCAGAAATTTCATATTATTTTATCTCTAAGATCACTATCTGACCCTAAGTCAATGTTGTAGTGGTTTTGCAATGTGAATGTTACCAACAACAACAATCGCCCATGTAATTACTGCTGTTATTATGTATATTTAGCAAGCGCCTCATGGTATATCTAGAATACAATGATGTTCTTAGCGACAGGCAGTACGGGTTCCACCGAAACCGGTCGACGGGAGATCTTCTAGCGTATGCCCCTCACATCTGGGACGAGGCCCTCGAGAAAAATAGGGAAGAGCTAGCCGTTTTTCTTGACATCTCAAAGGCCTTCGATTGGGTCTGGCATACCAACTTTGTGAGATTCAACGTCACAAAAACTCAAGCGTGTCAATTCACCGGCAAAAGAAGCCCTTTCATCTTGGCTCTTACTCTTATAATACGGGTGTCTTCAAGTAAAGAGAGAATAGGCTTTTAGTAAGTTAGTGCGCTTTACCACCCATACTTCATTCCCGCTTACCATCAGGTGGCTTTTAGTTAAGCATTAGCTTATTTCACATAAAAGTTCCATTTTTTTTACATAAAATAAGTGCTTGACAACAATCCCACCTGACGGTAAGTGGCGATGGAGTCCAAGATGGTGAATGCACTAATTTAATAAATGCCTATTCACTCTTTTCTTGAAGACACCTACATTGTAGTTGGACGGGAACACCCACGCAGGCAAGCTATTCCAGTCCTTCGCGGCACGCAGTATGAAAGAAGACGTGTGTCGCACCGTTCGCAGCGGTGGGATATTCACGACATATGGATGGATGCTTGCCATACGACGGGTTGTTCGATGGAGGAACGGGGATGGGGGAATTAGTTCATGCAATTCCTGAGCACAATCTCCAAAATGCATCCTGTAGAATGCCGAGAAGCTGGCTACTCTCCGCCTGTGTGCGAGGCTTTGCAGGTTGATTACCACCAAGTCTGGGTCGTTAATGAACCTCATTGCACGCCTCTCCATCGAATCTAAAGCTGAAAGGTGACATTTTGCGGCACCGCCCCAAATGTGACAGCAGTACTCCACACATGGGCGAACCTGAGCTTTATACATTGTTAAAATCTACCTCAGTGAGAAGTACCCGCTGGTGGTAGGGCCCCTTGAGGGATTATATTGGTAATATTGATTTTAATTCTTAATTAATACCATTATTACTATTATTATTTCTCTATGGGGTTCGCCTGGATAGCTACCACCCTCGATCATGAGTCAGTCGCCAAACGACTCGTCGTGTTCCGGCTGGGGGCTTGAGAGCCAGTTCTTTCCTTTTCTTTCTTCCCTCTTTCTTGGCCGGCAACGCATCAGTGATGCCTTTGGTGTTGCTGATGTCTATGGGCGACGATAGCCACTTACCATCAGGTGGATCGTCAGCTCGTTTGCCGGCTATTTCCATAAAAAAAAGTACTGGCGCACCCTTGCAAGGACCCCAAGTTTTCTTGCAGCCACTTTAGCTTTAGATTCGATGAACCTTTCATAGTTGAGGTTCGAGGAAACTTCGACTTCCAATAACTGTAGGCGGTCGGTGCATTCCAGGGATACACTCCGGAAAGTGGGAGCCAAGGTGAACAGGCTCCGTTTTGCGGTGAACAGACACTTCTGCGTTTTAGTGGCATGGCATAATTATTTTGTGTACCCAAGATACACCATCAGACTTAAGTTGCTCAATGATGTATATAGGCTTTGCAATTTCAACGTTACTAACAAAAATATTTTTCAATCTTGTTCAGATATTCCCATCCGTTCGAGATTCACATATTTAGCCTCCAAGATAAGTACACCAGCAGGCCTTAAGTTGGTCATTAATGTACTGGTTTTGCAATGTCAACGTTACTAAAAACAAATATTTTTTTATTCCTGTTATGTAATTTGCACCCGTTCAGGAGTTACCTATTTATTCTCCAAGACACGTCATGAGACCCTTAGTTGGTCAATGAAGAGCTGATTTTACAATGTCAACGATAACGAAAACAAAATAGCTTTAAACACCGTTCTACCTATTTTTTTCTACCATTGAGGAGTTCCTTTATCTCCAAATATTTAGTACTCTTTATCTCCAGATACCATCATCAGCTCCTCACTGAATTTCAATAGGATTTACTTGACAAAATACCCAATGTTATACAAAAAAGCATAATCCAAATTGCTTCATAAACAAAGAATTTACTCGTATTCACTAAAATCATGGATATATTACTCTGTCTGGATCATAGACTTTATAGAGGTACCTGAAGATCAATGACGTCATATCGGAATGACCATTCGACCAATCACAGGCCAGATTGAGGTTATCCTTCATAATTGTAGGGTGTACACACTTAAAAAAAATTATGTCCTATTTTGATACGGTTCTTAAAAATATTTTCTATATGTAATTCTTCTGGTGGCATAAATTATAATATTGAAATAATATACATTTTATAAGAATTTCTTCAAAATTACCTAATTTATGTAATTGCATTAAGAGTAAATTGAAAATTAAGGTACACAATTTTATTATGGTACATCTATGTATATTATAATTTCACCTTAGATGTTTTTAAAGCATTTTAAAAATCACAATCGAAAGATAATTATATCCTGGGACTAAAGATAACATGGACACAATACAAAAATGGTCATTATTTTATGCCATCATCGATCTTCAGGTACAACTACGAAGTTGTATATCCAGTTAGAGTAATTTATCCATGACTAAAATCAGTGATTCAAAAAACTACTGGCCTAAACGCATGCACAGCTATAGAAAAATAAAGCAATTTGACATTAGGCTAAAACCGCACTACGATTTTAAAGACGTACGCACTCATCCGACATTTTAATAATGACTTGCTCAATCGGTTCAGGAAAATTAATATTTTTTACTATAAAGTAAATATAAAAATAGAAAGACATTTACGAATGTTAAAAACCAAATTTGATGATCTTTTGCAATCGATTAAACCTGATACGATATCTTATATTACTTCGACTTCTTATTGAAAGGTAGGAAAAAACTTGATAGGCTACATTGAAGTATTGTTACTGGCGTATAGAACCGATACAGTGAATACTATGTTTGGCCCAACAAATTGGCTACAGTGGGCTTCAATGTTCAATGGATTCGTTCGATTTAAAAACAGAATCTACCGACGCGACACAAATTTTAATCGCGCTGTCTGTTCTGGTACTTTACTACATTATACTTCAATGATAAGCTACCAGTAATTTTCTTTATCGTAAAATTATTATTTTTTGTAACTCATTGATTGCTCATTGGGTGCATGAAGCGCTTTAAAAACGCTAGTATGTAAGCAGCCTTAGTTTTCCACAAAAATATTTTTGTTGATTTATTTGATTTTATATAAGATCGATGGCCACTAAACCTCGCAGTTATATTTTAAAAATTATCACAATGTGCATCTCCGCACAATTGGTGTAATGTTAGTTATTAAAAACAATTAACCATATTACAACTTAATCACTTAATCAGCTGATTGAAGTTCGGCCATTTTTATTTCGTTCATCTGTCATGTCAGTGTGACGAAAAACGGCAAACTGTTTTTCTATGACTAAATTGTACCTCTTATCCCTCAGGAACAGGTATATTTTCCGGGATAAAAAGTAGCCTATCCGGTAAGTTAGGTTGAAAGCTATCCGTGTGCCAAATTTTATCCATATCCGTTCAGCCGTTTTTGCGTGATTGAGTCACAAACATCCAAACATCCAAACATCCAAACTTTCACATTTATAATATTAGTAGGATAGTAGGATTAAATTAGTATTAATAATTGTATTACATTAATAATATTATGTATTTCTATGTATATGTAAATGGAATAATGTTATAATCATTTTCATAAGTCACATTTTCGTAAATCATCATTTAGAGTCGTGGTCATTCCACTTAAGCTACAGTGTCAATTAGCAACTTGCTTTAGTAAATAAGTAGTATCTTTTATATTTCATAGTAAATAAAAACTGTTAATCCAAAAAAAAAATATCAAAACAAATTTATTTTACAAATCAAAAATCCCTACACACATATTTCTCCGACATAATGATAAAATACCCTTTTCCAGCTTTCAATGATCGCGTCGAGTTTTTGAAATTGCTATAATCAGTAAGGTTTCCTTCCTTCTGAGGATAGAAGCTATTTTAGCGGTCTGCCGGTCATTTCACGGCGCGTTATTTGTAGAAACTCAGCTTTTCTTGTGGGACGTGACATCTCGAACACATAACTAGCTGATATTTTATGATTTTTTTTATTTACCTTACAATATGGTTTATTAGATTTTAAACAATATATGCATATTTAATATAATTATTATCATCAATATCACGTGAATTAGCCTACCTCTATAAATAAAAAACTGCATTTTACTTCAAATTTAAAAACAAACAAAAATATTACCACTTTTTATACTTGATTAAAGTCCGTGATTATTATGAAAATTTCAGTATAAAATAAAACTATCTCGATAAAGGAAGACATTTCAATATTTATTAAGTTGACGGAGAAATACTTAAATCAACTCAGAAGAAAATAAAACGACAAAATAATTCATAAATAAATATTGGTTAACATACTCAATCAATAATAGAATCCTACGTCGAATTTTTCTGTAATTAGCTATTTTTTTATGGAAATAGCCGGCAAACCTGATGGTAAGTGCCTAACGTTGCCCACGGACATCAGCAACACCAAAGGCATCACTGATGCGTTGCCGGCCAAGAAAGAGAGAAGAAAAAGAAAGACAGAACTGGCTCTCAAGCCCCCAACCGTAACATGACGCTCATCATGCTCAAGGGTGGTAGCTATCCAGGTGAACCCATGAAGAAATAATAATATTATTAAACAATTAAAATCAATATTACCAATATAATCCATCTAGGGGCCCTACCACCAGCGGGTAGGATTTAGTCGCCTCTTATGACACCCATCCGGCGTGGGATTGGGGTTAGTATTCTAAGCCACCCCAATACGGTAATGATATACCTTTTTGACATCCTTATGATGAGCTTATTAATTTAATACCCATATTGCAATATTTTTTCTAAACTTCAAACAATTGCATCTCACAGCCACCATATTTGTTTTTCATGCCACCTATCTAAGACGAATGTAACGGTATCTTAATTGTATAAATTGGTCCAAAGGTTTGTAGGTAAAGAATATTACACGCATACTTACATAGTCGTACATATGTATACAAGATTCGCGCAAAAAACATAACCCTTCCTTGGCAGCCGGGTAAAAATCGCTCATCATTTCCACTACTTGCCGAGTTTGCTAATTCTGTTTTATATTCAACAATCTTGCGAGTTTCTCATGTCTTATTCAAGGCTATTGCGGATCATGATCTTTTTCATAAATTACATACATTTCATACCTTTAGAATGAGGCTTGGAAGTTCAGCTTTATTACGAGTCCACTATAGCACGACGTATGCAAATGTTACTGTGCTTGACATCGTTTTTGTAAGTGGTAGCTTGGTTTATTTATGTAAGGCGGTCACGCCTACATTTTTCTCGGTAAAACAAGTTTCAATTATTACCTTATTTTGTGATAAGAACTTTGTTGTCACTATTTTAAATAGCCCTAACTTACTCCTAATACAGTGGTTTTAATAATCTTAACTTTAAGATATTTGTGTCACGGAGAGAATTCATTATAATTATTTTTCTGCAGACCAATGCACACATATTTTTTTAAATCATGACATAAGCCTTCGGATGGCATATAAAAATTATACATACTTACTTGATTTTTAACCGACTTCAAAAAAGGAGTAGGTATTCAATTAGACTGTATTTTTTATGTTTGTTACCTCAGAACTTCGAACCGGGTGAACCGATTTTTATTATTCTTTTTTAATCGAAAGCTGGTACTTGTCATGACTGTGGTCCCGCTTAAATTTGAGCTAGATCTGACGTGTAGTTTTTGAGTTATTTTGAAATCAGTTATTTTTTTCTTGGTAAAATTCAGATTATATTTATTAACGTTGTATTATTTTTTCTATAATAGATACCTAATTGTGTCCGTTTTCGAATAATCAGTGTTTTATGATGATTTGTCCAAAAACTTGTCCAAAAATTTGTTGAACCAAATCTCATACTACACACAAGATATAGCAAATTTTGTTTGAAGCAAATAGAATATAAGTCTACGAAATAACACAAAGCTACATAATAATAAAATTATGTACCTACGTCCCTTGTTCGTAGCAATCGTTTTTGTTTTCTTAACTTATTGCATTAATGTCTTTTGTTTAGGCAAACAATAAACAACATTTTTAATAAAATATACAGCTTGTTCATTTGTATATAAAATACGAGGATTTACATTGTTTTCGAAAAATTTGCCTCCATAATCGCCAATTGCTCATAATCCTCTGTTGTATAGGAACTGCATTATTTTTAAAGGGTAATCTATTTTATCTATACTCTATATACAAATAAATAAAATTGGAGTGTCTGTTTGTAACACGGTACATATACCAAAACAACATTTTTTACAATTTTTGTCTGACTGTCTGTCTGTTTGTTCCGGCTAATCTCTGAAATGGCTGGACCGATTTTGACGGGACTTTCACTTGCAGATAGCTGATGTAACAAGGAGTAGCTTAGGCTACTTTTATTTTAGAAAAAAATGTTTGTTAGGTGATACGAAGTTCGCCGGGTCAGCTAGTTAAGTAATAACATTATTTGATTAACTTTATTCAACTCCGTTCGCTTCATTAGACCAATGATGCGCCCACGTATTCTTCTCAAAAATGTATGGAAGAAATCGTTCTTTTTAACGTTCGTTTCTTCAATTAACTATATTTATTTCACTTTGTTTTCGGATTATGAATACGACATCTACGTAGATCCTCTGTTTTGATGTCAAAAGGAAAATGATACAGTACAAAATGTAACATTATAATGGGAGCTTTTAAATGAAAATCACAATATACTCGTATGTCACAGATTGTGTTTCCAAAAGGATGTACGGAGTGACGGTTCAAAATAAAGGGTATCCGCTCATTTTTGGTTCAAAAGGAGCGCACTCTTTGAGCCTTTGAAGTTGTTCGAGGCCAACTGACGAAGAGTTTTTTGAAGTTTCAGGAATAGGGTTATTGAATGGATAAAGTTTTATAAAAAACACATCTTTCGATGAAGGGATGACGTACCTACTAATTAATGAAGGTATACGAATAATTGTCACATATTTGTGAGCATGAACTCTCACCAAACGATGGTATTTTTTGAGCTGTGTGTCGCGTAAAATTTGTTGCTTTCATACTTAAGTCCCAATTCCAAAATTCCAAACAATTTTAGGGCCTGCATGCATTGGTGATTCCTTTCATTGCTCATGTCTATGTGACCACTTACCATCAGTTGGTCCGTCTGCTTTTTCGTGAGCCCCTCAAGCTATAAAATAAAATGAATATGAACTTTTGTATGAAACCGACTCATTTTACGCGACTCACAGATCAAAAAATACGGTCGTTTGGCCCCAGCATTAATTATTTATCTACTATTTATACTTATCAAACGTAACTCTTAATAATCAAAAAAGAATGATGGAACGACTGTTTCGTATGTTACAATTTTGATTGATGTATGTGAATTTCATACCAAGTGTGTGAGATTTCAGCGATTTCTTGTAAAACTTTTATAAGAATTTAACTTCAGGATCTTAGAACGAATAAAAATCGATTCCCGAGATTTCTTGGTTGACAACGCCTCAATATCTATCCTAGTCTTATGTTCATGAGTTGTCATCTTACATCTTCTGCTATTAAATACTGGTCCCTGCATAAACAAATTAATTAATCAATTAATTAACGGAATAAAGGAAATGTCGCCTTATTTGTAATTCAGTACACCTTATTTGTAATTTGTATTT
This sequence comes from Thymelicus acteon, assembly GCA_951805285.1. Lineage (NCBI taxonomy): Eukaryota > Metazoa > Arthropoda > Insecta > Lepidoptera > Hesperiidae > Thymelicus > Thymelicus acteon. The sequence goes on along the minus strand of OX638219.1, from coordinate 16,821,041 downwards.
CAGAGTTAAATCGACAAATTTAATCAATTATTGCTTTGATCAGGATTTAAAGACAATTCTAGCTTCCAGCAGAATTTGCCTAGGAACCAATTTCATGAAAGTATTCGTGGCAGTGCACATCATCTACATTCAGTAATATTATTCATCAAAACTGCATTTCACAAGAAAACATTCGATCGATTCGATCACAAAGCTACGTTGAGACAAATCTTAATAAAACGTAAATAGGTCGATAGTCTGCCAACATCGCCGTGTTAATACGACTGAAGCCAACCCATCCGTCATGGTACAAACCCATAAATATGCCACTGGCGCGTAAACACGGTAAAACATGATTCACTGTGACACCATCACGTCCATAATACCCGTATGAGGAAAAAATAGCGAATGAGAGTAACGTCAGTGCTATAAATGTATCCTTTTCACACCAACATGTTTTGTGTGATGTTGTTTATCACTATTAAGTTCTTATGAAATAGACGTATGGAGCTTGAAATGCTGTGGTTAACCAAAAGGCACTTCTGTTTTATGATGATAATTTATGGTTGTATGCGAAATGAAAGCGTCGTTTCAATTTTTCGGACAGGAAAATGTTATTAGAATTCACCACTCATCTCTTTTTCTTTTTTTGTATTTAAAATGAATAATCTAAATGTAACCAAAAGCAATAATCGATTTCTAAGAAATTGACTTCGAAATAGACCATTAAAATTATAGCTGACGAGTAACCGCCCTCGTTTTGCTTCGGTTTTCTAATTTTTTTACACCTTGGGTTATATTATTGGAGTTTTATTAAATTAAGGATCCCTAATTTTTTTGAAAATATAATAATATAGCCTATGTTACCCGGGGATAGTGTAGCTTCCCAACAGTGAAAGAATTTTTCAAATCGGTTCAGTAGTTTAAGAGCCTATTCAATGCAAACAAAAAATCAAATCTTTCCTCTTTATATATTAGTATAGATAATCTAAATTTTACTAACAAAAAATAACCGACTTCAAAGTCTCAAAAACTGCTTTTCAGATCTCGTTCAAATTTATGTGACACATGACACATGAAAAGTACTTGCTTTCGATTAAAAAAAGAATCATCGAAATCGGTTGGCGTGATATTGAGTTATTCGTCAATTTGTCGCACACATCTTAACACAAATTTATGACTTATGTGGTTTTCTCATGGATGCCATTCTCAGATCTCAATAAAATTTATGTGGGACCACATGACAGCCACCATCTTTCGATTAAAAAAACAATCATCAAAATCGGTTTGCCCAGTCCAAAGTTCTGAGGTAACAAACATAAAAAAAATACAGTCGAATTGAGAACCTCCTCCTTTGTTTGAAGTCGGTTAAAAACTTAAAGAAAATAAACATTAATAAAAATACAACCGAATTGAGAACCTCATTCTTTTTTGACGTCAGTTAATTATCACTTGCTAAGAAGGAATACGCTATTTTTATCCCGGAAAGTTCTTCATCATTATTTCCTAGTGTTATAATAATGGTAATATTAATGCGAATGAATAAATTTAGCCGCATTAGCGGCTATGTGTATACGTAATTTAACCCTGGTGTTTGTAAGAGACGGATTTAAGCTAAAACTGTAAAATTTGCTGTATCCATATAAACTGTAGCATTTTAACAGCTAATAATACAGATTTCATATTTTGACCATATTTTGCAAGATAAATATAAAGAAGAAAATATTTAGATTTATGACAATTATAAAAATAATTTTCTGCCTATATTCCAGTGATATTTAAAAAATAAAGATACGTTGTACCCTTACAAATCAACCAAAAAATCTGTTCCGAAAAGAGCTACAACACACACACGTTTATCTTTTGTTTCACTACACTAATCACTATGTTTAATACACGAAGGCATTTTAACGTTGTATGTCAAATGTCAAGCACTTCTGACAACAACAAAACGCACCCTTAGAATGAGAGTGACCTAACTCAAAAATTGGAATTTGTGGGAAATGAGCAAGAAAGTTTTCAAAAAAGTATATATCGATGAATAGAGCGATCAATGAAAGTGACCGATTATTAGGTTGTCCTTTTCTTACTCATAATTCGGGCTCTTTTTCATCACAGGGTTTTAGGGTACGCATTTTAAGGTAAGTTTATAGCAAAATCAGAAATTACAGGAATTTTGAGTTAGGTCACTTTCATTTTAAGGGTGCGAAAAGCATGCGTATCGTCTTGTACCTATTAACAAAGCGACTACGAGCAGAATGGTCAATTACCTGTTCTTACGCTCTTCATCGTCGGCGTGCTAGTAACATATCTACGTCTTTTTTACATTATAATATCATGGCTATATTCATATATCGAAGTATGTACCTGTACGTTAGGCTACCTACGACAACTTACAACAGAAAACAAAGCCCGAAGAAGATTGACAAGTTAATGGCCGTTTAATTTGTCACTTTCATAAAGCCGTGACTTGTACTTCAATAGGATTCATAATACGTTTGCTCCAAGCTGCGTGGAAACTAATTTGACATCCTGAAACAGGCATGCATAACGAATGCGCGCCTGAGCGATGTATAAAATATGCACACGTTGTCAGATTGTGATTTTGTTGGAAACCTCCACTTATTTTGTAGACGTGTACGAATTAATTCCAAACGTTTATTTTGATTACCGTTACATGAACGATTATGTTTGAAGCTTTTGGTTTATATTGTTTAAATTGATCTTATCATTTAATTATTGAAATAAAAACAAAGCACATAGAACCTAGGAACTTATTTATTTATTTAATCTTTATTATACCTAAGACAGATGGTATAAAAGGCGAACTTAATGCTAAGAGCATTCTCTAACAGTCAACTTTTGGGCAAAGCAGAAAACAGCGATTGTGGTATTAAATACTAAGTACTCTATGAGTTATGTATAGATAGGTATATATATTTATGAGTTAATTTATATGGAATAGCATGACAGCAGCTCATATTGGGCCCATACTGCCTAAGCTTCATAAGCCCACACTGTAAAACTCTTTTTTTTCAACAAAACTTTATCTGCCACCCAAATTGTAGCAGATTTAAATATTGTAATATCTGGATAACCGAGCTTTGCTCGGTATTTTAATATTGCTTAACAACGCCATCTACTGAAGTAGCTCTTGTCGTTAAAGCAGTTAGTTGCTCCCAATAATAATAGTATTGTTACACGCCAATAGATGTTAGGAAGAGTCAATGATATTGTACCAGTTTTTCATTGCCTGAAAACACGGATAAAACAACATTTTCTAAAAATGAAACCTAGCTAGATCGATTTATCGTCCCCAAAACCCCCTGCATACTAAATGTCATGAAAATCGTAGGCGCCGTTTATAAGATTCCGAGAATATATATACAAGAATTGCTCGTTTAAAGGTACCTATTAGATATTTTTGGGACAACCTATAAAGTGAGTAAAGAGTAACATAAATGTAGGTATTGTTCAAACAGAGCCATCGATCACTCAATGCCTTCAGCCCATTAAGAAACCCAGGCAAGACATGTATCACTTTTAATAATTGATAATATCGCAAATGATCATCCAACCATCAGAGGAATTTGATCCGCTTAAGTAATAATAGAAGCATTGGCAAGCCCTCCGTCACATTTTAATAATACTTTGTTGTGCCAAAAAATATATTATGTTGAAATTGTTTACTATTTTTTACAAATATCTATAGAGACTGTGCGGGGGAGTATGGTATGGGCGGTTGTCGTTTTTGAAGTTCTCGTCTGATAGACAGCCGAATCAAGGTGAATGTCTTTTAGCCAAAATGTATCAACGTACACTTTTCTATACACGTGAAATGGTTAAAAAATCACTGATTGGAACGTGATATAATTATTTTAAGTTATATTACACGTGGGTCGGATGAACGAATAAAGAATCACTATTTGGAATGCTGAAGTAAAAGTAAATGCTGATTGCTCCAAAACTTGCAGTTATTTATAAAGCAAGTCCATAGGTAAGCTACAATGAAAACTCGGTTATTCAGAAGAATATAGGTGTTTTACGCATAATTAGCATTAGTATAACTATCATTATGTGTTGCAAATACGAATACGACCTTAAGTCAACCCACATAATCAAATATCACATCTCCAATACCTCCTTTTAGCTCAAGGTATAAACCTTGAGCATCATCATCGGACACTTTTAGGATAGCCTAAAAGTGTCCGATGATGTAACTCCACTAATCCACTTCCTTATAGGTACACTCAACCGACATGTGGGTTTTAATATATTAAAAAAGTATTGCCCAAAACACCGTACTATAAAACTCTGAAAAACCGATTTCTGTTAAGTACACTAAAGCAATAAAAAACAAGGGCAATTAACAACACATAAAACAAAAACTAATATTTTTTTCAATAAGTAAAACGATTCAAATATGAAATTGATGAAAGAAAAAACAGTAAACCTATTAATTTCGTGGAAGTAAAAGAAAAAATTCAAAGCAATTACGCCATAATAATTCCATACAATATTATATTTGCTATTAACCGTCGATTAAGCAGTTGTATAAAGTTAATGATAGGCTTGAACAAGTCAACCGAGTCCTAGTTATAGGAACTAGCTCATTCCGGCGCCTCACGCAACCCTCCGGTTATTACTTCACAAAACGAAAACGTGTAAAACGTAGCTTACCACGAATTCGAATTTTTTCTAAGAAATATTTCAATGAAATATCTAACTACCTACAAACGATCGTCAAAATGAACTACCATATCCAGTATTTTTTTTAATGCCCACTACTTAAATTTTTATAATGCCCGCTGCTATATTTAGACCAAATTGGAACATTGTGGCAAATACTGTAAAATCTTATTTCAATAAATTAGATCCTTACAAACATTTTACCACTTAATTTAATTTACCTGATCCATTTGACATCTTAGCTTCCTTTTACAAAGAAGAAATAACGATTCCAAAGTCAATTCGTCATTTCGTCAAAGTCGACTATTTTCATTTAAACTTAAAAACGCTCGAAATATGCTTTAATAAAACATTTTTAAACGGTTTTATTTAGCTTATTCTGTTTGGGTCAAATCTTGCAAGATTAGAAGTTCTTCCTTTCATCCTACGAAATTCAAATTTTGCATATCGCTATGGTTCGGATGACAATACATTTGTATGATAAGCATGACCTGATAATACCTTTAGGGTTGGCTCCAGACGAGGGAACTCCTTAACGGTTAACAGCACTGTCATAGTTTTTTCTTTAATATCTATAATGGCACTATAAAACCGTCTATTTAGTTTTTGAACTATTAACTTGTATTCATGTTTATTTTAAACACTTGTAATTTGTCGCCCCTTAAATGATAATTTAATAATCCTGACAAAGATTATAATGGAATATTTTATAATCCACACATAAATTCGAGTAATAGAAAGAGCCAGTGAGCAAATAGAGTAGTGAGTTAGAAAATATATTTATATTTGCTAACAGGTATTTTGCACATGTAAAATGGTGAAAATGACCAAAAAATTAAATAAATTCTTGTCTTTTCCGTTGACAGACATTTTGTCACTGGCGGTGACTTTTAGCTACGGACAGTTCGCAGTTGCCTATCTCGATATCTATCACTGAGGATTGACAAAAGGCACTGACGCTCCAACTCAGAGTCCCTAACGCTTACTTAAATCGCTCCTTAGTACATAATTTGTATGGTGATTCTTTACTAAGGAGCGATTAAAGTAACCGTTAGTGACTCTGAGTTGGGGCGTGTGTACTGTTTCAGTAATATTGAAGTAACAATGTGGCGTAATGGTTACCATGCCGGACCGCCGCGGTGGTACCAAAGGTATGTCCTGGGTTCGATTTCCAGCGTAGCAGAAATTCGAATGATGGGTCTTTTCTGTTCTTGGTCTGGGTGTGTGTGTTCTTGTATTTATGTGTTGTCCATAGTACCCACAACACAGGGAATCCTAGTGTGGGGCTATTAGTGTTACGTTACTCTTAGCGTAATTATTATTTAGCTTACCTGTATATAGGGACGTCATCCTTATACCACACTACGAGTAGCAAAGCATCAGGTGGTTGCGGTGAGCGAGTGTCACAAGGAAGTGTCGCCTCGCCACCAGACACCGCTATCAGCTTCGATGCGTCCAATGATTCCGCTCGGACGCTCGACGGGCCTGGCCGCAAACCTGGTGACAAAAATTAAAAGCGTTTGGTGTAAGAATGAAATTATTATGATTCATGAAGAAAGAGGGAAGAAAGAAAGAAAGAGCAAACTAACTATACCCCTATCCGCAGCATAAAGTTTGGCGGTTGATTCAAGTAAGAGGTTGGTACCTAATCAGGCAGGCTTCACAGACATAATGATGATAATACCATGGTTATAGTAGTTTAAATATTCATAAGAATCCATAGTCTTACGGATTGTTTTATGTCATTGATCATTTAAAATCAACCAAGAATGTACTCAGTTTCTGGCCAAGGGGAGGTGCGGAGCATATCCGTTCTTGAGTCAAAACTATCTATCCCCTTTCCACATTTTGGACATTAAACAATGTGTGAGTTATTATGAGTATCTATACTCTACTCAACTGTACTAAATAAAGGCGATAAGATTATTTACGTTTTATCTATACTATCAGCCCGTCCATATTTAAATAATCCCTAGATCATGCTTTTATCCAAGACTTGAATGAAATAGGTATCTTAGTTAAATCGTTGAATCACTTGATTGTTAGCAATTTTATTCTTTGTGTTTAAAGACGCCGTTTTGATTAATAGGTTTGCAATTGAAATTTCTATAGACAGTTAAAATTACAGCGATTAAAGAACATTGGTTTTTTCGTTACAATATATTTTTAGATTACTCTTGTGTTCAGTAAATAATAATAATAAAGGCTTGCACAATCATACCCCCGCAGAAGGTTTTCACATGTGTCACGAGTGGCTCCATGCGACTCCATACAAAACGCGACAATATAACACATCACAATAACACCCATGACCCCCGCCGTCTGTCCTGGCCGGAAATCGACCCCGGACCCCTCGCTTTGCAGCCAGGGTCGCTACCAAATAGGCTACAGGGTCGTCAAATAATTAAAAGAACACTTCATATTGATTAATTTTTCGCTGATTCATCAATGCTAAGCTAAAACGATGAGATAAATTCATTTATACGGCATGAATCCTTCTACCACATACGAGTACCGTTGCAATGTGACTTAACAAATTTACTAAGCCTAGAGTCTCAGTTGACAGTAGCCGGCTCGAGACCTGTTGACAACAATAGTGTTAGCCATGCGGTTGCACCCATTTCATCGCTCTCAATTTATGTCACACACCCTGTTACCATGCAGCCTTGTTCCAACTGATTGTCTACTAGAAAAGACGTATGGAATAAAAGGCCGATCAAAGTTCAAAAAATATCTAACGTGATTTAAATTCAAAATTGTGGACATTAGATCTTCTAGGTGAAAATTGAGACAAAAGTTTCTTAACACAACATTAAAACAATTTAGCCAATGACAATTAGGTAGGCTTAACACACATTTTAGAACATTGTGGATAATTCAAATATTTTTTTCACGACGTTTTCCTATTATATTATTCATTTTACTAGTAACCTGCCCACGTTTCGCTTCGGAAACCCTTTTAGTTTGTATTCACCACGCACCAACAATTCCAGGAAATAATCTGTTTATCACCACCGCGCGCTGGGGACATCTACGAGTATGTGGGTGGAGATTTTAAAAATTACGTCGTGTTTATAGAAGGGTGTACCAAGAGCAGAGTATGAAGGCGTGGTGTAAGATGGATGAAGCCTTAGATGCTCTTGGTCACCCCAAATCATTCACATGTACTACGTTTTAAGTATTGCTAATAATGTAGCCCTACTTTAGGTTTAATCTCAAACATATAGCTCCCTTAAACTAAGATGAAATGCCTCATTCGTAAGTGTCACTCGCCCTTCAAAATGAAATACTAACTTACTGAAAGGAACTCCTTATACGAGCTCCTTTAAAAGGGTTTGTATCGACCCTAAAATAGAAGGAAAATGCACGTGTTAAGTCCAAAAGATCTGTTGTAGAATTTGAATGAACAGAAAATGAAAGGCGCGATGCCAGTCTACAAGAAAGCAATGAAAATCACTTGTTAACTAGTGTGTGGTCAGTCTAACCAACTTTGCTATCTAAATGAGTCATGTATTGTCTTGTCTTTCATTCATTCATTCACACATTTATTTCTATCCTATTTTAATACGTTAGGTTAGGTTAGGTAAGGTTATCAACATAATCCAAAACCTTGCACCTTTGTCTCTTCCCATGTTCAACAAAGTGTGCAAATACATGGTGCACACACACTAAGGAGGGTTCCTTAACTCAAGGATCGATGGCGCTTCAGACTCCAATCTATTCAGAATTCACAAATGAACAACAACTTGCCGGTAAATTCTTAGATACTTGAAAGGGGCTGGAAATAAGTGTTTTGCATTAATCCGATCTGTCTAATCGTAAATTAAGGTGCGCTAAAGCTTATGCCATTGTAGCAAATTTAACCATTTCTAAGCTCAGTGCTTAGTTATCTGAATAGTGGAGTCGGTTCAGACTTTAGTAAGTTAGTAATGATCTATTTTAAATATATCTTTGAAGAGTGAATTCAAATCTAGTAGGAGATCTGAAGCCAAATAAAGTGTAAAGCTAGTTAAGTTTTAACAATGGAACAGACTAAAGCACAATATTATGAATCATCACGCATTATAGTTTTAATTAAGGTAATAATGCAATAGTATTGAGAACACTGAGTTATTTATAAGGACTACTTATTTCATTTCTTTCTTTCTTTTTCTTCTCTCTTTCTTGGCCGTCAACGCATCAGTGATGCCTTTGGTGTTGCTGATATCTATGGGGGATGATAGCCACTTACCATCAGGTAGATCGTCAGCTCGTTTGACGGCTATTTCCATAAAGACAAAAGAAACATCAAAATATCTACCCAGTAGTCCGATTTACGTGTTGAAAGACTTGAACGACATTTTTAAATACATTAATCACTAGTAACTCACCATTGCCCACCACCTTTACTAATATAATAATAGATTTTAAACAATGGCTCACTATTCTAGAGATGATTCCTTTATTCATCGATACATCGGATACGGCTGTTCAGTTCAATCTTAGTAATTTAAATTCGTACGTATTCATCGAGAATATATTGATGAATCGCAAAATTAGTAGCAGATTTCCGATTATTATGCTAGTCGGAGTTGCGAATGATTCTCCAGCGAAATTGTACGTGAAATTTGAATCGTTCGTTTGCAGAGAATACCAAGCATGATCGTGACAAATAGCCCGATTAACAATCCGAGTCTCCGAAGGAGATGGCGCGAATAACGACTCAATATATCAAAGGATTTTTCCTTGTGCTGACGAGACTTTTAAATTATGTATGTTTATTGAAGGCAACAGCGATAGTGGAAGTCGAATTACCTAGTATCCTACACGCTTTTATATCAAAGTTATATGCTTCGAAAAGAGACAGGGTGAGGAACCAGCATATCTTAAACTTCCTAAATTCACACTTGGAATCATATTGTGATGATTATTTAACGTATGTACTACGTTGTATATAAATACTATATGTTGAGATAAGCAAGAAATGGAAAAAAATAATCCCCTGTTCACTTCTCAGCTATGCATCAATGACGACTTGTAGCGATATCTGTAAAGTCAGCTCTTCTGTCGACTATTGACATAACAAAGCTTTGTAACGTCTGTAAAAACGTCTATAAAAATAAAGATGTGCGAAAAAGAACGTGTTGAGACTAAATATGTTTGTATAGCAGCGTGTGAATAGGAAATCAATGTTTACTGCTCACTGCAGTCAGAGCATACGAGTGCAAATCAAATAGTAATTGTAGTATCCTTGGGTGACATTTAAATGGAAAACGTATCCGTCCACAAGGAAGGAACGGCCCATTAAGTCGAAGCGACGTAGGTTGTTGGCGATTGAGCTGGGAATACGAGAATATTGTAGGTACATTTGGTTCATGGTTTGATATAAGGTGAATCACAGAGTAAGTTTCTGTAAGTCTTTTATATAGAAATGATAGAATACTTAATAAATAGAACCAATTTGTAATTATTTCATTATGATTTAGCCAATTTAAATGTACCAAGGGGTTATTCTGAAAAAAACATAATTTTATTTATGTACTCAGATTTGGGTCTGGTATAGAATTACTGTATACTATTAAAATACCTTCTATTTAAACACCAACATAGCGCCAGTATTCCCATAACGCCAATTTTGTGAAAATGTATTATGAGAGTAACAGTAATATGGCGTCTACTTTCATTATTATCAGTACCTGGGCGGCCGATATAATAAAATACGGAGAAATCTAATTTTCCCAGAGACATAGCCAGGTTCAATTTTTCGCCCCGTAAATCCCTATTGCGATTTCCATCTAAAACATTACAGTGGTTTTCGAGAACAAGATTACTAATATAAAAATATTGCTAGTTAAATGTATTATAGGATTAGACGATGATTACTCTATCAAAGGTAAAGATCCATGAGAAAAATATGTTAACTTGCAACTAATAGTAGGTCTCTTTAATAAGGAAATCTCAACAAAGAACAACTCTTTTCCACAGAACGTGGTTGGCATTTCTTTGACTCCGGATTCTGTCGTTAATCTCAGAACCCTCCCGTTGAAGGTCTAAAGTGTCGGAATAATTTATTAATGTGCATGGCAGAGCGAATAAGTAGACGCTAATCAGGCAATTTGTCTATAGAATCCAATTGGATCCTCCGAAGTTAGCTTTCTGCTAATCGTAAAGGACTGTAGAGTTTCGTGCATACAATAAAAACGTCTGATTAGAATATATATGCGTAATTCTGAGAAATTTTCTGTTTTTGAATAATCTACGAAATATAAAAAAAAACATAAATTTTTGGTACTAATTGCTAAATCGAGTTGCTCAAATACATACAATCATATTCTGTAAATAAATAATTTATAATATTCAGGCTCCAAAAATACCAAGATATTTAGTAGTGAGACGACCTGAGATTTTGGGAAGAGTACATCTTTGGAGTTTTCTTAATATTTTATGATGTAAATGGAAAAAATACAATTTTTTTACAATAAATTAAAACTCAATAAGACAACATTTGTGTAGGATAAGGGTAGCGTAATATAATTCAGTAGGCACTTTTCCGCGTCCCATGATTTCTGTAGCGAAGACATAATTAAGAATTCACAAAAAATTACAAGTTATTTTTGTAATTTTAACTTGCTGTTCAAATATTAAGTAGAATAAAATAAGTTTAACTGTGAACAATAGAGGGATGCAGACGAAGATGACTCAAAGGTTAACAATAAATAATGCCTTAAGAAACATTCGGCCTGATAATATCAGATACGATGTTTAATTTAACGAGGAAAATTTTGCCCATTTATAAGAAAAAGGGGAGACCTTACGAAAATTTTATTTCAAGGGCTGTAAGAACTTTCATGAAATATTTATTTTGGTAACGGTAAGAAAAATATCCTGGATTTGGTATAGCGTACTAAGGAGTTTTACGAGTAAACATTGGAAACAACTGTTCCCTCTGGGACGTGACTCGAGATGTGAATAGATAGTCAATTGTTTTAAGATCATACGTATGACGTGGCATATTAGCATCCCATACTGCAAGTACCACATCTCCTTTAGTTTCTTACCAATTAGCAAAACACCAACTGTTACGTTTACAATAAACAAAAAATTTAAATTAGAAGAAATTTAAATATCGATCAGTGTGTCTTCGATAATATAATTATTATATCAGATTTTATAAAACTTGTATAAGTGTATTTATTATGTATTGTAAAATTTAGTATGACACTAAATTCATCATCTAGAAAATTATTTAATTTAGGGTATTAAAATTGCCTTTTTAATCTTAACTTAATTATTGAAAAATGGGAATGATAATGGGAAATCAATAGTAGACAAAATATTCAATTATAAAATTTAATTTCAATTTGCGTACGGAATACATAATTAATACAATCATTTAGATGATAGAAGCAAATTAATAAACACTGACAAAAAATATTTACATTAAACACTGACAAAAACAAACAAAATAGCGTGGAGCACTGGCACAAATGAGTAATAGTCCATACACTACACGGTCAGCTGCTGCGAACTATAGGCGCCGCGTTGCCGCCATATTGGCCTTGGCTGCTCTAACGAGAGTGACGAGCGCCTTTCACTTTATCCCTACTCCGCAGCCGACCGTCACGCGACATGCAACACACAGACGAAAAAGTTTGAGACGATGTAATAAAAGTTTCACTTTAATAAATACATTTATACAAGTTTTATAAAATCTGACTGATATAATACTGACATTGACTAATATAATAAGGGTCAGACTCTCAAGCGAATCACTGCGCTCAAAACAAGGCACTCAAGTCCATTTGGACCAAAAAGCTCAGATCATAATATTATTCAACGCGGTGACGTTTGTAAGAGAAAGACAGAGATGGTGACAGAGAATACAAATTTTTGAGTAGTTGAAATACATAATGTGTCCGGAATACACACATATTTGGCTATATAGCAGAATACATATAAAGTGTGATCTACTATGTATATGGGTTTCACGAAACGAACTGTTCTTACGAGAACATAGGACGATACGTGACTAGCAGGAACTCGTGGAACATTCGAGGAGCACGTATCAATTGAATTGTGACTTCGATCCCAAAAGACATATGGGAATTATTAAGAATTAACTTATTGTTTCTAATACTAATTCATATTATACTACAAGCTGTGCCCACGACGTGTCTATTTTTATTACTAAAATTAAATTTTGTTTCTGAATTACATAATACACCTATGAAAAATCAGGTCTGTAACCATAATATAGATACCACACGTATTGTAAGTATAAGTATAACATATTTTTGATGTTGTTATGTGAGTTATCTCCGGTGAAATAAATTTAAAAGGTGATTTAAATTTAAGAATATAATAATTTTGAGAAGATGACACAATTTTTTAAAATAAAGAAAATCCTAAAACTACGATTATCAGCAAAAGTGACTACAGCTGAAAACTAAAAGAAGATTTCCTTTTCATTAAAAATGACAATAAAAGACAGGGAGAGTATGATTCAGCGAAGAAACAATTGGACGCCGGGGAAGCGTTAGACAACGCTGACTGAGAAAACTGCAAAATACAAACGTCAGTATCTATATTCTTTTATTGCATTCTTAGTGTTTACCTTAATCTTAAGTCTAGCTATTATTGTCTGTGATTGACGTTGCGTTCTTTTTAATAAATTCAGTTTTAAGATCAATCCTTCAAAAAAGGTTCATACATTTTGATCCCTAAAAGGGAGGGAGTTTTTTTTTTCGTATCCTATATATCCTGTGACAAGTTCGATCTGGACGAAACACTTGGTTTTGAATAAAAATTGTTTCTATATTAACGGATGACTTTGAACGTAAAGTTATCGCTTATGAGGTATTTGAAGAGCCTCACGACCGTGCACAAGTATCGGAACTAATTACTGAATGGACTGACAGTCGATAAAACTGATGTTAATTTATTATTATTTGACTGTAATTCTGCAGAAATACAATACGATCAGATAAAGCTTGAACTCAAAGTTGAATGGAGTCCATTACATGCTAAATTGTTTCCTTTATCCACAGGCCTGCTTTTGTTTGTTCATTATTCACAATTACAAGTATTCTACGAATCCGCGTTAATATTCATTTCATTAAGTATCTGCATTAATTCATAAAAAAAACTCTTTTGTTGATATTCCATTTTCAATTTCATTAAAGCACCGACTGAAGTTTCGCGGAAATTTAAAACCATTTAGAAGTGCACGTAATTTCAGAGCAATTTGTAATGGGTACAACGAATTACTTTTCAAACATGGATTCAAACATGGAAAAGCAAACTCTGGTAAACGGTGTAGTTTGGCAAACATTGACTAACTGAATTGGATCGCGCAGTTCTCTTTATTCCTTCCTTATCACTTGGAAACCGTATTTGGCTTAAAAATTAATTTGATTTTTGAAAGTGTTACCAGCGCTTGGTTTGTTCAAGTTCTGGACGTGTTACCATGAAGTCTTTATTTGGCAGATCAGAATTTTTGATCTTTATGTATATTATTCGCATTCATTATAATAAATTAAATGACATCGATTCATTGTGATTTGTAATTAAGATTGCATCCTTGTTTTTTTTTACTTTTTAATATACTAAGTTGTAGTTTTATAAACTTTTTTATATCTTTATATTTTTTAGAATGCATAAAATTAATACAATCATCAGACACCAAAAAGCTAACAAGTTTTATGTAATAATATTATCATTAATAAATTAATCAGAAAATTTAACAAATACAAATTCAACGTTTTTACTCTTAGAAAACTATCTACCTCCTGCTTTTTATTCAATTCGACAAAAATGTTTATTCGAAATAGAACTAACGGGCTTAGCCTCGTCGCGTTCAATACATAAAAAGGTGTAACCCCAAATCCCGACTCCAGCGGACGAATTGTCACTTTTTATCTTGGGACTGCGCTACAATCACCCGGATCACTGAACGGGTTAATTAATGAAATCTATTAACTTTTCCCGCCTCCAGGGACGAGGATAGCACTGATTTTTTTGCCGTGTCATCTATCTGGAAACGTTCCAACTCTGTTCCGTTGCGACCAGTGTTGTGCGTTTGACTGTAAGTAGTGAATGGAAGGATTGCATCGGGTTTTGCCATGCGGTTTTGTAGCTAAGTCGCATTTGTAAGTCGTTTTATCGAGCTTGGAATGAATTGCTGCTGGAATAGAAAGTTACAGATAAAATTGTTACGTTTGTTAAATTAGTTGAGTGTCCATTCAACTCTAGTTTTCAACTGACAATTTTTAGACAATGAGATCCTAGAAAATATCTATACTAATATATAAAGAGGAAAGATTTGATTTTTTGTTTGCATTGAATAGGCTCCAAAACTACTGAACCGATTTCAAAAATTCTTTCACTGTTGGGAAGCTACAATATCCCCGAGTAACATAGGCTATATTATATTTTCAAAAAAATTAGGGATCCTTAATAAAACTCCAATAATGTAACCCAAGGTGTAAAAAAATAAGAAAACCGAAGCAAAGCGAGGGCGGTTACTCGTAGGTAATAAAGTATTACTTACATCTGGGCTTAAATCAGTTAGAATTCAGAAATAATCGACCAAATTAGGTTTTTTTTTGACGACAAGGATATCTACTTCATCAGAGTTCAACTTCAAGTGACAGTCAATATTAACACTTCATAATGTTATACTTGGCGTTTGATACCGCTCCTCGTCCCAGTTTTTATCATAACTATCGTAACACTTATCAGAGGCCTTCAGATTGTCAAAGGCACTGGATTAACACTTAACCTCAGCATAAACAAGCACAAGTATTATGTTTGAGAACCCTTCAAATTACAGTGTTTTAAAGAAAAAAGAATTAAAATTTTGTTCTTAAATTTTTTCTATCTTTCTCCTGTCGTTTTCGTTATCTTCTCTTCTCGTTGATGATGCCTGTTATGTTACTGATCTCTATAGGTGACGGTGAACATTTACCATAAAGTAGCTATTTTCGAGTGTCTAATGGCGAGTTTCGTCTACTTACTTAAATTATATTTTCGTGAAAACTGTGTATACCTATTAAAATATTTATACATTTAGGTAACACACTTAACATTTCAGCATTCAAAGTCTTCCAATATTTCTTTATCTTAGATCCACGGCAAAATCCAGAAGCAAATGCCAGCTTAAATTATACATAAAGCGTTAATATCACAGAACATTGATGCGGTGTGTTATAAATATTCATGATAGAGCAGAACACGAGGCATGTTAATGTCGCGGCTTAAACACTTATGTTTTGGTACAAGTAACGAAAATGAAGCGGCTAGGATTACTCCCCACGCTAGCTGTCTATTGCTCGCTAATCTCACCCCAAAAGAGAATATTGTGATGAAGAAACAAAGGACTTTCAAACATCTAGAAATTTTGACAAGTTCTAAAGTAATTATATTCAATGGATTATTGTTGTAATACAACCCAAGCCTATCCTATTCTTGGATTTGGGTTACAATAAAAGGTTACGGATCAGCAATGCAAAAATCAAACGTAAGTTATTATACTTCGTATAAATGTGAGAACGTGACGGAGAACTCTCAGGTGTGCTACCTCACGATAATAATTACCGAAGCAAAGAATTATTATTTGAGGTGTAAAAGGCTTCAACCATACTTGAGCTTAAACGGACCTTTCCTGCTCGTACAGTGCTGCAATCTCCGGACCACGGATCTGTATCATTAAGTTTAGTCTCAACGGTACTTTTCAGCAGGAATTTTCCCTACATTCCTTCTAAAATATACCATAGAATGTTATTTTACGTACTTCGCCTGTGGAGTCCGATAACCAGTTAATACGGGTCTTTCGTTTCTTTTTTCTGTAACACACTGTTGACTCCTGTGTTGTTACTAATGTCTGTGGGTGACGATGTCCTTCAATTAAGTGGCTCATCTGCTTGTGGTATCGAATGAAAAAAACAGAGGCGTGTACATAACTTCCATGAAATATTATTAAATCGTCCGTTTGGCACTGTTAACTGCCCGAAATATCCATTGTAGTCGACGAAAATGTAAAAACGTTGTTTATAAAATATGAGCACAAACGGTCAGAAGTAAGGAATAATAAAGACGTCGTTAATATAATGCCATTAAAGGAGAGGAACCGAGAAAAAAGAAAACTGATAAAAATGTTTTTTATGACGGAATATTGTGGGGACTTAACGAAGTATGTACTGGCATTAATCAGAAAGAGAATACGGACAGCCTCATAAATAATTCTACGAGCAACTTAGTTTATTTATGTTTTGTTACTTTGTTATTGGTGTTTTCATAGAAAATATTCACTCAAAGAGATTTATTTCTCTTTGACCATCGTCTCATTTATAGTTCACTTTATTGCGCCTTAAACCTTTACCAAAAAATTTCTTATTCAATCCGTCAGACATTATAATGTACTAAATTATAATAATCATACAACGATGCCTTCTATTTGATCTTCCGAATACCTAAACAACTAACAGTTGCCTCGGCAAATATAATACACTTTATAACCTTAATAGGTCATTTAAAAATTACATAATCCATTACATATCACGGCAATTATTAATTAGTGATTACGTAAATAGTAATTAAATCAACGAAATGAAAGCATCTATCCAATACTGTACCTGGCATGAAAATGCTGAGGTCACATTTAACTGATAAAAGTAACCTCATACAATAGGGAACCCTAAATCCTTAATGGAGATTGTTAAAAATGTGAAAAGGTATTTTTTATAATTATTTTGCTGAACGTTAATCACTTGTACCACCCCGAGGGCTATGGAAATAGAAGGTGTACTTCACCGCTAATACAATGTCAGCTTTATTTTAATAATTCCGTTACTATTCGTAAATGACTAATGGCTTAATGGTCGGCACTGAAGGACCACTTAAAGTAATTACTAAAGTACAGCAGTCAACTAAAAATGTGTTTGTTTTTCCACAAATACGATGTAAAATTTATAAAGTCAATGAACTGAACATCGTTGTTTTTCCACAGATTACGAGTATAGTGTTAAGTGAAATGTGGTTTAAACGTAATATGTACCTATAATTAATGTTGTATATGTAAATAACAATATACCTTCAAACCACAAACATGACCATAATAACAGGTGTCATCAAATAATCCCGCGCTTGGTGATAACGTCAGCATACCTATAATATTGCGGTAACATACAGGTGAAAATACCCGCTACGAGCAATTAAAAAATAATTACAATAACTATTAATTTCTCAAAAAAACCTGTGTCTTAAGTAAGCGACAAACTCTGCAATAAAACCGGGCAAGTGCGTGTCAGGCCACGCGTAATATAGTATAGGTTTCGAAATAGTAATTTTATCAACTATTACTCATTAACTACTTATGCTAACATAGCCGTGATAGTATTCCTTGTAAATTCATCATTTTGCGCTTTGCTTCGGACAGACGGACGGACAGACGGACAGACAGGACATAAGACTATAGGGGTTCCGATTTTACTTCGGAACCCTAAAAAGCATCATTGCACTACGAAAATATGACGGGTGCCTACTTTGGCGCGTATATCAGTGTTGCGTTTATAAGGAATCGCGTCGAGAGTATAGAAGGAATCGCTTTCCGTCTCTCCTAGCAGAACGGATTAAATATACGCTACGCGACCGACTTCAGCATGGAAAAGATTCACGCTCTAGTGTAAGACTGGAAGTGAGATATTTGTTTTTTTTTACACTAATGAGTTAATGCTAGTTATGTTAATTGTTTTTATCAGATGTACGGTGTCCTAACAATTCTGAGTTTTTGCTACTTGGATACATTGACCTATAAAAAGAAAGACATAATAAAAAATGGGCCATGATAAAGGCTACGACCAACTCACATCTTGGAGTACTACTCGTAGATAAAAGGATTTATCCAATATTTACCGAATTTTCAATTAGCGAATTGGTAATACAGCGTGTATTACAAGTGTCATAATTATGCAGAAGATATTTTCGACTGTCGTAGACACAAATGCAAAAATAGTTGTATTACAATTATGTAGAATATCAATCATCATATCAATTTCTAATTAGATAAATGGTGTTCAGATGTTCGGTGTTGTTAAAATGTTGTTAATATTTTTTATTATTATTCAGGAATGAAAAATAAACAGTTTAAAAATCCTTGCCTCTTCAATGACAGTTACAATAGGAATCGTCAGTTGTTCCAATATTTTATACATTTTTTATAGCTTCATAAAAAGTCTCTTTGATGTGAGAGCAGTTTGATTGGACTGTGGCATAGATCGGTCGACCAGTCCGAAAGTTGTCCGTGATTGGAGCGAATGTTTGCGAACCAAATACAGAGGTGTACGACATCGGTACAACCATTGTGTTCTCGCTTTCAATATTAATCTGAAATGGGTCAAATAAAAAATAAATAAAAACTGCAGCGCTGACACCGCAACTATTCGAAAGTAGGCCAAACAAAATTGCGAGAGTAATCCGCGATTTTTAATTAACGATGTTTGAGACTAGCCTTTTCGCCGTGGTCTCAGGCCTTTATATCGTTAAATTTGAAAATGCTCAATTATTAATCTTTTAAATGATTCAAGTTTTCGATACTCGTTTTTAGAATTTATTCTTTCGTTTTCTTACATTTTTTGTGTGCTTTAAAAATGTGAGATATAAAACATTTTTAATGCCTGTTTAGTACTCCTTTATTTTGGGCATGTACCATTATTAAATGTGTTATCCAAATTTTTTATTACCTCTTATTATGAAATTTTTATAAAATCTATAGGATTTTGTCAAAAATTTTGTTGATGAGTTAAAGTAAAATTATTAAAATCTTGGTGCATAAATTCAGGGTTTTCGTGGGTTGAATAAAACGATATAATTATCACATGTAGGTAAATATTGCACGTATATGTTAGAGTACTAAAAGGATTGCGTGCATGACGGAGATCATGGGAATTAGAGAATTTGTGACGTCATTGTTATTCTTCTCTCGCGTATACCTTACCTCATATTGCGGAATGATAATTACCTTTTGTTATCTTACTTCGTTTAACTTTTATCATCTTTTTACCAGTTTTTTATTTACTTGTTGGGTTTTTTCATGGATGGAACTTTTTTGAGCAAAAACTTAGCGAGCAAGTAGATGAGCCACCTTACGGTAAGTGGCCTTTGTCACTGAATATGGACATAGGATATTAATAACACCATTTGAATCACCCGTGTATTGCTGGCCAAAAAGGAAACGAGGAGAAATAAAGAAATAAATTTATTTAAATAAATAACCGTAAAGGATATTTTATTTTCAAATACTTAATAAATGTCATAAGCTCTCTGATAAATCAAAAGAAACTAACTAATATAAATAATAAAAACTAACTAATAAAAATGTAAATATCTATGGAATACTTTCGTTCTAATTTTGTACGTACAATGAATTTAAACTACTTAGGGTTCACTCTCATTCAAAATTCTAAAAACTGAGCTGGTCATTCAAAAGCGAAACTGGTATGAATAAATCAGACCTGAATAAGCAGAAAGGTTATTCATCCTAGATCGCATCACTTTCCATTCACACTGAGCTCCAAATGATGCTTGAACCGAGCCTGGTAACCGAAAAACATTTTTACTAGTGGAGCACAGGGCTTTTTAAATGCAGGAATCTTTTCTATATGCATTCCGTAATCTCATTAACCAAGTAACCCACTAATAAGCCATAGTTACTCGTTTTCCTAATTGCTGCCTCGGAATTAGAACAAACCCCTGCGTTACCGGCTAATTTCTTCAAGCTTTGTGAGGTAGACCTTTGTAATTTTAGTGTTATATTTTTATTGCTTTAAGATAATAAGCTGAGCTGGGATGGTACTGAATTTTATAGTAGGTTGTTTCATCTAAAACAGTAACGACATCGTTACAAAATAAATGCGGCTTTACAAGCATGATCATTACGAAATATCAAAGAGCTAACTACATGAATACGAGTTTCTATAGGGCACATTTTGGAGAGTGTGCGCAGGAATTATTTGAATTAATTCCCCCTTCCCCATTTCTCCATCGAACGACACGACGCACGGCGAGTATCCACCCTTTCGTGGTGAACATCCCACCGGTACGGACAACGCGGTTTGCGTCGTCATTCATTATGCGCACCGCGAAGGATTGGAATAACTTGCCTGCGTCCGCGTTCCCGCCCACCTATGACGTGGATGTATTCAAGAAAAGAGTGAATAGGCTTTTATTAAGTTAGTGCGCTCACCATCCTAGACCACATCTCCACTTACCATCAGGTGGGATTATGGTCAAGCATTAGCTTATTGTAAGTAAAAAAAAAAAAAAAAAATGTAGTTTAACAAAAAAGCTCATGTCATTTTCCTCAAGAATTCCATACGCCCTATCACCACGCCCTCTTTATTATCATCCTCACTATCTCATCATTATAACTACGGGTAGTATACTATTGTCAAATAGTTTATACCACTTTACATGTTATTTACAAGTAGCAGATTTAACCAAGGAAGCTACTTAAACACAAAATAAAGGTCTTCCACGTTCCTATTAACAAAGATACTGTTAATGAGTAGTAAATGTCGGTGTTTAATTGTGACGCGGTTTTCTTGCAACTTTCTTGTTAACCTTCTGCTTTTCCCAGCTTTATTCTTGAATGAAATTCTGGATTTTATAAAACTTACAATTCTCCTAATATTATAAATTTGAAAGTTTGTGCGGATGTACTCTTCTCCTTTAAGAGACAACTTAAAGAGTACTTACTACATGTCCCTTGCATTGTAGGCTTAGTTTCATTCCTCTGTCTTTACTTAATCTTCTTTGTTTCTAAAATATGTTTCCTATTTTTAACTTCATTTCATTCATAATATGGTCTTACCATTCTTATACTCAATTGTCACACTTGCTTTTTAGGGTTCCGTAGCCGAATGGCAAAAAACGGAACCCTTATGGATTCGTCATGTCTGTCTGTCTGTCTGTCTGTCTGTCTGTCCGTCCGTATGTCACATCCACTTTTTTCCGAAACTATAAGAGCTATACTGTTGAAACTTGGTAAGTAGATGTATTCTGTAAACCGCATTAAGATTTTCACACAAAAATAGAAAAAAAAAACCAGTAAATTTTGGGGGCTCCCCATACTTAGAACTGAAACTCAAAAATGTTTTTTTCATCAAACCCATACGTGTGGGGTATCTATGGTTAGGTCTTCAAAAATGATATTGAGGTTTCTAATATCATTTTTTTCTAAACTGAATAGTTTGCGCGAGAGACACTTCCAAAGTCGTAAAATTTGTGTCCCCCCCCCCTGTAACTTCTAAAATAAGAGAATGATAAAACTAAAAAAAATATATGATGTACATTAACTTCCAACGAAAATTGGTTTGAATGAGATCTAGTGAGCAGTTTTTTTTTAATACGTCATAAATCGCAAACCGCAAAAAACATTGATCAAAGTTACAACGAACTACAAGAACTTTTTTATTATGTTACTTGCTGCTACGGAACCCTTCATGGGCGAGTCCGACTCGCACTTGGCCGCTTTTTTATTACTTTACTGGTGTACAATAAAGAGAGATTGTATTGTATTGTATTTATTTAATTTGTTACTCTTTCACACAAAAACTACTGAGGGATTGTTATGAAATTTAGCACGTATGTAGACCATCATCATCATCGTGGGAAAAACCGCGGGCAGTGCACTAGATATCCATAGGTATGATAAAATTAAAATGCACTACATTTAAGATATCACCTCAACTTTGTAGTAATTTTCAATCCGATATTTAAAATTTAAAAGCAGAAAAAGTTTAAAACTAACCCTAAATATCGAATTTAATAGAAAAGTAACTTAGAAACTTTACACGGTCTTTGAAGACCTACGCTAGAAAAACTGCAGTGCTAATGTGGCATAATGTGGTATCGGATGTTATAATTTCACCGAGAAAATCTAAAACTTCTATCTCCTGTTTCGCACCAAACATTAGCTACCAGTAGCAAATGTTTTCAGGAAATAAAATGGTCTTATCTACTATGTTCTTATTAACAGAGAGACTACTAATAACCCGTGGCTGCCTCTTTTCTAATTGCGGCGAGGAATTAGAGCAAACCTTTAACCACCCGCTTTCTTAACGCTTTGTGGGTTTTTGTTTTATGTAATCGTGGAGATCAAGCAACTATGAGTCGCTTTAAATAGGTGAGATTTCTTGTGGTATTATTGGACGATATACTTCTTTACTGTATTGTTTTTAACCGACTTCAAAAAAGGAGGAGGTTCTCAATTCGACTGTATTTTTTTTTATGTTTGTTACCTCAGAACTTTGGACTGGGCGAAGCGATTATGATGATTGTTTTTTTAATCGAAAGCTGTCATGTACTTTTGTCATGTCATGGTCATGTGGTTTTATTGAGATCTGACAATGGCATCCATGAGAAAACCACATAAGTCGTAAATTTGTGTTAAGATGTGCGCGACAAATTGACGAATAACTCAATATCACGCCAACCGATTTCGATGATTCTTTTTTTAATCGAAAGCAGGTGCTTGTCATGTGGTCCCACATAAATTTGAACGAGATCTGAAAAGTAGTTTTTGAGACTTTGAATTCGGTTATTTTTTGTTAGTAAAATTTAGATTATAAAACAACGCATTCTCCGATGATTCTTAATTTCATTGGTCAGTTGGCGATGTGAAATTTTACCAAACATTAACATTGGGTATTTAGTTAATTGGAATTTAAGGTTTTCGTATTACTTTAATTTGATGATAACTATATGGGTGAATATAAAATTATTAATATTCTATCTATCAGTTAGTAAAAAAATATGTAATAAACCTACTTCAACCAAAGTTAACAGAATACAAAAGCTTCTTTTAATTACTATTACGTAATTAATGTTAAATCAAGCCATCTATTTATTTTTTCGATTGACTTGCGTTACGAACGATCCTAATTTCGGAATTGCTCAATTTATTCAGGGGATCAAGGAATTAGCATCTGAAACGATCGTCGCGACTTTATAATTGGGAATCCTGTTTATACGTCACAGTTCTCTTACCGTTTGCCGAATATGCCTTTTGAATAATGGATCAGAATTTCGATTTGTTGACTGTAAGGCACTAGGTTTGGGCGGGCTTTGTGAGATAAACAGTGAAAATTACTGAAATCAATGAGTTTTTATAGCCTAGGCACTTGGACTGTTCTTATATAAAAGCAGACGACTATTAATTGGAACTGTCTATAAGGTCCATTCCGAAAGATCGATAGATATTATCACAGTTGTGGTTCTACACCCTTTATATCAACACAAACCTTCTGTTAATCGCCTCTTACGACAGCGCGTGCAGAAGGATGCTTTAGTCCGACGCTGCGACGGTGATATAAATATTCATTAATACAAATACCTGACGCTCTTAGCGTTGTTTATATAGGAAAAGATCATTGCTAAGAGCAAAGCAATGTAAGTTTCCCGATGTATTATGTACCATAATGGCAATCCGTTAATACTATCTAAGGCACTGTGATACAAGATTAAATACACGTTATTGTGGATTTAAGAGGGTGTTTACTGGGATATGATTTAAATTTATTGCATAAAATAATTTATTGTAATATTGTTATACGCACTCAAAGCCTGGCGGCTTGAGTGATTGGCCGAGTAATTGGATGGGTGATGGCTAGGAGTAAATATTTAATGCCCGTGAAGGGCACGTAAAGCCATCGGTCACTGTTGTTATCATAAGATAACAGTAATTAAGCCATTAAGCCATTTGAGTTGGTCACTAATCTCTCCACCAATCCACACTGAAGCAGAAGTTAAGAAAGGGTTTCTGTTGTATCACGGACAGAAAAGTTTGGCTAGGACTTGACAATGGATGAAGTTGCCTTCACCGTAAGACAACCAGCCCTGATTCGAACCTGGGACCTCGTTTGGCACCCAGAGCTTTCCCAACTGGGCTACAACTAATTTATAATTGTATCACGTCAAGTGAATGTAAAATAACTTTTTTAAATGTATCCTTCCAATTCAATGTCTCGTTCTTATATTGACGGCATACCCTTGTCATTGGGTTACATAAGGAGATACCGAGAAAATTGAGCGGAACCCACGGACAGCTCTACTGGTAGTAGACCTTTAATGGTTCCGCTTTTTCGCTTTACGCAGGGACCCCTGATAACAGACAGTTAATATTCGAATCCGAAATCGCAATAGTGGTAGCTGAATATGCAAGTCATAAATTTTGAAGTAATTTATATTCACAAATTGAGCCCGCCATATTTCCTAACGCCCCATTAAGTCTCTCGCACCTGAATTCTGAAGTTAAGGATATGATTTATTTGTAAATAAATTCACTACTTACACTTCTTTTATTGATAGTATATATACGCAAATATTCACTCGTATAAGTAGGTACACACGTTTAACTATTTTTTACTTTATCGTTTTTTTAAGTATAATACGGGAACTCACGATAAATCTTTTAGACGCCGATATTTCGAAACAGTTGCAGGGATCGTGATCACGGCTAGACCACGAAATATCGGCGTCTAAAATATATATCGTGACTATTATACTAAAAATGTGTTCAGTCCACAATGAGTTAAGTTTAAAATCATTTATCGTTTTTGATTAATTTTATCATTGGACTACCAACAACCTTAAATAATTATTATATAGCAAATGACGGAAAACAAAAACTAGCGAATGGGAAGGGAAAAAATGTCTTTCCCTCTGACAAAACATTAGATGCTAGCGTGGCAGACCATTAATGTCTCGGCAAGAACAGCGCCCGGTATGCCTACCGGGCATACATGATGCCTCAAGGCGTTTGCCATAGCTTGCCGTAGCAGGTTTCTGTTACGTGTTTGGTGGAGTCTCTGTCTAGATATGGTGTAATTGATCGTGAGAGTTGTAACAAGATAAGTAAATGTATTAGAAGTTGTAAAGCGAATTTTTTTTTAATTCTTCTAACACGAATATCCTCATCGGGCCATTGAACTCAACGATAATAATAATATTAGAAAGAAAGAAAGAAATAAAACATTTTTTTTGGCTAACACACACAACATAAACACAACGTACTAAACTACATATTACAATAACGCTTCAAAAACACACACAAAAACACACAACGAGGTTTCCCTGTGTCGTGGGTGCCATGGAAAAGACACAAATACAAGAAGACACATACAGACAAAAACAAATACTAATTTCCGCCTCGCTGGGAATCGAACCTAGTACTCTTGGCACAGTGATCCAGCATGGTAACCATTGCGAAACACGGGTCGTAAAATGACGATAGAGATATAGAGCGATTCCCGTTATATACTTTCTTTCATTTTGAGAGCAGATTGTAAAGTAGCAGAAGGATAGTTAAAATAAGATAGGGATATATTATATCCCCAGAAGCAAATGAATCACAATGCAATGCGCAAATCCCTAGAATTTACATTCAAAGATTTAGTCCTACGGTATTTGTGTAAGCTGTTAAGTCGCTCGCACCTTCAGGGTGAAGCCAAGCCTGCTTAAGCCTTGAAGATATGTATGGGCTGCTTCTGTAGTTTTATAATTTGAAATAATACGAATAGTTTGCTTGAATAAATCAGATATAATTGGGTCCACATGTTTCAAACCCTTCATAAGATTAGTGAGCAAAACACAAAACAACCGACATAAAAGATCAATTCTGAAAAATATTTTTCTTGCATGAATATATCTTAAATGCATAAGTACCCCTAGTATTAATATTTTTTCTTGAAAATCATTCATGTACACAGACCGATCAGTAATAGATCTTTTAGCGTGAAACATGAAAAAACAAAAAAAAAACTATTTTAAAATGACCTTGAAAATTAAATATGCATGGTATTTTGCCTATAATATTCGTTATCAGCGCGTCAAAATACATAGGTATGCCAAAATTCAGATCAATCGGAGGTATGGTCTACATGGAAGTTGACCTAACAGTTCTAATAGGTACTTAAATTATATACAAAGGTATAATTAATTAAAATACTAACTTATTCATGTTCATGTTTAACATACTCATATATCCAATCTGTACTTAAATTAGCAGTACAAACAGCACAGCAATTAATTTAACATAATCCCTCTTTGATCAATTACTTAAATTATAATAACAAATTAGGCAATTATATATACCTACTTATCCTTCGTCGCAAACAGTTAACGGGTTTGGCAATTACGCTAATGAAGGGTTTTATATGTATAATATTAAAACTTTGTCAAATTAAAAATATTACTACATGAAATATATTTTTTTTATGAAAGTAGGCATTGTTGTTGTGATGATACTAAATTTTTTTCTTACTTTTGTCTCTCTTTGTTCTAACATCACGCGAAATCCGCTGAACAGATTTATATGATGTTTATAATCCAGTTTTTTTCTAGGACCGACAAAAACTATTTATTCAAATTTAATATGATTAATATGATTCCTGAGGAAGGTTTAAGTGCATAATTCATTATGGTTTTATGTAAATTGACCGAAATCCACGTGGGCGAAACTGCAGGCGGAAACTAGTATTTATATAAAGTACAGATTAGGCCTACGTTTTATTATTAGAAAAGACATTATGTAAGTTTCATAATGTACTTTAATTTAAATACATTATTCAGTAACACTGCATATGAATAATTAGGTACGAATGAACTAGGAGTAGTTACAATGACGCCATGCAAATGACATAATGCAATTATTTTTGATACGGTGTATGACAAAATCTATTTTGCTACTGATTAATTTGGTTTACAACATTAATATGGTATAGTTATGTGGTTGTATCACTATAGCACTGTCGATTAGTTCCAATTATCTTGTTGTGAAATATACAAACCAACAGGAAACAAATAATACTCTTTATTGTACACCAAAAGAAAACGTAATGACAAGGTGGATACAAAGAAAATACAAAAAGCGGCTTTATC
This sequence comes from Thymelicus acteon, assembly GCA_951805285.1. NCBI lineage: Eukaryota > Metazoa > Arthropoda > Insecta > Lepidoptera > Hesperiidae > Thymelicus > Thymelicus acteon. The sequence goes on along the minus strand of OX638219.1, from coordinate 16,793,459 downwards.
ACTAAACAGCGATCTTTTCCAAGAAATATTTTTTTCAACCATTACCGAATATTATTTTACAAAACTACCTACAAGAAAGTATTTGAGGATGAATAAGGACTTTATTTTCTTTGGCATACGCTTATAAATACTATCTTAAGGAAATTCGTCAAATCCTAGTAATATTATAAATACGAAGAGATTTTCATATTTACCAAACATGGTATATGTTCTGGAATGAGATAACCATTTTCTATTATAAGATAAAGTAATAGTTGGTTTTCTACCCTAATAATGACGCCCGGCCAGCTACACAGCAGATAAAAACTGGCATAGCTGGTGTTCCTAAACTGCAATCTGTTTTTAGGGTTCCGTACGAAAAAACGAAAAACAGAACCCTTATAGGATCACTCATGCGTCTGGTCCACCACCGTTCACAGCCAATTTACTCCAAAACTCCTGGACTAAATGAGTTAAAATTTGGTACTCATGTACTTTTTTGTGACCCAAAGACGAAGGTATAAAGTAAACAACTGAATTTTGATTTTTTTTAACAAAATCAAAATTAAACAAAAACTGTTTTGCAAACCGTATCGTGTGATATGTCAAATGATAGGGCTTGTTATAAGGATGTCAAATATATTTTTGTTATAGATCTACAAGGGATAGTTTTAAAATTATTCAAGAAAAAACGAAAATTAAAGCCAAAAATTGACTATTTCCTCCCTATTTCTGAAACAACTGATATGAAACCCTTGGATAGATAATAAGGTGCTAAGTAGACGTGAGACCATAATCGCTCTTCGACTCAGATCAGGACACATTCCATGCAATTATTTTTATCATATGATGCGTAAGATCTCCTCTCCAAATTGTTTGATGTGTAATACTGTGGAAAATATTTATCATGTTTTGGTGGAATGTGCTCAGAATTCTGAAGCGAGACAAAGACTGCAGTTAAATTTATGTCAAGTTGGTCAGTGCAACGTTATTCTAGCAGATCCCTTGTCGGATGGTGCTAGAAAATTATATAAGTTCGTAATAGATAGACAGAAATAATAATATAAGATAGTAGTTAAGAATTTCTTGTTGTTGTTACCAGGGCGCCATAATCGCTTTAGCGACAAAGCCCTTTAAAAATGAATATAAAAAAAAAAAAAATAACTGACGCTAAAAAATACAAAGAATAGTTATTTCCTTAAATATTACAGGAAATTGAAAAGAAAAACACAAAGAATAGATATTTCCTTAAATATTACAGGACAACCTTTGAAAAGTCTATGGTTTAAACGAAACGGCAAAAATAAATAAAACAAAAAAATAACGGTAAATACATAATCAACGTACGGAACCCTCCAAACGAGTTTAACTCGCACTTGTCAAGTCTATTTTTAATATGCATTGTTATCTAAATCACTAAATTAACTTCGACTGCTATTGTAGAATGACACAAAGACGTTCACGTTTGTCTAGTGGTTACCGCACACTAGTTCAATCGCGTTTGACATTCTGTACTGCATTCTCACGGAACAAACTTACCCGGTTTAGCATACGAGAAATTTCGACAGCCACTATCAAACAGCGATAAGCTGTATACGTTGTTCAGTTGTTTGATGCTGTTTACACATTGTATCGATTATACCGTGGTATTAATACGTATTAATACTTGTAGGTTTTTCATAAGTTGGTTGATAATGCATTGATAAAGACTTTGACATGAAAAGTGTTCTTGACAAGATCAATATATTATCATTATGCTACGTTTTCATAAGCTGTTTCCAGATTCAGTTACGCTTAATAGTAGCAGCGATATGAAGACATAAAAAAATCCGTAACTTTGTAGGTACATGTACAAAAGTTCCGATTATTATAATTAGTAGTTATAGATAGAATCAGATATTTCAAGTGAACGTAAACTTTAAACAAAACTTTGAAACAAACATCTGTTGCGATCTAAAACTTATGAAGCTTGTAAGTTTGTCCCAATTAACTAAGAGTTATTTCTAAAATGTCATATCCACATTCCGAATTATACATATTATAATAGAAGACACACAACAATACTTCAGATATATTGTTACGAAAATTTCGAGTCAGCTGCTGTTCCACGCAGAATATCTTAACTTCCCGGCTTGGTGAAGTCACATCTTCCTCATATGTGAAGTAATAGAAAGGGATGCAAGTATACCCTAAACTGTAAATGATATTATTCCAGATGGAACAGAATTAGGTGGTTCCATATTACACGAAGTTGCCAATTACACGTAGGGTGACAGAGTTTCATATTCGGGCGTGTGAGTAAATAAGGTCTATGCGTCTATTCGGTAGTTACGACGTTTTCGTGACGTGTTGTTTAGAACTTATGGGTATTGAAAACTAAAAGGTCTTAAGTGCCATTACAGTTACGAGTCATTTTTGATCGTATAGTTGTAATGGTATTAAAATAGAATGTTGAGTTTTGAGTCAGGCAGGAAATGAGCTGGCAGTCTCAATTAATTTTAATTGACAAATCATTTTGATAGTTACTCACAGCGAAGTTTGGTATGTAAAATAGGGAATAAATACATTGGTTGGAAATAAACACACTAAATTTAACTGCTAGGTAAACCGGTTTACAAAACATTAAAGCACTTCTTACAAGAGGTGCTAAAGAGTTCCCTCTAAGCTATGACATGGGGTCCTTCAAGAAGCGGGTCTATCATCATCTTCTTGGCCGGCAACGCGTTGGTGACTAATGTCCATGGGCGACGGTAGCGCGGTGATCACTTACCATCAGGTGACCCGTCTGCTCGTTTGCCTGCTAAAAGCATAAAAAAAGAGTTCTTTCACCATATATTTTCGCCTGTGACAAATAACCTCTCCAAAATTTTGGTATAAAATACGTTCATATGTAGGTTAATTTTGTACTAAAGTTTTGGCATTGGGAAATAGAGATCTCCCACCTGGCAAGGTTTTTGCCTGGGAGTCGGCCGAGCCCCGACATTATAGTAGTAGCGTTATAATATTATTATTATATGCCTGCGATGCTAAAAACTTCGATAGCGTGATTCAGGTCGGCGTGACGTCACTCACTGTGTGACGTTTGCGATGTTAACAAAAATTATATTTCCGTATGTTTGTAACGAAAGTTTTCAATGGATAGACTTGAAATTTTTATATATCTTATTGTTAAATTTTAAGTGATTATAATTGACTTATTACTTAGAATAGTACTCTCATTACTTCTTTACTTTTCATTATTTCATTGCTACTATTATTCACATTTATTGCTATTATAAGCCACAGAAAATCATACCAGATTCAGCTAATCCATTCTACAGTGGTTCAATATTCTGGAATTATTCAAATATTGTCAGCTTACCTTCTCCAGTATCAGCTTTCATGAATAAACACGTGACAATTCCAACCTTTTCTCTAGGCCGGAGTATAAAACAAGACCCGGTTACCCTCCGTCAAATCACGAAAAAATTGGTCGATGCGTGATGTGAATACGAAATGGGTCTAGCTAAGTATTGTACATTTATATGTAAACCCTTTTACTGTCAATAATAAACAAAAAACAGTGTAAAATGTAGTGAATGTCTGCAATTTTTGTCGCCTTTAATCTTAAATATAAAATTCTCGCATCACGGTGTTATAAGTTGAACTCCTCAGAAACGGCTCGACCGATTTTCATGAATCTTTGCGTGCATATCGGCTAGGGTTGAGAATCGGACAAAATCTATTTTTCATCCCCCTACTCCTAAAAAATTTTTGGCAGAACAACGTTTGCCCGGTCAGCTAATTACTTTATATAAGGGCAATTTTATTAATTTATATTTTTTGTGAAAAGAAATTAATAGTGTTAAATGAAGAAAACGCTAAGTTTGTTAAATAAAATTCAAAATAAGAACTTATATATATTTCTTTTCGTGATAAAGAAAAATGGTGATTTTCGAGAAAAATGAGGTGACGATCCACCTAGTGATAAGTGGCTATCATCACCATGGACATTAGCAATACCAAAGGAATCACTATCAGGATCGTTGCCAGTCAAGAAAGAGGCAAGAAATAATCTAAATTTTACTAACAAAAAATAACCGACTTCAAAGTCTCAAAAACTACTTTTCAGATCTCGTTCAAATTTATGTGAGACCACATGACAAGCACCTGCTTTCGATTAAAACAAGAATCATCGAAATCGGTTGGCGTGATATTGAGTTATTCGTCAATTTGTCGCGCACATCTTAACACAAAATTACGACTTATGTGGTTTTCTCATGGATGCCATTGTCAGATCTCAATAAAATTTATGTGGGACCACATGACAGCCACCAGCTTTCGATTAAAAAACAATCATCAAAATCGGTTCGCCCAGTCGAAAGTTCTGAGGTAACAAACATAAAAAAAACAGTCGAATTGAGAACCTCCTCCTTTTTTTGAAGTCGGTTAAAAATAAAGAAAACTGCTCCTTTTTTGTATAAATTTAATTATTATCCACAGAGTATTCTAACGATTTTCAGTACTTCATAACAATGTTAGCTGTAAACCGCTTGCATAACAATAATAGCTAGTATCACCTTACAGAATTCACGAGAACACAGTAATTATTCAGAAGGAACATGCACAACACGTGCTATTTATTTCATTTTGCTTACGATAAACAGGCGATGTGGTGAGGAAATTGCATAATTAAAACTACATAACTTGATTAAACGGGACCTACCTACATATCTTAAGAAGAAGAGCAACAAAACCAACAACAATGAACTAACTAAGTAAATGTTATTACATTATTTTGTTATGTTGTTTGATCAAATTCTAACTAATAATATTTTTCTTCGATAACTTTATGCACAGAAATTTTAGTAAAATACTGTGATTACCATGACCTTTATCGTGAATTATTGTGAACGGTATTATTGCTTTACCTATTTAGGACCTAGCCATCGAAACTATTTACAACTAGCTCACCCGGCGAACTTCGTATCGCCTAACAAACTATTTTTTTTCTAAAGGGTCCTTTTTTATGGGAATAGCCGGCAAACGAGCTGACGATCCACCTGATGGTAAGTAAGCTATCGTCGCCCATGGACATCAGTAACATCAAAGGCCTCACCGATGCGTTGCCAGCCAAAAAAGAGAAGAAAAAGAAAGAAAGAAAAAACTGGCTCTCAAGCCCCCAGCCGGAACACGACGAGTCATTTGGCGGCTGACTCATGCTCGAGGGTGGTAGCTATCCAGGCGAACCCCATGGAGAAATAATAATAGTAATAATGCTATTAATTAATAATTAAAATCAATATTACCAATATAATCCCTTGAGGGGCCCTACCACCAGCGGGCCGGATTTAGTCGCCTTTTACGACACCCATCGGCGTGGGATTGGGGTTAGTATTCTAAGCCGCCCCAATACGGCTACAGTATTGCGTTTTTTTTGGAAAATCATCCCAAAGAGTTAATTAAGGGGGTGCAATTTAGTATGACAACTTCATCAGTTTTGAAGTAAAAAGGGTGAAAATTTGTATATAAGCTTTACTATAAGCTTAGGGAGAGGGGGAGAAGATGAGGGAGGGAAGGACGAAGAGGGGAGGGGAGAGGACAGAGAGGGAGAGGCAAAGGGAGAGGGAGAGGGAATTTAATGGTCTCTGATATTTTGTTAAGCCTACCAGAACTATGAAAGTTAAAAGTAACAAAGTACATTCACTGATTGTAAGGCGATACTAAGTTCGCCGAGACAGCTAGTTATTAATTTTATAAAGTGTTTAAAATAGAAACTTGTAATTTATTTTGCACAGAAAATTCAGAATAAAGTTAACAGGGTATAAGAAACTTGTTTCAAAATTCTGTCTCAGCAGGTAAATTGTGAATTGTGTCTTAGGTACCTTTAATAAATTATGCTAAAATCTCTAATTATTAGTTTGGAAAATTAAACTTGTTTCCGAAATATGAGATTTCATTTCAGCTGTCATAAACTATGGATCAGTTTATGCCTGCTGGTAGTCACCGTCGTATTGCTAAACATGTATATCTCAAGTTTCAACGATGCGTTGCCGGTAATCACAGAGAGGAAAGCGAGGGCCCTACATTATTTCACAAGCACCCGTGGCCCAGGAACAAAGTAAACATTAAATTTATCTGCCATATAAATGTCGGGGCCCGGCGGAAACCGCTTTCGGGACCTCTCACTTAGCAGGGTCACTAACAAACAGGGCTAGCTAGGTATTCTAGGCAACGCATATGTGATGCCTTTGGTGTTACTGATGTCCATGGGCGACGATAGCCACTTACCATCAGGTGATACGTTAGCTCGTTTGCCGGCTATTTCCATAAAAAAAAACTAACGCTGAGCTAACCTTAAGTGATATTTTTTTTTACAATATTAACATCATTCAGCGATTAGGATAAAGCGTGTATCATAATTGTATCTTTATCAACAAATAATGTATCTGTAGTCCAGAATAATCTGGCTTTAACTTTGAAAAAAAAATTATAATATCATCTTTAGTCAATTCCAACTGAAAATTAATTGAAGTGTTTATTTCTGTCATAATCTTAGTAATTATATAAGTCAACATCTAATTGAATTTGTAGTATTTTAATTAATTACAGTTCACAATTGAATTATTTTCTTTCGGTGACACGGTAAGCGTTAGAACATACTATTTTAAGAAGGATATCTACTTGACGAAATTAATTTACTGGAAGCAAAACACTTGAAGTTCTATTTTAATTAATTTGTACGCCGTTAATAAACTGTTTCGCTTTGAACAATATACTTTAAGACTATATAACATAATTATTATCCACTTATTACATAAGTAACAGACACTTAATAAAATCTAAATTTAGGCACGAGTGGATCATTAAAAATAATAATAATGTAGTATTAAGTATTCATTTTATATTTTCATTATACTTTGCAACGTTGTTGTGTTGTAGACTTCTTGTATAATTCTTGACCTGTGAATTTTTGTGTTTTATTCCATATTTTTTATAATAATATTATCTTATTTTGTAATCACAAAATTTTCATTTATATCTAAAGTCCATGTAGACAAAGACACGGGAAGAGGCTTGTAAGTCTAGTTAGTTGGCTAGTTATCAATGTTTTAAAAAAAATACTGGGATTTTTTTTCCGCACTGATTTAATTTTTTTGTGAAGTTTCACTTTCGTTAAGTGAGCCGTTTGTTCCTATGACGAAATAAATCATTTAACTTGAATATTCCAATAACATGTCAATACTGGGAAATAGTTTGAGCAAATTACAAGTTTGTGTTCATTACTCATTGTTGTTCCCATGTAATATTGATAAAAAAATAGGTCCTACGGAATCCTTTTTAGCTGATTGAACTAGGTTCAGATTATAATCAGCTGAGCAACTATGTATACCTATCTAATCAAATTTGTGGAAGTTTTGGTTATTTTTAACCAACTTCAAAAAAGGAGGAGGTATTCAATTCGACTGTATTTTTTTTGTTATGTTTGTTATCTCAGAACTTTCGACTGGGTGAACAGATTTTGATGATTCTTTTTTAATCGAAAGCTGGTGCTTGTCATATGGTCCCACTTAAATTTGAGCTAGATCTGACGAGTAGTTTTAGAGTAACTTTGAAGTCGGTATTTTTTTTCTTGGTAAAATTCAGATTATGACATAATGATATGATAACAATTTCGGCAAATGCCATAAAATAAATGTGATGTGATATTTTTTCATTTGGAGTGTCAACAGACCTTAAAAAGTAATTAGCATTAAATTTATTACTTTGTTTAAATATGAATATGATGTATAACGTGACGAATCAATTATAATATTGTCGCATCTAGATTTTACGTCGAACGTGTGCACGAAACGGTTTAGGAGCTAAACGATCAGTCCGCTTTGATTCAATTTGCATATCGTTTTACTTTAACGTGATTTCCATTTAGAAATGGCAAACAGGTTGTCATTCTAATCAATTTTTTTTGCACAAGATAAGTCAATGCTTGACTGCAATCCCACCTGATTCCATACAGATGAAATATGAATAATATTTTTCGATCTTACCGACATAGTAATAAAAAAATATGATTGAACTGGTTATTTAAATAAAAAATCACAAAAAGAAGGATTATCGAAGGACTCGACCCGGGGTTTTTGGTTTTGGGACCACCCGATTTCCCACCTGAGCTACTATAATCTTGTAGATGATGACGAAATTTACCTTCGTATTCTAATAATATTGTAGCAGTTTTTCATTGCATGAAAACATGGATAAAACGACATTTTCTAAAAATGGATCTTAGCTAGATCGACTTATCGCCCCCAAAACGCCCTGCATACTAAATTTCACGAAAATCGTTGGAGCCGTTTCCGAGACTCAGATTATATATATAGCTATATACATATACTAGCTGTTGCCCGCAGCTTCGCATGCGGAATTTATGCTTATCATATTTGTACCCCTTGCAGAAGAAAATTTAAAAACAGGTTAATTTATATTGAAGTACTTATATTTAGGAATTTATATACTGAAACCTACGATAAAATCACAAATCATTCCTCCGGGAACGGATTTTGAAAAATAAACAACATTAACATTAATTTGTTTTTTTCTTTTTCATGAAAAAATTTGAAAAACTCGAAAACATGTATTCCATCAATTAAATGAAGAACGTTTGTTTCAAATTTAAAGCAAGACGTTGGTATTTTAAAAATATTCCATACTAAGTTTCATCTTGTTTCCTGGGAAAACTTTTAATTTTATCACGACGAAAAGTTTTTTAAAACGTGATCCAAAGTATAAGAAACAACTTAACTAATTTCCGTCGAAATCAGTTCAAGGGTTTTCATGTGATGCCCGGACAGACAAACAGACAATAATACCCCTGTCCTTTTCTCTCCCTCTCCCGCTCCCTGTCCCTGTCCCTCTCCCTCTCCCTATCCCGCTCCCGGGCCCTATCCCGCTTTCTGTCCCTCTCCCTCTCCCTCTCCCGCGCCCTGTCCCTATCTCTCTCTCTCCCGCTCGCGGGTCCTCTCCCTATTTCTGTCCCTCTCCCTCTCCCTCTCTCTCCCTCCCCTTCTCCATCTCCCGCTCCCTGTCCCTCTCCCTCTCCCATTCCCGGTCCCTCTCTCGCTTCCTGTCCCTCTCACCTCCCGCTCCCGTCCGTAAAGTCCTCTACACAATTTTTTTGTTTCTCACTATAAGCTTACATATTAATTTTCATATTTCTGAGTTTGAAATTGACAAAGTCCTGGAAAAACTTGCAACCTCTGTTACAATTAATGTAGTTTCTTAAATATTTATAACCCCTTAGTATTACCCCTTATGGGGATGAATTTCGAGAAAACTGTGATACATTTATTTTTTGTGTCTAACTATAAGCTTATATACAAATTTTCACCCTTCTTACTTCAGAACTGACGAAGTTACCATACTAAATTGCGCCGTCTTAATTAACCCTTTAGGGGATGATTTTCCAAAAAACATAATACTTACAAATTTTGTTTCTAAAACTGGAGCTAATATGTAAATGTTCATGTTTTTAACTTCAAAAATGACGAAGTTGCCTACTAAGTACCATCCATTAAATTAACCCTTTAAGGGATGATTTTCCAAAAAAATGTTTTAAACTTAATTTTTGTTTATTACTATAAACTTACATAAAAAATTTCATATTTACAACTCTAAAACTGACGAAGTTGGTTTGTATGAAAATGACCTCCAACCCCTATTTGTAGGGGATGAAGTTCGAGAAAACAGTGATACAGATATTTTTTGTGTCTTATTAAAAGCTAATATACAAATTTTCACCCTTCTTATTTCAAAACTGACGAAGTTGCCATACTAATTTGCGCCGTCTTAATTAACCCTTTAGGGGTTGATTTTCCAAAAAAACATATAACCTTTAAATTCTGTTTCTAATCTTGAACTAATATTATACATATTCATGTTTTTAACTTCAAAAATGACGAAGTTGCGTACTAAGATCCATCCAAGAAATTAACCCTTTAAGGGATGATTTTCCAAAAAATTATGTTAAAGTTAACTTTTGTTTATTATTATAAACTTACATAAAAAAATTCATATTTATAACTCTAAAACTGACGAAGTTGGTTTGTATGAAAATGACCTCCAACGCCTATTTTTACCCCTTAGGGGATGAATTTCCAAAAATCCGTTCTTAGCTGACGTGTCCTTAACATAAACTATCTCCCTGCCAAATTTCATCATTATCGGTTTGGTAGTTTCTGAGATTTTTTGTTTAATCAGTGTATCTCTTTTCAATTTTATATACAGAGTGTCCCAGCGCCAAGTGACCGCCCGGCGTCTATTGATTATTTGGACAAAACTATAAACAAAATTCCAATAAAGTACAGGTCTAATCGGTTTAGTTTTTTTTTATTAGCTTTTTAATTTTTTTGGAAAAAAACCTGACTTGCTGCACTATTTTCGACATATTTTTTTTGTTTTTACATTTATTTTCATTCTGTTTTTTTTATTTACCAGTTGTTATCATAGTTTATCTATTCGAGGTATAAAATCTACCCAAAATTAAATGGAATATATTTTTTAAAGACATTAACTGAATTTTTTTTTTTTTTAAATACCCTTTTTTATTTAATTTCGCTAAAAAGTTGGAAAAATGCCCCATGAATATTATTATTTTATCAATTATTATTAAATTACATTATGTTACCTACAAAATCTCAATAACATGTTTGTAGTTATCTAAATCATTTACCGAACTACAAACTCTTGAAATATGCACCTTATTTTCGATAATAAGAAGAGTAGACTTTTAAAACCAGGCTAGTGGAACATTTAAGTGTCTTACTATCAAAAATACCTTTTGCCCTTTGATAGAATAATTTTAAATGTAAGGAAACGATAAAAACAAGTATACAAAAATAATAACAATAAAAACAAGTACACCCTGTATATAGATACAAGAATTGCTCGTTTTAAGGTATTAGCTCTCTCCATCTGAAGCGGGGGCGGTTACTAAGCTAGTAATCATTTAAAATGTCGAAATGCTTTTAAATAGAAGAAAGACTCAATCGTTTGTGACACGCGAAACTTCAGGCACCGCCCACAAAATATCATATTCTAATGGTTACCTACTAATCATCAATCAAAAATGAATCATTTTGTAATGGTATTCTGTGCTAATAATTTGATGTTGTTGTTGCCTAAAAATAATTGTATATCAAAATGTTATTGTTATTGATAATGATAATATACGTTAGATATATATATTGAGATAGGAGGAGCATGATGGTTTGTGCAAGTTTTTCATTGAAATTGATAGAACATGGTTCAGTTGCAGTGGGCATAGTTAATGACAGGATGCCAAATGAAATACAGGATTCAACTACATCATTCACTACATTAAGTTCTAGTTTGTACTAAATTTTACAATAATTGATCATTTTGTTTTTAACCGACTTCAAAAAAGGAGGAGGTATTTTCTTTTTTTATATGTTTGTTACCTCAGAACTTTCGACTGGGTGAACCGATTTTGATGATTCTTTTTTTAATAGAAAGCTGGTGCTTGTCATGTAGTACCACTGAAATTTGAGCTAGATCTGAGGAGTAGTTTTTGAGTTATTTTGAAGTCGGTTATTGTTTCTTGATAAAATTCAGATGATAAAACCAATGTTATTAAATTGTTTGTTGATGTATAGAAAAACACCACTAAACACAAAAATCCCAGTAACATTATGAATTTGAAAGTTTCTTTATGAGGATAGATGTTTGTTTTTTCACGAATAAACTACTAAACGCTAAAACTCTAACACACTCATACCCCCGCAGTAGGTTATTACCTGTGTCGCGGGTGGCATGGACGACACATATAACACATCACAATCACACCCATGACCCGAGCACAAATATTTATGTTTCACATAAATATCTGCCCCGGCCGGGAATCGAACCCGGGACCCCTCGCTTCGCAGTCAGGGTCGCTACCAACTAGGCTACAGGGTCGACAAACTACTGAAGGGAATTTCATAAAATTTAGCACACACATGAACGAATCCCGGAAATGTGACAATTGTTAAGTAATTCAGAAATAATTACATATCTGACACGGTGATATCAGAGTTACGTTAACAGTTTACTTAAACTCAAACGATCATAAACTCAAGTTAAACGAAAAGGAACGTTTAACGAGTTCATATGAAATTTAGCCGCGCAATAAAATGTCGTAAATCACTTCCCCCAATGACTGGGTCGTGATTGTCTGAAACATTTCGTCACTTGATGTTGAGTTTTTTTATTATCGCCATATATTTCCGCCTTTACGACTCACCTTAATAAAATGCAATGCAATCATGGGGTTTTTAACGAAGGTGTACAGAAAATATTGGCTCATTAGAGTTATTATATTTTTTATTGAGATAAAAACAAAAGAGTACATATGTAACTTTAGACGGGGATGTATAAAATGACTTGTAATAATTAACTTAAATATTATTATATTCTTTTGTATAAGTAACATTTCAGGTAAATTTATCCGAATCATGAAGTTAGTATCTACATAAAAGACATTTTTTTTATATTTCACTAGTGTTTAGAAAGTAAAATTTAATATGAACTTAATTTTAATTATGCTATCCTTCTCATAATGTCATTGTATGAAAATTAAATAAAAAAAATATTTTATTTTATTTAATAAGCTATCCTTACTGCCTTGCTAATATTATAATTATTATCCTGCTAATATTATAATTTTCAAAATTTATAAAGATGTTTGGATGGTGGTCTTTTCATCACCCGCTAACCCTGTAATAATTAAATTAAAACTTGGCACTCAGATAGTCCATGTCCAAAATAAGAAAATAGAGAATTATAAGGAAATGGAAATAACGAAAATGGTGTAAACACGCGACGGGTTAAATAAAATGAACAGTAAGCGTGAACTCCAGGTATTTGCAGTACACTCTAGACTTCTTCTGTATTCAAAGACGTTTTAATTTGTAAGGCTGGCGCTTATTAAACAAGACACTCGGAGTCGGAAGACGTGTCGGGTGCAAAAGAGCAGTCGTTGAAAAATGCAGATTTTCCTTATTTGCGTACTTTTTCTCCTCCTTATGTACGTACCTTTTCACTTTGGATAAATTGAAAAAATATCAGCACTCTTCCTAAATTATATTATACCTTCGCATCGCATGGGGAAACGTATGTCTTAGTACCCAGGCTCAAAGAAATATTTATTTATTTATCATATAAAAAAATATAATTGGTCCCCACTTTAACTGTAGCAGAGGTGAACTCCGAAAAGCAATGTATATCCATGCGAAATTACAACTTTCTCTGCTCTATGTCCCGGACGGATGGATATGGCGAAATTGTAAGGGTCGCTTTTGACTACGTAACCCTAAAAAGCGGCCAAGTGCGAGTCGGACTCGCCCATGAAGGGTTCCGTAGCAGCAAGTGACATAATATAAAAGTTCTTGTAGTTCGTTGTAACTTTGATCAATGTTTTTTGCGGTTTACGATTTATGACGTATTAAAAAAAACTACTTACTAGATCTCATTCAAACCAATTTTCGTTGGAAGTTTGCTTGGTAATTTACATTATATAATTTTTTTAGTTTTATCATTCCCTTATTTTAGAAGTTACAGGGGGGACACACATTTTACCACTTTGGAATTGTCTCTCGCGCAAACTATTCAGTTTAGAAAAAAATTATATTAGAAACCTCAATATCATTTTTGAAGACCTATCCATAGATACCCCACACGTATGGGTTTGATGAAAAAAACATTTTTTGAGTTTCAGTTCTAAGTATGGGGAACCCCCAAAATTTGCTTTTTTTCTATTTTTGTGTGAAAATCTTAATGCGGTTTACAGAATACATCTACCTACCAAGTTTCAACAGTATAGCTCTTATAGTTTCGGAAAAAAGTGGCTGTGACATACGGACAGACAGACAGACAGACAGACAGACAGACAGACATGACGAATCCATAAGGGTTCCGTTTTTTGCCATTCGGCTACGGAACCCTAAAAACCCACTGTACACAAGTTACATTATAGCAAATAGCTAATCCACTCGGAACACGACCAATGTTTATTTTAACCTAGCTTCATAAACCTATCAGCTCAGCCAAATGGGAATCATTTTTCCCATTCCATGACCGCGTTCCCAGTATACCCCGAGGAAGCAAAAATATGTTACAATTCAACTCCTCGTGGACAAACTGTTTCAAAGGCAATTGCTTCATTTAAAATAATGTACGGTCGCACTCAGAGAAATGTACTGACTTCACTTTTAGATGCACTAGCATAAAATATACTAATTTTTATCTGCATAAGAATTTAGTAATTTATTACTTCTTTTTACCCGACTGCGTGACGCAAAGGAGGGTAATGTGTTTATCAGTCAATGTATGTATGTATGTGTGTGTGTTTCTATGTGGTGTTGTGGAGACCAAAAGGATTGACCGATTTTGATGATTCTTACGTCAGCCGATTCGTCTTAACCTTGCGAGTGTCACTAAAGATATGAAATTAATAAAAAAATACCACAGGGACAAGCAGACGCAATATTGTCTAAATAAAAAAAATTGACGCACTACATGAAGTGGGTTATCGTTGAATAAGTATCCAAAAATGATTTTTAGGTTCCTTTCATCATTTTCATTTTAAGTGACATTGTAGGATATATAACGTTTTAAATTCTCGTTAATATACTAACTCCCTTAAAAAAGGACAACATTGCGAATTTTAACGTCTTATAATTATTGAAGTTAGTTATACTTCTTAAGCGACTTGCAAAAAGGTTGCGTTAAACGTTTGCGCTACCATGGAGAGGGTATGAAAGCACTGGATAGATGGCCCAAGCTTCTTATTATCTTTAGCTCTTTTAAAATTCTATGTTATTACTTAATAACTTAACAAATCTCACAGAGTCTCAACAGCGTGATTCAGGTTCGTGAACAACGCCATCTAATTTGTACTTGTGTAAACATAGATAGTACACATTAAAATTTAATGTTATTACTTATATAAATCTCACAGAGCCTCAACAGCGTGATTCAGGTTCATGAACAACGCCATCTAGTTTGTACTTGTGTAAACATAGGTAGTACACAAGTAATATTTTATTATATTAGTGAGAAACTACTATCTAAAGCGTATCAAAATGAAAAATTTATATGTCCATGCCAAATTTAAGCATTCAAATTGGATCCTTTATACATCAGTGCAAAACCGCAACACAAAGGCGGCTTTTATCAACAGCACAATGAAACATCTACGAGTAAGAGTTACTCGTCATTACGTTTCGTATAATTACGAGATCTGGCACGAAACGGAATAACGGATGTTTAGTGATACACGTGTAATGTGAATACCTGTCTGGAACACGCAAACGTTGGCTTTCATTAATTTCACAGGAGAATGGTCTTAAATCATTGCGGTGAATGATCTCATTCTACGTAACCGTGCAACGTCCCCAAGCAATCTCGAGATTTACGTAGCATTATACTTACCGCTGAGAGTCATAAAACAAACCTTTTAATGGGACGAAGCAATCGAGAACCGTTTGGCCGTGATGACGGCCCAGCAAATACTGCTATTACGATTGTAATTGCCTGATTTCGATTTAACAAATACCTCGTTGTTCGAGGAGTGCTTGCAAACGACGATTAGATTGTAATGTAAGGTCAATTAGTTCTCTCTGATTGATTCAAATGGATTTCAATTCAAAGGGCGGTCCCAAGAATCCATTGGATTTTGATGACAATGTTAAAACATAAACGACTTAAAAGATGATATAAGACTATTACAAAGTAATTTATCTTACGAAGAGTCTTCGAAGTCTAAATGAAAAGTCAAAGAATTTTTATTAAAACAGTAGGCAATTTTTTAAAGTAAAACGGATTGATGATAACATCATTGTATTTTTGAGTTTTACAATTTTGCACTTATTATAAACTCAATTTAAACATCTAAACTTCATCCTTGTAAATTTTCGTACGTAGTTTAGTGTAACAAAGACTTTTGTTAAATAAACTTTAGCGTTACAGAGTGAAGACCATCAACAACTTATAGTAAACTTCGGGAGTCTTATTTCGCTTCGATAACTTACTCTGCTGCCTTGTAATCTTGTGAAGCTTAAAATTCACACTCAAATTATTGCAATTCTGCAACAATTAATAATATCTATTTGAATCACTAAAGCTTCATTCACATCAGCTGACGACCTCATTTTCAAGAAATTGATAAAAAAATAATTTATTTATTTGTAAATAAGTCTATTAGTTTCTTTCTTTCTTTTTGTTCTCTTTTTCTTGGCTGGCAACGCATCACTGATGCCTTTGGTGTTACTGATTTCCATGGGCGACGATAGCCACTTACCATCAGGTGGATCGTCAGCTCGTTTACCGGCTATTTCTATAAAACAGTCAGAATAACAAGGATAGCTAAGTGAATATAACTTAAATTTCAATTTGTCACTGAACTAAAAGTTTGTATTTGAATATTTGGAAGTATTTTTAACGTACCACTTGAGGGTTTCTTCACAATATCCGCAAAGGTATGCAAAATCTTCCACTTGACTAGCGGGGTGAAGTGTTCGTAAGCCCTCAGAACCCAGAATAGTTTTGAGGGTAGGCTAAAGTCACTAGTGGACGTAAATATTTTTAATTCAAGACAAATAGTGAAACAAAGCAAAAAATAGGGGGAAATGAAATAATATTATAAGCAATTT
Source organism: Thymelicus acteon (assembly GCA_951805285.1). Lineage (NCBI taxonomy): Eukaryota > Metazoa > Arthropoda > Insecta > Lepidoptera > Hesperiidae > Thymelicus > Thymelicus acteon. The sequence continues at coordinate 16,776,795 of OX638219.1, read as the reverse complement.
AAACAAACAGCTCGGTTTTATTTCCAAAAAATCAATTCCCTATAAATAACTTTAGTATCTAACATAATTTTGCTAAAGAGTAGATCACACACTTACCTATATGGTACAGAATAGATAGGACGATTTTATATTATAAACTAGATTTTATATTATACACTAAGATAAAATCAAAAAAATTTACGCAGGAATTTATGTAACTTTAATGAGAATTTAGAATATCGTGCTAATTTTGCAATCTTAAAATTTAATGAATTTTCAAATTTGGGTTCCTAGTACCTATCTCCTAGAAAAATAATCGAGTAACTGGAATTTCGTACTTAATTCAGTGTCGTGATAGTTCGCGATCTCTGCCAAAACGACAATCTGACCGACTTCTCTACATGCATTGAAAACAATTCAAATTCTCGCAGAAGTTGATATGAAAATGGGTAAACCGTATGCGAAGACAAACAAGAGCTCAATATAGAACTTTGTTGCCATATTAAACTTTGACTACTATCTACACTCTACGCAAGATAAAGTAGAATACTAACGCCCCAACTCAGAGTCACTAACGGTTACTTAAATCGCTCCTTAGTACAGAATTTGTATGATGATTCTTTACTAAGGAGCGATTAAAGTAACCGTAAGTGACTCTGAGTTGGGGCGTAAGACATTTATTTCAATAAAAAATTTAAAATGCTTTATTATTTTCGTTCTGTAAACATTTTTGTACTTGGAAACATCTACGAATACATATAACGAATAATAAACTTTCGTAACACAACATTTCCACATAATTCTTGACAAAAATAACCGACTTCAAAATTAGGAATAACTTAAAAACTACTCGTCAGATCTTGCTCAGATTTAAATAAAACCACGTGACAAGCATCAGCTTTCGATTATAAAAAGATTCTTCAAAATCGGTACACGCAGTAAAAAGTTATGTGGTAAAACACATAAAAAAATAACTAGTGGAATTAAGAACCTCCTTCTTTTTTGAAGTCAGTTAAAAATGTAGGATAAGGGTAATATTGATTTTTTTTAACATTGTTGTTTTTATTTTTTAATAATTATTTGTTACGTCTCGGAAAAAGGAGCATAGGACGCCCCCCGATCAGGTAGACTGACGACCTGAAGAAAACAGCGGGCATCCGCTGGATTCAGAAGAAGGCTCCGGACCGGTCAGAGTGACGCAAGTTAGGGGAGGCCTATGTCCAGCAGTGGACTTCTAAAGGCTGGTGGATGGATGGATATTATTTTTAACATTCTTAAAAGTTACCAATAAATTATGCTTAATTTATCAATTATAATACCGTATATTTTTTTTGCTGATAATAAAATTATAACCATTAGACGCGAGCGGTGAAGTTTTATAGAAAAACCACACGTTATAAAACGGAAAGAAAATGAAGGAAATCTGTTAACAAACAGAGAAGAACAATAGGTTTTGTTTTCTCTAAATAAATAATAACAGGAATAATAAAACGTGTGAATCACACCTTACACTTTAAAATTCACACACGTAACTCAATAAATGGTAAAGCAATGACACCGAGTTTTGAAGTAAACCGTGTTATCTAATAAAACTTATTACACACAACGACCATAAATTTCGCCATGTATATCCTACAAAAATCACGCACCTTTTTGCCGCCGGTGCGGGCCAAGTAGCTCTTTCTCATGCAAAATACATATACAAGGCACGCAACCCTGCCCGATTTATTTCCGAAAGGAACAATGCGAAACAATAAAAAAGCGGCGTACGTGCGAACACGAGTTCGTATCGCGTGACCTTCGGATAATAAGTGACGCGATTGAATGTGTAGTGTCATTTTCTTACTTTCCCTTTTCATTAGTGTGAAGAAGTAACTTTTATAAACAGAATTATTTATTTGAATATAATAATTATTATACGAGACTCATCGTGTTCCGGCTGGGGATTTGAGAGCCAGTTTTTTTTCTATTTCTTCTCTCTTTCTTGTCTGGCAACGCGTCATTGATGCGTTTGGTGCCGCCACTATGTGTGATAGCCGCTTACCATCAGATAGATCCTAAAGTAGTTTGTTAACTATTTCCTTAAAAAAATTGTCCTGATTAGAGTACATACTACAAAAAATCTCAAAAGAATTTGGTTTAACAAATCCTCTTATTGAAAACCAATAATTCAATAGTAAGGCATAATAATTACACTTTGAACATAGACTAGAGTAGGAGCAGCTGTCCTGGAATAGTGCTTATATCTATTGATCATTTCAATTAAATAATTTGAAGTCATTTGATAACTTAATTACAGTACCTACCGTCTATACATTTCTATTACCTACATAGTTAGTTCTTTAAACAAATATATTACGTACATACTGAATTCAGTTCGTAAGTTACTTGATGACAAATAAAATTATATAAAAACAAATGGCTTCTCTTTCATGTTGAGTTCATTTTCAGTAACACAATGATGGGCCTTGTTTACGCATTCAGTTAAACCATAATTTTACGTCAAAATATTTGACTTTATTCTCGAAGTAATTACCGCAAGTAACTCTCAAGAATGCGGCTGTAAAACAAATTTCACATTCATTCCCTGCGCAGTATTGTCTCAATTCTCAAAAGCAACATGAGCAGATATGGAAACGAAACGTCGCCACAATCATACATGTCTTTGAATAAGAAAAGACGCCATTTTCGCTTGGAAACCGGTCATCCATATACAATGCGACCTCAAAATACAGTGAGAGACGGCTATGGAAATAGAATTATTCGAGTTGGGCTAAAGCTTGTCATTCATGAATTCATTTTACCACATCCTAGCAAAGGATTAGAAATTCATGTCTTAATGGATAATATGAAT